>OY755208.1:7778720-8328717 GCA_963576765.1 Draba incana
GTTTGTCTCACCACTCGGATTGCTTCCAATATCAAGGTCTCTGTAATTAAAGAACGCTTTTCTAGGGTTACTTGACACATACGGTTCCGCAACCTCGTATAGCTCCTTCATCATTCTCAGGCTAGTTTCTGTGGCGTTTGCGTCGGGCCATACTGTAGAGTATTGAACCTTAAACAAGTTTCCTTTGCGGTGAGGAAACGCCGTGGCATTGGCTGGAATCCGGTCCATCACTCCACCGTAAGGGTTAAATTGCATCCACACAATATTATTGTTGAATTTCAACATTTTCTTCCAAAGCTTCTCCAATCCTTCTTTAGGGATTGGTTTTACGACATAATCCGATTTACTCTTGAAGAATACTGGATTTGTTGGCCTATCCAGAAGAACGCTCTTCGGTGTACCGGCGGGGTAATCGGCCCAAAACAAGGCCGTGTTAACTTATTAGCCCTAATTCATGACAATCTTTACGTTTTAGCCCTAATTCAGGCAAGCTCTGTTTCATTATCGCCATTAACTTATCGGCTGGACCCAAGAACTGAGCGTAGAATACAACCGCGATGGTTCTCTCGCCGTGTTTCGTTCCATTTACGGCTTGAGGCCATGCTCTCATGAAAAGATCTCTAGGGAATTTGGTAGCGACAAGCTGCCACTTGTGGAGAACATCAGTACCTCCTTATTCTAAACTTTTGTTAACCCTAAACACTGTTAGAGTCTTTGGAACCTCGACAAGATTGATTTTCCAAGAGAGAATAACTCCGAAACTCCCACCGCCACCACCGCGAATCGCCCAAAAGAGATATTCTCCCATGGTAGCTCGATTCAAGATCTTGCCGTTGACATCAACTAAACGAGCGTCGACGACATGATCCACGGTAAGTCCGAATTTTCTTATCAGATTTCCGTAGCCGCCACCACTTATATGTCCTCCAGCTCCTACGGTAGGGAAAACGCCAGCCGGGAACGCTAGCGTTTGGCTCGCTTCATTTATCTTAACGTAGAGCTCTCCCAAGGTCGCACCAGCTTGAACCCAAGCTTTCTTGTTATACACGTCAACAGAAATAGACCTTAGGTCGTGCATATCGAGAATGACAAATGGTACAGATGACCTGTAAGAAAGGGCTTCGAGGTCATGACCACCACTTCGGGTACGGAGTTGTATACCGTTGGACTTTGCGCAGACAACTGTGGCCTGAACATGAGATACATGTTTCGCGGCCACGATAGCTAGTAATTTTTTGTAGTTAGGGCTCGAGTAGATCTTGTTTTTCGTGTAGGACAAGTAAGAAGACAAGAAGGTGGTGGTGTTATCCGCGGTGAAGATGGTATCAGTGATCGGATTCTCCGGACTGGTCCAGTAGCGAAGGCAGTCGATGAAGTTTCCAGGATTTGGTTTCGTTACTGCTGCTTGTAAAACCGAAACAAGAAGAACAAGACACAAAACATAAAGTGCCTCTTTCATTTTTTGTTATGTAAAATGTCTTACGTCTCTATTTGGATTTTAGTTTATAGAATAAATTTATAGAGAAAAAAATAATTTACAATCGACTTCTGTTTTGTCATATAGATTTACTTTGAATTTGATTTTTGTAAAAATGTAGGTTTGACTTTGAATTTTCTTTGGTCAACATGTAGGTGTTTATTTTGAAAAAAACTAATGAAATTACAACTTATCTAACAGAGAAATCGTTTTCATGATTAGGATCAGGGATTCATGTCGCACCCATCGAACTTCTTTGGTCAATTGTTTCGGATAACTGATATTGTAGGTAGTATACATAGATTTTTGACCCAAAAAAAGAAGAAGGAAGTATACATAGATTTTGTAAATGAAAATTAACGAGATCTTACAAATGGAACCGTAAGTGGATATTTCGTCATATTTTCAAGAAATTAACCTAGCTACCTTTTATTGGAAAAATGATGTTTATCCACTACAAGAAAACACCAATAATTCCGACAGAAATTATGATGGATTGAATTCCGTAGGTAATTTCCGACGGAATACCGATGGACTAACGACGAACCATAAACTATCGACGTTCCGTCAGAAATTCTTCAAATTATTCCAACAATACAACTCCGTCGGTATATGGTTGGAGGTTACCGACGGAATTCTTACGTGTTACTGAAAGTTTATCATTAAATCTGATTTTTGAAGTAGTCGTCAGAAATCCATCGGAATTTTCCAACGGCTTTATGACGGCTACATAATAAATCTGGTTTTGAAGTAATCGTTGGAAATCCGTCGGAATTTTCCAACGGCTTTATGACGGCTACAATTTCTTTTACCATTAAATCAGATTTTTGAAGTAGTCGTCGGAAATCCGTCGGAATTTTCCAACGGCTTTATGACGGCTACATCATAAATGTGGTTTTGAATTTAGGGTTTCTTTTATAATTTCATGTAGATATAAGTAAACATCATCTAATGCATCTACATCCTCTAGCATGCAAAAGTATGCATTAGCTTCATTTATATGTGTTTTGTAAAAAAATAAGATTAAGATTTCTAATTTAGTGTAGTATATATATAAGTTATAGGAAATGCTTTGAGAAGATGTATAAGTTTTAATTTGTCAAAGTATAAAACTATATAAAATATTGTTAGTTTGATTTATTTACATATTCTAAGATTGAAATATGTAATTTACGGGCTACTAAAAAATTTTCACTAGGTTCCAAATCGTAAACCCCAAATATACCCTAAATCCATTGGAAAGGCGGCGGAAATTTCCGACGGATTTTTGAGGGATTTAATTTTTTTCGTTTTTTTAGGCGGGAGAGCTCACCGCCAAAACAAATTTTTTTAAAAAACTGACGGAATTCCGACGGCAATGGTCATCGGAAATTCTCGATTAATACAAAAAAATCATACTCTTTATCTTCATTGCCTCTAAAATTTTACTAAAAAATAATAATAAATGGAATAAAGGGAACCGGTGAGGAGGACGAGGATGGGAAATTTTTTTTGGCGATTTCTTTCTCTCTTCTTTATCTCCGACGCTCGATTGGAAACCTTCACACTCGATCCCAATTTGTTTGTCTCTTCTTTCACTCTCGATCCCTCTCAGTCTCAGTCTCTTTGGATATCTCGATCGTTAGCTTCATTGTCGATCTACAAAACCTTCCAAATCGTCACATGCATCGATCCAGATAAAATTGGTGAGGTCGAAATTGAAACAGAAGATCAAATATATGTTTGGGTGTTCGTTCTCTGCAGTGATATATTGTTTATTTCATGTTGGGTTCAATCCGTTTCGGTTGTTTCGATTCTTTTGCAGGAAGATTTGAGTTAAGATTCAGAAGATGGTAATTGAAATTGATAGTTTTCTACTTTCAATTTGTTGTTATTAAGCTTTACCTTCCCTAATTGATTTTGAGATATTCATTAAACTTGTGCTCTGTTGATTGAAGACAAACTGAAGAAGAGTTTTCAAGAGCTATATAGAGAGTCGATGGAGCTGGTCAATGATTTGAGGGCCAAACAAAAGGTAGAGAATGTGACTCCCTTATTTGTGATTACAGAGTCTGGTCAATGATTTGTAATGTAATTCCTTTGTGGAAGTTCAAAGAGTTTCTGATCTAAACAAGCCTTATTTTTGTAATAATCCAAAATGTTTAATAAAAATTAGTAATAATGTAGTAGTATTTGTATTTGTAGTTTTTAAATGTGTAGTTGTATCAATATGTAGTTTTTTTTTATAAATTAGTATTAATGGTTTCAAATGTGTAGATGTATTTGTAATTGGTGTGTACATTTTTTTCTAATTTAATTTTATAGATCAAATCCGAAAAATGTTTTTTTTATATAATTTATATATTGTCAATAGGAATTTCGTCGGCCAATCTTCTTGACGGCCGTGAATCGTCGGAATACTTATACGACGGTAAAATCCGTCGGGACCTCGTCGAAAATCTATCATCAGTATTCCGTCGGAAGATTCCGACGGATATATTACTGTCGGGAGATTCTGACGGATTTCTGAGGGATATATTATTCCGATAACATTATTCCGACGGATTATATTGGTCAAAATATTGTCGGAATACGCTCTTTCCGACGGAATAGTGACGGTTGTGTTCTTCGGAATTATTGGTGTTTTTTTGTAGTGATCTAAAAAATATTTTTTTAGAATGCATTGAATTTTTTCTCCCTTGTTGATTTGCAATGTTAATAGGTAACTTTTGTATTGCTGTAACTTGTAACTTACTACTCCCTCCGTTTCATTATATAAGATGAAATATTTTTGTTTCATTTTATAAGATGTTTTACTAGTTTATATGCAAATTTTAATGTGATTTGATACTTTTGTCCTTTTAAATTCCGTAGTCTTATATATGATTGGTTGAGTTATATTTTTAGTTAATTATTAAATGAGATTTTGTTTGTATTTATTATTTTCTTAATTCTCGTGAAATAAATCAAAACATCTTATAAAATGAAACGGAAGGAGTAATGTTTTATGATGGCCGACATTTTTGATTTAGACTTTTGTCTGACAACGTGCAATTCTTATAGCAGCAACATTTTCCTCACGATTGTAAATGGTAAATTGGGTTGAATAACCCCCAAAAAAACATATGCGTGAAAGTAGGATGGTTCCTCTTCATCCTCATACCATATCAGTACACCTAAAGTCAATAAAAAATTTTGTATTTAATATGAGTAACTTATTTCCAAATTGATAATTATTCCAAGTTTTCAACATTAAACCCAAACCCATGAAACGTTCAGTTTCCAACTTCTTATGAGTAATATAATTCGTAATTTTTTATATGTAATTACTCTCATATTTTTTGTTATTTTTTTTATACATTATATAATATATTCTTGTAAAAAAATACCAATCACATATTTTGTTGACGACAAGTAAAAAACTAGGTGGAAACTAGGATTATGGTTCATAGTTTGGTTTATAAGATTTTGATTTTTTCCATAATTGAGAAGAAATGTTATAGATTTAAGGGTCTTCATAATATGACGAGGTAGAACCGGATGATAACAAACACAAATATATTGGTTTTTTTAAAAAAATAATTGGTTTAAATCATTCTATCCCTCTTCGAATATGTTTGTGAACAAAGCCCTTAGTAGTCTAATCACGTATGTGTTTGTTTTTTTGTTTGTAAGAATTAAGAGCCGAATGGTTTCAAGCTTCATTATAAATGAGAAACATGAAAACAAGAAAACCATGGTCAATGTTCAAATTAGGTAATGTGGTTAGTTCCAAACAACAACCGAGAGTATTGAAATTAGTTTATAAGTTATTTAAGTGAAAAGAAAAATCAAAAGACTATTTTTTTTATAAACATATTTTGATAAAACTATGAAAAAGCTAGAAATAATTTAGCAGATTACCATTTTTATTAACAAACTACTTAACAATTTAATTGTACATATGAATATACATACATTTAAAAAATATATGCAACAAAAACCCTCTCTTCTCTGTATCGTTGATCCCTTGTTCATCTAATGTCCATGCTGATTTATTAGCACCATCTACCCGATTAAGAGGCTTTTTATTTTCTGATGTAAACAATCTTCCTCCTTTTTGGGTCACCAATCAAGAGATTTTTAAATTAAAATATATATATATATGCTACAAAAACCCGCGCGAATATGCGGATACCGGCCTAGTTATAATTAAAAATTTAACCAATTAACCTAAATGTAATAGATAGGATTATACCACATGTATTACTTTTTTTTCCAATAGTATTAAATTCGAATAGTCGTTAATTCAAGTTATGTCGTTAACTTAATAGTAATGAATTAGCTTGGCATTAACTACCTAAGGATTAATAAAAAAAATTAGCTAAACATCTACACTCCCTAAGCATAAAGAAAAACATATACTCTTTCTGTCATATAACATAAAATTTCTGCCTAGAAGCACGTAAATTAAAAAAAATCGGAAAACGGTTATTTAAATCTCCGACTTTCCAATTTTTGCCATTTAAATTCTCAATTTTGGCATGAAAGAACATTATTATAATTATTATTTAAATAACCAATTATTTTTTTAAAAAATAGTATTATTTTACAAATCATTATTTAAATAACAAATTAAAAAGGGGGAAGAACATTATTTTATAGGTATTTGATGGGTTTTAGAGATGATCTAGGGGTACCGAGAAAATGAATGGTGGGATGTTAGCCTTCTTGATCAAGAATTCATGTTAACACACACACGGTCGTGTTTGCAAAGGTGATATTCGTTGTTTTATTCTATATATAAAATACAACATCATTGGAGAGCAAATGCTGGAATAGCTCAGTTTGTTAGAGCGTGTGGCTGTTAACCACAAGGTTGGAGGTTCAACCCCTCCTTCTAGCGGCTCTAATTTTTTTGTTTTTTTTCATAATTATCATTCGTTATCCTCAAAATTCATTTCCTGCCCAAGAATATAACTCAAAACTTTCTAGAACCTTTGGGTTTTTTTTTTTTACTAAAACTTCCAAGGAAAACACTCTGCTAAGATATTTGTATTCATTTCATTACTTGCATAAACAAGGTCACAAGGACGTATACAATATCAAATGTGTATAAAATATCAAAAAGTGATCATATACATCAGCTTACAATTGAAGTAAACACAATGTACCAACAACATCACAAAGAGCCACATTATGCTTTTGGCCCTACCGATTTAACTCTTCAGGTAAACTGCGTCTCTTTCACCAGCCGATGCCATTAGAAGCCCAACAGCAACTGTGAACATCACCAACATTCCAACAAGCAAAACATATGTTCGCGGAGATGATCTCTTATACTCCCCAAACAGATATATCCCCCAAAAAGTCGAGACCAACGGAAGTGCCTGCATATAATCATAAATCAAGATTCACCCAAAAAGAAAACACAAACCAAAGATAACAACTTTCTATTTTGTGTGTGGTTACCTGAACAGCATCTGCTGCTGCATATCCTGCGGCTTGTCCACTCATGAACTGAAGACCGTTACCAAACCCACAAAGCAATCCAGCGAGAAGCGCCCAACCTCTTCCATTCCAGTCACTCAGGTAATCCCTAAAGGAAGATCTTGGTGAGTCAAGAAGGGGTTTGTATAAGAAACTAAAGTTAAGAGCTACAGCGATTACAAAGCAAGATAACGAGAAGTAGAAGAACGCGGTGTAGACAATCAGCTTTGGAACGCCTTGTTTTAGAGTGTGCCATTGATCGTTCGTTGCAAGGTTGAATAGTGGTGAGAAAAATGAGAAACAAAGTCCCGCAAAGAAAGTTATTCCCAAACCAATAACCATACTCTTTCCAAACACCTGAAATACACAGAGGTTGATTTTACTTTATTGCTTCCAAACTCACGAGAGTAACATGGAGAAAGATCCCTACTTTGATAGCTCTTGTGTTCTCAAGTGCTATAAGAAAAGCTGCACTCCTTTCCTTTACATTCTCCATCTCTTCTTCTACTTCACCTCCAAATAATCTCTGGCCCTCTTCGTGGGTCACGGTTTTAGAATCCTTTGAGACTCTTTCGAGTTTCACTACTGTATCAGCAGCATTGGACGAGTGAACAGCAGATCCAAGACAAACAGCTACCAAGAAGCAACCGACACCAGAGAAGAGAAGATCCGCTCGGTTCAATCTGTTATCGAGAAAGTAATTCACAGTAGTGCCTACAACACAATATGCATCAACCGCGAGTCAGTCACCGGATATTGCAACAAAGCAAACAAGTGAATGATCTAACCTATAACAACGGTGATGCTCGCGGTTGTCACTTCTGTAACAGACAAACCAACAAAAGCTAAAGCATACTGAGTACCAATGTTCCCAATACTTAGACTCACTCCACCCGCCATCGCAAACAACACACACGGCCAATTATCTTGAATCTGTATATAACTAAACCCATCTGAATATCGTATTCGAGAAAGAAAGAAGCATTCTTTCAAATTCTAACCTGAGTGAGTTGAGTGATGAAGCTTGGTGCCTCAAGTGTACTTTCACCTATCTGACCAAGCACAGAGACAATGAAGATTGCAGCAATGAAGTTTGTGATGGAATAATCGAGATAAGTATGTTGCGGGAGACGGCCACGACGTTCAAGAAGAGCCATAAGAGCAGGCCAAGTGCCTAAGCAGAGTAGAGAAAGCATCATACATGTAATTGCTCCTCCTTTACTCTCCACAACATATATTCCCAATCCCAATCCATCACCCACCATCATCCACCAACCAATAAATTCCTGTTTCTAATCACAAATTCGACACAAATAAACCTCAAATAATCACCATTAGAACCCTAATCAGCTATAGAATCATCAATATGTCAAGGTTCTATGTGATAATTCCGGATTGAGAGCCATAGCAACTAAAGAGCAAAGCTTGAAACTTGAATTTACCAAATCATCACCATGGTTCCCAAATTAGAACCCTAATCAGCAAAATCGACAATTAGTGAAAGCAACTTTGGAACTCGATGGGGTTTCTGATTCTTCCCCACTAATAGTAGTTTTCGATTCGTAATCTTACTATAGGGGCCCAATGGTTGGATAATTGAAACGAAATGAAAAAATCCAGACTTGACTAAAAAAGCAGAGTTAAAGTTCTTACCTTTTTACAGAGAGCTACAAATGAATGACAAGTCAACGATGAGCTTCTACGAACGAAGAAGCATTTTGAGACATTGAAATCGAAAACTCGAATTTGAGAGGGTATCGGTTTCCTCAATTAAGTCCGGTTATGTATTTATTATGGTTTAGTTGATTTGGACTGGTTAAATATCAACACCAATTGTAAAAAAATATTTCTGAATTTATCGAATCAAAAATTTATTTAGATAAAATGCCTCTTGTTTCTCGTGAATTGGTTTGGCTTCTCGTCTCGTTGGTTCCTCCTACTTATCTCTCTATATTTTATGATAATACATCAGTGATGCATATTGCTAAATAATAATGTTTTTCATAAGAGAACTGGACTTGAATTGTTATACGGTTAACGAAAAGACTGAGGTTTGGTTTTTTTCCAAACAATGCGTGTCCGGATAGACGGAATCGTGCCAACGTTGATGCATGCCCTAATTAAGCAATTATGAAAATAAAATGTCTTAACTCATTAAAAAAAATCTACAATAATAAATACATTAGCCTCATATAGAAAAAGACAAATAAAGAACTAAACACTAGCGAACAAAATATTAGTTATAAAATTTTTTTTTTTCTAGCCAACAAAATATATTATTAATAATCAAAAGATACAATTATCCGTTCCATTTAATGATACATTGATCATTTTGCTCTCTTGCTACCTTAGCTAATTTATCTACTTCGTGAAGCTCATTCCTTGAAACTCGTGCAAAATGAACCTGCGAGTACTTACGAGCAATGTTGATGATATCTTGGACTACAATTGCTATTTCATGAGAGCTCCATCCCTTCTTACACTTGTTCTCCATTAGCATATTAATGCTGTCAATAAAACTTTTATTATCTCCAACAAAAGTAACTGAACCATAGTTAAACCTTGCAGTCTCTTTGACCTCCGTTAGCAGTGCCCATGCCTCGGCTTCTAACGGGGTACACGTTGGATGAAGACTCGCTCTTCCAGACAGGACTTGTGTTCCATTAACCTTATAGAGAGACCAAGCTATTCCTATCCTCTCTTGTCTATTCTTCCAAGATCCATCCACAAGACAATAATACTTAGCACCTCTTTTCAGAATCTCTTGCAAACTGTTAGATCCCTCCATAGGTAAATTATGCTCACCCCTTTGTACAGTTTCCATAATCCATTCCTTTGACTCTTCCCAATCTCTCTGATCTTTCATAGCCTTCTGAATAACATGTGGAATGAACTCCTTTTTATTGGCGAATATGAGTTTATTCCTCATTTTCCAGATTCTCCAGCCAATAAATGCAAACAAAACATCCTTCCTTGGCTGTCCTGAGCTATTAAACAAAAACTCCAGGACATTTTGAATTAAAGATTTAGAGTTCATACCTTGTGAAGAAGGAGATTGAACTGGAGCTAGCTCCCAAACTTCTCTAGAGAGTCTACATTGAAACAACATGTGATTCAGAGTTTCATCATACTCACCATATCTCATACACGTTGGGGTAAACTTACAACCTCTATTAATCAACGAAACAGCCACAGGAAGGCTATTGTGAATCACCCTCCACAAGAACATTCTAATCTTAGGGGAACCATCCATTCTCCATATAGCTTTACAAATCTTTTTAAGCTCCATATGTGAAGTATTAAGACAGTTGTTGCATTGATTTCCATACTCACCTATCTCAGGATCCGGACCAGACAGTAATTGAATATTTGTTTGCTTATGCTGCAAATAGTATCCTGACTTAACGTTATATTCTCCATCCTTTGAATGAATCCAGATCAGGGTATCTTTGACATTACTTAGACTTGGTTTAATCTTGAGAATCCTCTCAACATCATTTTCATTCACCATCTGCCTTAACTTTAACATATCCCAATCCCTTGAAACATTATCCAATAATTGAGATACTGTAAGATTAGGATAAGATTGCTGACCTGGACCATTAGCTGCCTTTGGTGGTTCTGATGGAATCCAAGGATCTCTCCAAACATTAATCCTTTTACCATTTCCTAGTAGCCACTTTACGCCTTGCTTAAGAAGCTCCTGAGTTTGAACCATACCCTTCCACGCATAACTTGAGTTTGAGTGGCTTACCGCCTCAAGGAAACTAGTTTTTTAAAAATATTTGGCTTTGTAAACTTGAGATAACAAAAATTGAGGATATTTCATAATCCTCCATCCTTGTTTAGCTAATAATGCCAGATTGAAATCCTTGAAATCTTTGAATCCAATTCCCCCATCGCACTTAGCATTGATGATCTTTTTCCATGATACCCAAGGTATTTTCCTTTGGTTTATATTTGATGACCACCAATATCTCCTCACAACACAAGTCATTCTATTTAACAGCTTTTTTGGCAGCATAAAACAAGACATAGCGTATGAAGGTATTGCCTGAGCCACTGCTTTAATTAAAACTTCCTTACCCGCCTGAGAGAGCAACTTAGAATACCAACTTCCGATCTTATTATTTACTCGTTGCTCTATATATGAAAATGTATCACACTTCTTTCTCCCTATATTTTCAGGCAATCCTAGGTATTTACCAAACCCACCACATCTACTGATTCCAGTAATAGTTCTAATGTGGTTTTGCATACTTAAAGAAATACCTTTGCCAAAACTTAACGCTGGCTTATTGTAATTAACTTCCTGACCTGAGGCCTCCTGATAAACATGCAACACTTCTAGCAGATTCCTTATCTCCTCATCATTTGCTGCACAAAACAATAGGGAATCATCTGCAAATAATAGATGAGAGATAGCAGGGCCACTCCTAGATGCCTTAAAGCCATTAATTTTTCCTTTTTGCTTATAAACCTGAAGAAGCTTAGATAGACCTTCTGTGCATATCAAATAAAGGTACGGGGATATGGGGTCCCCTTGCCTAATACCTCTTGCAGGTTTGATCTTCTTTGTTGGATGCCCATTCACCAAAACTGAGTATGAGACAGATGAGACACACTTCATAATCCAGCTTCTCCACATTGAGCTAAATCCCATTTTCTGCATCATGAGATCCAGGAACTTCCATTCAACCTTATCAAATGCTTTAGAGATATCCAGTTTCATTGCCAGAGAAAGTTGAACATATTTTCTAGTGTGCAATGAATGAAGAAGCTCATGCGCCACAAGAATATTATCAGTAATTAACCTGCCTAGAATGAAAGCTGATTGCTGCTCCAAGATGATGAGTTGAAGCCATGGTTTAAGCCTCTCCGCTAGGATCTTGGATATAATCTTATAAGAAATGTTGCTTAAACTGATTGGCCTATAATCCTTAGCCGTATTATGGGTCTCAATCTTTGGGATTAAACAAATATAGGTATGATTCATTTCCTCTTCCAAATACCCCTTGCCAAAGAACAGAGACACATACTGCATAACCTGTTGCTTAATATCCTTCCAATGATATTTATAGAAGCATGCATTCATCCCATCAGGTCCATGAGATTTGTCAGGATTAATCCTCTTCACTACCTCCCAAACTTCTTGCTCAGTTACTGGCTTAGTTAGCTTCTGATTTATTTCAGGAGTTATAGTGCAAGGAATTCCTTCCAATAAATCCTGAGAGATACTAGCACCTTTAGATCTAAACAGTTGTTTAAAGTATCTTTCAAACTCTGCCCTGATCTCCATTTCTCCCATTATAGTACATCCCTGCTCATTCTGAAGAGATAAAATCCTATTAAAACTCCTCCTTTGTTTAGTCTTGGCATGAAAGAATTTTGTATTTCTATCACCCGCTTGCATCCAAAGAACTCTGCTTTTAGTTCTCCAATATTCTTCTTCTAACTTGTAAGCAGTAGCTAATTTCTTTTTGATGCAGCTAATGACTTGATAATCTGGATTGGCTTCTTCATACGCTTCATGCAAATCCTTTTTCAATTCAGAAATCTGCTTTGAAGTATTCTGATTGCTTTCTTTCCTCCATTTTGATAGTGCAGCTCTACATTTAATAAGGGCCTTACTAAACCTTGTAGGAGGTAAAGAAATACATTCTTTTCTCCACACTTCCTAAACCACCTTCTTAACCTCATCATTATTTCTCCACCTATTGTCATATCTGAACAAGCCAAAATATTTCCTTTTACCCGGTTCAGTATGAATGAGCAATGGTCTATGATCCGAATTTCCCCATGGCAGGAGCTGAACATATGCTTGGGGAAAAGCATCAAACCATTCACAATTAGCAACAACCCTGTCTATCTTACTTCTCACTGTATGAGTATGTCTATTCCCTACCCAAGTATATAAACCTCCTGTAACTTTTAAATCATGCAGCCCTTTCACAACCAACATTCTTCTAAACAAAGCAAACGTGCTTTCCCTTCTAAATTGACCCCCAAGCTTCTCCTCATTTTATTTTATGTCATTTAGATCTCCCAACAAAAGCCATGGTCTTTGGATAGAACCAGAAGCTTCGGCTTGATCAATTAAGCAATTCCACATGTACTGCCTGTTCTTGTGAATGGGATGTCCATATATATAAGACAATTCAAAACATTTTTCAGCTTCCCAAACACACATGTCAGTACGATACAACGAAGGAGTAGTTCTAAAATCCACCTTGATACTATTATCCCAAAAAATTGCTAATCCACCTTTATTCCCTTCAGACGGCAAAACAAACTGATTAGCATAACTCAGATCCAAACCCAGATTATTTACTACTTGATCCCCATTCATCGTTTCGATTAAGAACATGATTTCATGCTTAAAGGATTTCCTTATATCTAATATCTGCGGGATTGTTAAATCCTTACCCAGCCCTTGACAGTTCCAATGTAAAATTTTCATAACTCCTCAAGATGGACACTAATCAACATCTAATAGAGAGCTATCAAAAGGATGAAGTGAAATCTTACAACAATTTTGGAAGTAGATAATCGATCTAGTCGAAGGAGGATGTCGCCAGATTCCCTTAGAAGAGAAACATCGAAGAAATAATCCAGAAAATCTGAAACAATTGATCGAATTGAATTCGAAAATGATGAATTCTAGATCTCCTCTCTCGTCGCCACGGAGCTTCTAGAACACCCAATCCCCGCCTAACGTGAAGCTTAGAATGTAGGCTATTAGTCATAAAATTTAATTACTTTTTTTCAACAAAATTGTTCATATAATTTTCAAAATCAAAGTTTTAAACTAAATTTTTCGATGGATAAAATAACCAAATTTTTCGAATTTTCATGTGTGATATTCGAATAAAATTAAAATAATCAAGTCACTCAGTTTTTTTTTTTTTTTTTGAATAACCCAGAGTGTGAATTGTTTAGATTAATGGAGATAGTTGCAGCTTAATCAATATTGTTCCAAACAAGAAACAAATTTCGTCGATTTTGAGTGATTTGCTATTAAAATTTGGAGATGATTCCGGTAAAACCGTTCTTTTACACTTCACTGTTTTCACATTGTTCTTAAAAATTATAACTTATTCATTCATATGTAGCTTCGATTTCTTGACATACTTAAAAATGAACATATGAAGTGTAAAGGAACAATGCTCAATCAAGTCAAGAAATCGAAGCTACATATGAATGAATAAGTTATAATTCTTAAGAACAATGTGAAAACAGTGAAGTGTAAAGGAACGGTTTTACCGGAATCATCTCCAAATTTTAAAAGCAAATCACTCAAAATCGACGAAATTTGTTTCTTGTTTGGAACAATATTGATTAAGCTGCAACTATCTCCATTAATCTAAACAATTTACACTCTGGGTTATTCAAAAAAAAAAAAAAAAACTTTTCAATTTCAATAAGAAATTGAATTGAGTTTGTAATACAGTATTACTAATACTGACCAATTAATCAATGGCATCCAACCCTAATCACTAATGTGTGTGTAAAAAAAA
The DNA here is from genome assembly GCA_963576765.1 of Draba incana. NCBI lineage: Eukaryota > Viridiplantae > Streptophyta > Magnoliopsida > Brassicales > Brassicaceae > Draba > Draba incana. The sequence continues at coordinate 7,793,163 of OY755208.1, forward strand.
AAAAATCGGGTACCCGATCGGGTATCGGATATTACCCGATCTGGTATGGGTAACCGAACCTTATTAATTGAAACCCGATCGGGTATTTTACGCTACTCGTACCGTACCAAACCCGATTTTTTTGGGTCAGGTTCGGATTCGGTTAAAACGCTCAGCCTTAGTATCATTCTCCTTTTCGGGACCTCGTTGCCAAAAGAGGCATGATCAACATACATGCTCCATTTTGAGGATCTTGAGGGGACAATTAAGGGCATGTGTACCGGTGAGCTTTTGAGGAGTCTCTGAAGCTAAAGAAATGACAAATTAACATTGAAGGAGGAGAGAGAAACATGAGGAGTCTCATAAATATCTATGGGAAAGTGACTTTTTTTTCATCTTTTTTAGAGACTCATTTGCCAATTGTCTTCATTTAATTGGTTATGTGAGTATTAGTTTACTCAATAGATTCCAGTTACGTTTTTATATTTTGGTTCCTTGCTCTCCCAAAAAAAAAAGAAGCATGTAAGGTTTAGTTGATTTGTACTGCTTATGTATAAGTACCAATTGTAACCAGATAATTCGGAATTAATCGAATCAGAAGTTTATTTTTAGATAAATTTTCTAATAGGTGAAAAAGAAAAAAACCAAAGAGCGTCTCATTTTCAAGATTTACAGAAGAAGAACAAACAAGAAAAGCCTTGATTAGGTTTCTATAAAGTAATTAATCAGAAATCTCGATCTTGGATTGGTATTTTTATCTAATAATTTTTAATTTTGGTTATTGAAATATTTAGGATCTAGATTTAGCGATGAAAAAGTCGCATGCCAAGTGGAAATTTGTCATGGGACATCATCATCGTGGAGCGCATAGAGAAAAATTTACAAGAAGAACACTCTCTGTGTACGATTTTGAAGCTCTCCTCGCCACCACCGTTCACCGACGCCGGCGAGCCGAGTTCTCGTCGGCGTCGCCTTTATTTCTCTATGCTTCTCCACTGTGCTTCTCCGCTGTGTTTCTCCATTGTGCTTCTCTCTCTCCCGATGGCTTCTCCATGTTATCTCGCAACTTCTCCACCGAAAGTCTCCACCGCCGCTCATCACCTCCACCGCGCTCCTCACCTCCACCGCGCTCCTCCAGCACCACCACACCAAGAGGAGTTTCTTGGCCACTCGACCAGACGCCGTACGATCACTGGTTTCGAGCTCAGGGGCGATCTACGAACTCCCCCCCATCGCAACCACCAACCACCGACTCAATCACCGGCGACAGGAGCAGTGCCGTGCTTAGCTTTTTGGGGCCTAAGGCGATATTTAAAAAAAAAAATTATTTACATATAAAATTTAAATATATTTTTTATATAAAAAATGATATTTAATATAAGAGAAAGTTGTATTTAATAGTTGATATTCAAAATAGTTTACTAGATCAAATATAAAATAAGAACCATTTGATATTAAAAAAAATGTTATTAATATTGTGTGCTTTTATTCCTCTAACCTTGTTGATTAAAAAATAGATTAATTAAAAATATAAAGTTATATATATATAGTAACCCAAAAATATAATATTGAATGAGCTAAGAAAAAAATGTGAAAGAAAATGTAACAAAAACTAGAATGATTTGAGTATTTAAAAATTGAATCCTCATATGGAACATATTAACTCAAATCAATTTGTATGATATTATTACCAAAATTCAAACTAAAATAAATAGTATGTATCCAAATTTTACTAAGTAAACTAATTATGTGAAATTAAGGGCCCTAAAAATTAGGATATGAAGTGGGGGCCTAAGGCAAATGCCTTTTTTTTTACATGGGAGGCACGGCCCTGGACAGGAGACCCAACGCATACCTCACTCTTAGTGAAGAAATATCTCCGACCTCGCCCTCCGCCGTACAGAATCGCCGCTGCGGTTTCTCGAGGATGAAAAATTCCCTCACGGTGAAGCTCCATCCGTCAAAGCAGCCAGAAGCATATCCATGGTCAGATCTATTCATCACGATGACGCTCCTGTTGACCCATCTCAAGCATCCAAATCCAGAACTCCGTCCGTTAATGCCACCGAAACTCACCATCAACGAACCAATTTGCAACTGTTTCGTCGGAGCTCACTTCTTCTGACAAGGATTCAACCACCGAACAAACAAAACGCTGCAACGCTCCGTCCATGAAGACCTAGCGAGAATCCCTCACTGTCCCCAAGTTGGAACAGTGCCTCTACTCCCCATCGGAAAGTTCACAACGTCAAATCTTCCGACCATCGGTCACTGGCCGGTGGTTGATGCGTAACCGGCAGGAATGGGGGAAGAAGTTAGGGTCTCTCTAGGTCAAAGCAGATTGATTTACAAGGTTCTGGGCCATGGTCAAATGGGCCAGGAGTACTATTCCAATGATCAAAAATCTTTAATCAGCCTATTAAGCTTAGGGGTTTTAAATATGGATATTATCTCTAAATCTAGGCAATTAAGGTCTTTCTACATTGACTTTGTCGACGCTCTCGAGATCCGATTCTCATGCCGGGAAAAAGTCTCTCATCAACTACAACGGTTTACGGCCGATCTTCAACCCTTTCTTTAGGGTGCATCAACGACGGTATCGAACCCAACTACTTAGTCACTACAAGAAAACAGACTTTTTGCTACTACGAAAAGAGTTGCAAAACAGTCGCAAAATCGAAATTTGCGACTAATTCGCGACTAAAACGGTTAGTAGCTAATAATTAGACGCTAATTTTTTCAGTCGCTAATTAGTCGCTAAATTGCGACTAATTAGCGACTAATTATATGTCGTCGCAAAACAGTTGCGACTTAGTCGCAAAATTAGCAACTAAATAGCCACCTTTTAACGACCAAATTACAACTATATTGTAGTAAATTTAGGGACTATTTAGCGACTAAATTTATCAGTCACTAAATTTATTTAGCGACTGATTAGCGACTACTATTTATTATTATTTTTTAAAAAAATTATACTAATTTTGTAATATTTAAATATTAATTAATAATATACTAATTAACAAAACAAAAATTCATAATATATATATTATATAAAAACTCATAATATACATTATACAAATAAAAATTAATAAAACGAAATTTAAACTAAAAATATATACAAATCCTAAATTACAAGTAATAAAAATACAAATAAATTCAATCCATTGAAGCTCGCCGGATCGGAGCTCGCCCCTTCTCCGTTCACCCATCTCGCCGCCCCTTCTCCGTTCACCCATCTCGCCGGATCCGGCTCTGCTCCTATTGAGTCGACGGAGACCTCGCCGGGTCTGCACCTCGTCTCCGGATCTGCACCTCGTCGACGGAGACCTTGCCGGATCTGTGGTGGTCGAGTATTCTGGCGGTGGTCGAGCTCCCGGATGTCGAGTTCCCGGATGTCGAATCGCCGGATCCATCTTCGCCGGATCGGAGGTGTTGAAGAAGAAGAAGAGAAAGAAGAGAGAAGAATATTGTAGATAGGAGAAATAAGAAGAAGAGGAAGATCTATCGTGAAGGAGAAAAAAAAAAATAAGAAGAAGAAAAGATTAATATTTTGGTAAGAATAAGAAGGAGAGATTCATCGTGAAAAGAAGAAGAAGAAAGAAAAATGTTAAGATTAAAAAAATTAAGGGAAAATAAAGGGTTTTAGATCACAACCGTAGGATTCAATTTAATCAAGGGTGATGGGAGTTGATCCACGTGATGGTTTCTTAACCAATCACAATTTTTTATAAATGATACTCTCAGAACCGTAGGATTCAATTTCATCAATCACAACCGTATGATTCAATTTAATCAAGGGTGATGGGAGTTGATCCACGTGATGGTTTCTTAACCAATCACAATTTCTTTTTGTTTTTTTTTGTCTTCTGAAAAATATTCTCAGAAAAATCCCAATAATATTTTTGAAAATAACTCGCTCATCCGCCATCCCGAATTACATATTATTTGTTTTTAATAAATAATTTCGTCATGTGACGTGTTAATAATGATTTTCTCGCTATACCCTAAATCTACTCTAAATCCACCCTAAACCCTGAATCCAAAACCTTAATAAGGATTTTGTCATGAGGATAAAATCGGGATTTCAAAAGGGTCCAACAAGAACGACCATCAAATCATCTGCTCTAAATCCTAAACCCTGAATCCGAAACCCTTAATAAGAATTTTGTCATGAGGATAAAATCGGGATTCCAAAAGGTTCAACAAGGGTTACAGTCAATTTGATTATGGTAATTAACTATTGTGATGGTTATATATAGGAAGAATCCTAGAAATTTCACCCAATATTTATAAGACTTTAAAATTCAGATATATATATATATATAAATTCTATATGATACATCCATACAACTTGGTAAATCATTCTTGACTTCACTCTTTGAATCTTATGTAATTAAGTTATAATTGTTATATTCTTTGAATTTGTGTCATTATCGTTATTCAATATTTTAATATTAGTGAGGGGTAGGTTGAAATTCCTTGTCTAAAAAATAGTAAAAATAAGTTGTGTGTTATAAAAATCTTCATTAATGAAAATAAATCATAGACTTGACAATTTCAGACTTTTACTTTGCTTCTCTTTTTTTTGCAATTAAGAGAGACTTAAGATGGAGAGGAAGGAATGAGGCGAAGAGGAAAAATGTCTTAGGTTTTAATTTATGTCCATTAGATCTAAAATTGATCTAATGGTAGATGTAAAATAAAGGTGATCCTTGCCTTTCTCTCTTAACTAATAAAACTAATTATACTTAGATTTTAGACAATTAGTTTATATTGCAAATAATTTGCGACTAATTTGCGACTAACACATTGTTTTTTTTGCGACTAAAAAGCGACTACGTAGCAACCCATCCAATTTGGTCGCGAAATAGTCGCTAATTTGCGACTAATTTACGACTACTATTTGGCGACTCGTTTTTAGTCTCAAATTAGTCGCTAATTAACGACCAAATTATTTAGTCGCTAAGTAGTTGTTAATTTACGACTAATTTACAACTCATTTGCGACTACTCTTTAGCGACTCCTTATTAGTCTCAAATTAGTCGCTATTTTGCGACCAGTTAGCGACTAAATATTTTAGTCTCAAATTAGCGACTAATTTGCGACTAATTGATATTAGTCACAAATTAGTAGCAAATTAATCGCTAATTAGTCGCAAAATTTAGCGACTACGTATGTAGTCGCAAACCTCAGTCGCAAAATATCTGTTTTCTTGTAGTGAGTGCTCCCTCGGACACTTGTTTTAGGATATCAAGTGAATCATCTCCATGGATCGGTTCACTTTGTCGAGCAAGCCTCGTCCTTTAACGCATCTATCTTTAACTTTATCGCATTGCTTGTTTTTATCATTTTGCCGTTGAGCTTGCCTCCGGTTGTAACCGCTAGCTTTTTGAGCGTTTAATTAATGTTACAAATTTCGACAAAAAAAAAAAAAGAGGTTTCTATAAACCAAAACTATAAATGCATGTTTTATCTCCAAATTAGGGTCTCTTCCGCTAAATACAAAACTAGAATTTAAAGTTTCTAGCTCTGTCAGGTAAGAATTTATCACAAATGCTTGAGAAATCACTACCTAGTCTGATGTCTAATGAAATCTGTGATAAACTTAAAAACAAATAATGGCTTAAATGTGAGCATGGTAGCTCAAGGGCGTGCCCCTTTTTTTGGAGTAGATTTGTTTTATTAACATGCAACTTTAGAATGTTTGTTACTCCGTTCATGAGTTTGCCAAACTGTTTGAAGCTTCTTCCTGTCCAAAAAATATGTTATGTAAGATCCAAGATTTAGTCTTTTTAAGCATGGCTTTTCTATTGCGGAGCTCAAAATCTAACGATCGTCAAAAAAAATGTATACATTTGACGTAATCTTGGACACTTGGATCCAACCATTTCAATTTTTACAATCTTTTGGTTTATTTCTTAAAACAAATAAACCATTGTTTTCCAAATCTATTTGCTTTATATTTCTTTGTTTATAGATTATTTTTGGGTATCCATACATCATATTAAAACTCGAATTTGCAGCATGTCGATATATAAAGTGGCGGACGAGAATTGAGATATGATGTTACATGATTGTGGCAAATAAGGAAAACTATACATAATATCCAAATTTTAATGAACATTATGGCCAACTTTTATATGAGGGAGTTTTTGACATTCATTTTTCACAAACAATTTAAACAAGCAAGTAGTTAGTTCATGTTCTTAGTAATAAGAATACAAACCAAAGAGCACCTCATTTTCAAATCAGAAGAAAGCAAGAAAAAGCTCTTTATTTGTTTCTATAAATTAAACTACTATAGAAAAAAAATATAGAGAGAAAGTGGCAATCCTAATCAGAGATTCAAATTCCAACCCTAGAAAGAGAGAAAGAAAAGGTGGGAAGAAAGAGCAGCTCTAACTTTTCACCTACGCAAACACATGGTTGGCAAAATCTCAGCCGTCGAAAGCCAAAACTCGCAAGGCCACGGCTGCGATGGTGGTTAGCACAATGACAGTCGTGGTTCGGACGGAGAGCTCCTCTCCACCGCTTGGATCGAAACCGCTGCTCCCGGACGGTCCCATAGTAGTTTCAGGGAATGTAGTCGGTGTAGATGATGAATTCGGCATGCCATTTGTGGGAGTCCCGGTGGATGGTGCTCCGGTGGTTGAATTTCCGGTGGATGGAATTCCAGTGGTTGAATTTCCACTGGGTGGAGTTACGGTGATCGGAGTACCAGTGTTGCTGCTGCAAAAGACTTACTCTGTGAATACACTAAACTCATCATGAAAATTAAAAAAAAATGATTTATCGGTCCCCTCTTCGCTTCTGTTTTTAACTAACTCTACAACAAACTCCTCTTATAGAGCGAGTAAACCGGTCCAACCTAAACCAACTCGACCATGACAAGTAAACTTACTAATCTCCAATTGCTTCTAAATTCTAATTAAGTACCATTTGGGCTTCAACCAATCCGGTTCAACTAACCCACAAATGTTGTTTGTCACACCTGTATCAACACAACCTATAACCATAACTCATAAGACAATCCATTACTAACCTAAAGACAACACCAACCAAACGAGTAAGAATTTAACAGAGGAAAAATATTAAAAAAAACTAATCTAAGCTCTAAGGCAAGATGAAGTGAAACATACCCGGAACTAGATAAACAGCTTGAAGAATCTGCAAGAACACACACACACACACACACACACACACACACACACAAACAAAATATCAACATAAAAAGAATTATTTTTGACGAAAAAAAAGGTTGTGTTTTGATAGATAAGGAGAGAAGAATACTTGAAGGAGGAGACGTGGGGATGAAGGCAGCGCCGTTAAAGTCACATGTGGCACCAGTGGAAGCTTTCGACTGAAAAAAGCTGTTAACGGCGACATCACAATGATTCTTAACGGTGTTTGGTTGGAAACAAGCTCCATTCTGTTGAATCATCGTACAGTCAGCACCTGTTCCACACGCGTAGTCTATCACCTTCTGAAGTGCCTGGTCGCTCCCGTCCTTGCACACACATATCGCCGCGTCTGGAGAAACATCAGAATATGCAAAAGATAGCATAACCATAAGTCCATAATTGTCAAGAATATGTAATAAATATTAGCATTACAAGGAAAACGAAACCAAGAAGCAAAAAGAAGCTTACTTGAATATGTAACCATAGTGAAGAGAAGAAACAGAGGAAGCAAAACCGCCATGGTGGATGTTGAAGCAGGAATATATGTTAAGCTCGTTGAGAAGGTGAAATTAAAACTTGTTCAAGCCTTACAAGTGTCTTAGATAGATGGAGAGAGATTCTTATTTGATGGTCAAATACTTTTGCTTCCTTATGACAGTTGTTTCTTGGATACTAATAAGTAATGTACACTAAATTAAAACTTTTCTAGTCTTTAAGTGTAATGACATGTAAATGATAGATTTTTAGTATGCAAAGCAGAGGAAAAACAGAGAAAGGTGAAAAGCATGCTTGTCGTTTAGTTATTGTGTGACTGGTCGACGCATATTAAAAATAATCATAGTGCGGCTTTATGTGAAGAAAAGATAACTTTGTTTATTTACTAATTTGCCACCTCAATTTACGTGCATGAGATGCATTTTTATAAAACATTTGGTTTATGTTAGAATCTACGATTTAGCTAGATCCTAGCTTTTCCCCAAAGGCATCAAGAATGCACACGTTTACAAAGTAAAAGTTGTTGTTCTCTTTTGACCTAGTAAAAATTAGGGCAATTCTCAAAAATACCACCAAAAAACTAAAATTCTCAAAAATATCACCAATTTTTTTAAGTTCAAAAAATACCACTTTTTCAAAAGTTTCAAAAATATCACAAAAATAAAATTAATTTTAAATATTCAAAACTAAAACTCTAAACCCCAAACCTAAACCCTACCCCCTAAAACTATATCCTAATTGTACAATAGTTAACCCAAACCTAAAAATTTAAATTCTAAGCTCTTAAAAATCAATTTTTGAGGTGGTGGTATTTTTGGAACTTTTGAAAATTAATGGTATTTTTGGAACTTTTGGTGTTATTTGTGAAACTTTTGAAAATTGGTGGTATTTTTGGAAAAAAAAAATTTTGGTGGTATTTTAGGGAATTTCTCAAAAAATTATTGTAAATGTAATCGAAACAATGATAACCTCTGTTTAGAATAATACTATCAAGCCTCTGTTTAGATAGACTTAAGAATAGTATGCACTTGATATAACCATCTTGAATTGAATATTATTTTACATTTCTTTATAGTAAAGTATGTTGTATGATTTTTGAAGCACTAAAGATGAAAAATGAGAGAAAATAGCACGAAATTAGGAAATGATAGACTCCATAAAGGCATAAACTAAAGTGTAAAAGTCCTGTAAAAAAAACTAAAAGTATAAGGTACTTCAAGGCTAAGGTAGCGAGGGAGCCATGTGCAAGAAAACCTTTGCATCCGCATTTCTACACGTGTGATTGTGTCACAAGTCACATTATTAAATAATGTGAGATTCAAATGATTGATTTGAAGACGACCAGAAGTTGCAATAAACGTTAGCTTAAATCGTTAATTGCAAAGTATTTTTGGTATTCATTACAAATATACTAGCTACAAGAATTCAGAATTGGTTACCTAATCAAATTTATCCTAGGAGACCAATTAGTAAAAGCATTCTCCTTGGTCATAAAATTATGCATTCTTTGCCTACTATACTCAGAATATCATTATCTTGCAATTAAGCTATAGACATTAGCAAAGCTTGGACAAGCTGGAGTGTTTGTTTACCGAAGAAACATGAAAGAAGAAAAAAAATTGTGATACCTAGAGAACTTGGAAAAAAGGTTGTTTTCAAACAGTCTTGTATTCATTATTGGTTAATGGACTACAAATATTTCTTGTGGTTGAAGGCAACGAGATTCAGTTTCTTTCTGATTTTATTTTATTTCTTCTTAGAGTTTCACAAGTCTTATAAACTATTGTAATACTATATGTTGTGGAAACGGTAAGAAACACTCCATTGATCTCACTTATTAAGAAAGTCTCTAGGTGAGTCTTTTTTTTTTCTAAGACCCGAAACGTATTAAGAAAGAAATCAAGAATTCAATAAAAATACGATTAGTACTTCTAAATTGATATACGAAAAGCAAGTTCTTATGTATTGAAGGACCAAATAAGACATTATTCAGAGAATATTGTAATTGTTGAATACGAAAAGCAAGTTCTTATGCATTCTTGCATAAAATTATCCCTAAATTTTTTTATATATTGTAATTTTTGCAAGAAAATCATATCAAACTAGTTTATTACAAGAGAATATTGATGTAATGATTTTAGAATTTGTTAAAGAATAGCTTCGTATACTTTAGACGAATTTCCTAACGCCTCATGTATTTAGATTATGCGAATTTCTTAAAGTCATTTTGAATGTGCCATTTCATCATATGATCTAATAGTATATTTTATCGGGTTTTGTCAAATGGCATAGAGCAAGTTTATGATTAACACTCTTATGAATGTCTAAAAACTTTTTTTAATTAAATATATTTGGATCTTTTTTTTATTTAAGACACTCAAGTGTACTAAAATTTGATATATTTAATTACAAAAAAAATTAGACACTCATGAGAGTGTTAGCAATGAACTTGCTCTAAGGGCTTGATTGACAGAGCATTTAAAAAAGCATCATGCTCTGTACTATCCAATCACGTGTAATTAATTGAGCATTAAGCAGAGCATTTACTAACTGCTAATGCTCCTGCCCCCAACGCTCTCAAGTTGAGCTTTTCCTGAGCATTGAGCTCTAATATATTCAAAAATTTTAAAATAAAATTATAAAACTAATTTATTTTTAGATAACATCAAAACAAATTCTATACATAAAAAATTTTAAGTTATTTTAGTTCATGTTTATCATTATTTTATTTGTTCAATAGTTTGAAAGAATATTATAAAAAAAATAATTCTTTTAAATGTAATTTAAATTAGAAAAATTAGAAAAAATCTTATCATAATTTTAAAATATAATATATACACAACACATTTCACTAAAAATGAATATACGTTATTTATGTAATTATAATATATATATATATATATTAAAATTTAACGTTGCTTTATATGTTCTATTACTTTTAAATAAATTTTTATAAAATATAACCTGAATAATAACATATTCAGTTTAATAATTTATAAACATATTTATATTAACATTAAAACTTAATATATATTTTTAGTGAACATACTATTTGTGAAAATAGTATAATAATGAAATAGTACTTTAATAAAAAAGTTTTAAAAATTTGATGTATAATATAAATATATATATATAATGTATAAGAATACATATAAATAATAATAATTTATCTTAATTTTATAAATAATCACTCACAGTTTTGTCAATCATGTATTTTAATCAGAGCAGTAAAGCATAATGCTAATGCTTTTGATGATTCTGCTCCTGCTCCAGCTCCATTATACTTTGTCAATCGAACCCTAAATCCTAACTAATCGTACTTGTGACAAAAAAAAAAAAGTTTGTATAATTAAAATCAACCCCAATCCGAACTCTAAACCAAATCTAAGCTAAACCGGAACGGAATACAACTTTTTTTAGACTGAGCTTGTCTTAATGGGCTGGGCTTGGAACTAAGGTATCTAAACATTTCTGAGACTCGAAAATGACATCATTTTTGTAGGGTAATCACTAAAATGCCACTGTATCAGAGAAGAGAGATCGTCACGGCCGGAGTTTTCTAAACTTCGTCTGAAACTCAGAAAACCCTAAACAGATAAACTTCATTCTTCCAACAATGGCGTCTCATCTCTTTTCCCGATCCCGAATCTCTCTCCTTAAAACCCTAAAACCCAATCATTACCCTTCTCACTCACCGATCAGACTCATTTCCGGCACCACCTTCCTCTCTCAGGATCCTCAGCTCGCAACCGAATCAACCGATCACGACACGTCGGATCTCCACGCCGGATCCACGCCGCTTCCTCCGAATCCGGCGACGGGAAGTCCACTTTACCAAGAGAACTGGCGGAGTCCGATCCCAAACTCTCCGTCGTCATTCAACAACTCTCTCGTCCCTATGGGGTTTCTAAATCAAGCTCCCGCCGCGAGAATCCGAGCTCTCTCTGAAACGCTCGATATGAACTCGCTGCTCAATATGTTCGCGGATTGGACCGCGTCGCAGCGATGGTTCGATATGAAACAGCTTTTTGAGACCTGGGTTCGATCGCTTGATAAGAATGGGAAGCCGAATAAGCCTGATGTTAACCTTTACAATCATTACCTTAGGGCTAATTTGATGATGGGTGCTCCAGCTGGTGATATGCTTGATCTGGTTGCTCTAATGGACGATTTCTCTGTTGCACCTAATACAGCTTCTTATAATCTGGTGTTGAAAGCTATGCACCAGGCAAGAGAGACTGAAGCCGCCCAGAAGCTCCTTGAACGGTTAGATCCCACTGAATTTGTATACTATGATACATACTCTGTTTAATGAATGAGATTTATTAGCTATTAGGTTATGCATTGTAGTTTCAATGAGGAGATATCTAAGAATTAGTGCAAAAGATTAGAAATTTGCAAGATTAAACAGTAATATTGACTGATGAATCAATAGGTAATCTCTGAGAAATGTTAATGAGTGAGATTGATTAGCTAATTCTATTATGTATTGTAGTTTCAGTGAGGAGTTATCCTGGAATTAGTGTAAAAGATTAGAAATTTGCAAGATTGAACAGTAATATTGTCTGAAAGCTGTTAATGAGTCGAGTATGATGCAAATGTCGAGTTTTTATTGATGTTTTATGACTCAAATGTAATTGTATCAGGATGTTGCTGTCGGGGAAAGAATCGCTCCCGGATGATGAATCGTATGATTTGGTTATTGGAATGATGTTTTTGACTGGGAAGAATGACGAAGCAATGAAACTTATGGACATGGCGCTAAAATCTGGTTATATGTTATCAACCGCGGTCTTTAGTGACTGTGTACGTAGTTGTGTAGCCAAAGGTAGGACAGATACGCTGGTCTCTATAATCGAGAGGTGTAAGGTACAGATGAGTGTCTTTGGTTGATATTTGAAGGTTTTTGTGTCCCTTTCACTGATTGTAATTGTTTTGCAGATTGTTGATCGGAACAAGTCCCTATGCCCTAGCTGGATACTGTGTACTTACATGGCAGAAGTTGCAATTCAAGAGGATAATGGCAAATTAGCGTTTAATGCGTTTGAGTTTATGTTCAAGTGGATCACTAGGGGAGAAATGGCGAGACCCTCGGTTTTACTTTCTGTTGATGAAGGGTTGGTAGTAGCAGGTCTTGCAACTGCTGCTAGGACATGCTATTCAGATTTAGTAGATGGATCTTGGTTGATTCTGAAACGATCTCTGCGTGGGAGAAAGGCACCAAACCCTGCATCTTACATTGCAAAGATAAACGCTTATGCATCGTTGGGGAATCTGCATAAAGCTTTCATCGCGCTTCATGAATTTGAAACCGCTTATGCAGACTCTGAAAAAGAAGTTGTGGAGGAATTGCTTTCACCTTTTACGTCCTTATACCCGCTGGTTGTGGCCTGCTCTAAGAAAGGTTTTGAGACATTGGATGAGGTAAAACCTTGTAACCACGATATCTTGATAGGGGTCGAATATAATGTTTTGTGTATCTGACCTTGCGATGCCACATGATCCACCAGGTATATTTCCAATTGGAGACATTGAGTCAAGGTGAAACTCCATATAAGTCTGTTGCTACTCTAAACTGTATAATTCTTGGCTGCGCAAACACATGGGATTTGGATCGTGCTTATCAGACGTTTGAGGCAATAAGTGCTTCTTTTGGGCTGACTCCTAACATTGATTCGTACAATGCTTTAATATATGCATTTGGAAAGGTCAAGAAGGTAATGTTTCCATGCCACATCTAATATTTTTTTATTCCCATGGATGAACAATTAGGACTAAAGATTCGAGCTTGTTTGCGTTACAGACTTCTGAAGCTACAAGAGTATACGAGCATCTGGTTAGCTTAGGTGTTAAACCTGATCCCCGGACGTATTCAATGCTGGTTGATGCTCATCTAATTAACCGGGATCCCAAATCAGCTCTGACCGTCATCGATGACATGGTTAACCAGAATTGAAAACGAACATAACCGCTAAAGATGCGTGTTGTTTACATGGCTGTGAGAAACTAATACATGTTTTTAATCAAACAGATCAATGCTGGATTTGAACCGTCCAAGGACACATTGAAAAAGCTGAGAAGGCGATGTGTCAGGGAACTAGACTATGAAACCGATGATCAAGTGGAGTCATTGGCAAAGAAGTTTCAGATAAGGATGGGATCAGAGAACCGCAGGAACATGCTTTTCAACATGGATTACTCCAACTCCAGGGGCCGCGCGTAATAAAAACGAAACCCCCAAACAAATGGTTGTAATTACGAACTCTCGGTTTACACTGCAACAGAAAAAAACCAATTGTGACCATTTCATAAAATGTGTTTGGTCTTCTCTTGTGCAGAGGCTCTTGCGAGGAGCGAGGAATGAAGCTCAGGCTCATGGAGTTTTGAAGTTATGGACCATATATATATATTTATGCTCTGTAAATTGCTTCATCAGTCTCTAATCTGATTTTTACCATTACACAGCTGGATTTTTTTTTTTTTGGGAAACCAAAAGAGTTTGGGTTTTAGGATCGCTAGTCTCAGGCAGATGACCAATAAAATGTCAAAAACTTTTCTGAATAGTTTTGATTTTTACCTTATCTTCTTAATCCACTAGATTTTGTAAGATTGGTTTTGGTCTTTTACAAAACCTTATTTATGTATATCAGTAAAATACAACGTTCCATTTTGAATCTCCTTTTTGTTAAATTCATTTTCTTTGTGTATAAAAAATAATAATTAAGCAAAAAAAAAGAACAAAGACAAGGCCTTTATTAATTTAAGTTGGCCCAAACAGCTTTTTGAACATTTCTGCTGAGTTTTTGGGATCAAAGACACGAAACCCTAAAAATTGATTCGAAGAAGATGGGTGGAAGATCGGACGGAGATGGCGGAGGTAAAGAGAAAGAGGAAGAACAAGACGGCATGTCCGTACACTCTCCTTGTAAAGCTTTACCTTCTTCCGCTTCCTCTCTCTCTAAGGTCTCTCTCTCTCTCTTCCTCTCTCTCTCTTTCTCTGCCATTTACTTAAAAATGATTCCTTTGGGTTGGTTTCTCAGGAGCAGTCACAGGTTGAATTGGAGCTCAGGTTATTAGAAGCTCTTGAAATCTATCCTCCTGTTAAACTCCGAGGCAAGTTTTCTCACAACGCAAAATCTCAAATCTTTAAGCTTGTTTATTGCAAGAATCTACCGTATTGTAGTTTCTGTATCTGCAAATGTTTCTTCTTCTGTCATGGTGAATCAGAAAGCATCAACCTTTTACCAAATGGAATCATTTCTCTTGTTCACTGGTTTCTTGCTTTCTACTAATTGGATTATGTTTTTAAATGTTGTGTGTAGGCGTACATCGCCACTTTGTTCTTTATGGTCTCATGGAGTATCTCGGAAGAAGGTTTGTTCAGAGTTGCTTTCATACTTCAATCGCTGAGTTCTGCTTGATATAATCTGAACCTTTGAGCCTTCTCTATCCGCAGATTTGATCGACAGTTCACAGCGGACGAGGTTCTGCAGCTACTTGATCGTTTCTACAACATCGAGATGCTGGTGCGTAGTATTGCTATCTTCTCCATAAATTTTAGACTTTCTCTTTAGAGTTGAGCTAATGGTTTGATATGTAACCTGTGGTTTTTCAGAAATCGGATGATGAGGATATCGACATTCTGAATCACGAGGAGGAGTTTACTTTGCCGCAGAGTTACTTTGATAAGGAAGACCAATAGCCGAAGGAGGTGTTTGCTTTATCCTCTCCTCTCTTTTTTGTATATGGTTGGTTAGGTTTGTTCCCAGCTCTTATGATAAGTCCTTTTGTATATTATGCAGTTTCAGTGTCAATAAAACCTCTGTGGAAGAGTTTATAGCAACAAGCTTTTTGTTTCATGTTTGAGATTTTGGAGCCAAGAATTGTGTTTGTTTTGTTTGCTGGGGTTTACAAATTTTAATATTGGAAATACATAACAGCAATAACATATCTGATCAAATCATATATTATTGTATAACATAACATGAAATTGACAACAAAATAAAGAACAAAAAAAGTAGTAGAAAAAACAATATAGGAATGAATTCAATTGTCTCTGATCCCATCTTCTTGATGAAACCAAGCTTATGGAATTGGCCTCAACCTCGTTCAACTTCCAAAACCTTTTGATCAGTTCTGAACCAAACAAAACACACAAGTTTAATAAACCCAAGAGTAAATACAACTCATACTTATTTTTTACAAGTTAAATTACCTCAGTGGCTTCTGCAGGCTTAGCCTGTTCTTGCTTTGGTTCATCAGTCTTGATGTTGTCTTCTCCTGTAAACACAAAAAAAAAAAAACCATCTCTTAGCTCGTTCTAGTTATCATATCACGCACGCGATGTGTGATTTTCAGACAGACCTCCATCTTCAGGAAGATCAGAAGTCCAGAGAGTGAGATTGTCTCTCAGGAGCTGCATAATCAAAGTACTGTCCTTGTACGATTCCTCACTTAGAGTATCTAACTCCGCAATCGCCTCGTCAAAGGCTTGCTTCGCCAAATGACAAGCTCTACAACATAAAACCACATTATAACAAATTTTGACACATGATGGTAAGGGAATTAGTGTTTTCACAAACCTTTCAGGAGAGTTCATGATCTCATAGTAGAAAACAGAGAAGTTAAGAGCAAGTCCTAGACGAATCGGATGAGTCGAAGGAAGCTCAGTGCTTGCAGCTTGTGTTGCAGCCTCGTAGCCTTTAAGCGACTGTTCAGCGGCTTCTTTCCTCTCTTGCTCGGTCTTAAACTCAGCCAAATAACGGTAATAATCTCCTTTCCTAGAATACGAAACCAAATCAAATCAAATCAAAGTTTATTTGCAGATTGATACAAAAGAGATTTGTGTTATTTACATCTTGTAATAGAAAACGGTGGCTTCGCCAGAGGTAGCGTGAGGGATGAGATGCTGATCGATGATGGAGAGAATGTCTTGACAGATATTAGCGAGCTCGTCTTCTACCTTTTGACGATACCCTTTGATGTGTTTCACATTTGATTCGTTTCCTTTCGACTCTTCTTTCTGTTCGATCGAAGACATTATCCTCCATGAAGCCCGTCTTGCTCCGATCACGTTCTTGTAACCAACCGATAACAGATTCCTCTCTTCTACTGTTAGCTCGCTGTTCACCCTCGCCACTTTCTTCATCGTCTCCACCATCTCTGCAAAACATTATATCACCAAAATCAAGACATTGTATTTTTTTTGTTCTCATTTTAAAAAAATATATATAAAAAAAACACAAAATTACTTCTTCTTTTTCGCTTAAGGCCCCCAAAATTTTAGGACCGACTCTGATAAGAGATGAATGATTTACGTACCGTCGTATCGTTCGGCTTGTTCGGAGAGTTTCGCCATGTAGACGAAAGTCTCTCGCTCTTTGTCGGAACCTGATGACATTTTTTCGATGTGTCAAAAACAGAGATCTTGATTTTTTTTGTTTTTGTGATTTTTTCTTGAGTGAAGAATAGAAAATGATTGGAAGAGAGATAAGAAGGAGGGAAAAGAGGGAAGAAATATACAATAAAAAGTTTGAAGAAGGTTCGTAAATGGCGGAAAGAAGACTGAATCTCAACCTTTAAGATCCGACGCGCCTAAGTGTGTGTCTGCGCAATTCCTGCGTTTTTCTTCCTCAATTTTTTCTAACCAACTTAACGAACTTTGCGCGCATTAATACGACATCTAACATTGTTGAATTTTGTTTATATTGATTTAGATACGATTGTAGACATCGATGGGGTTGTAGCTCAAATGGTAGAGCGCCCGCTTTGCATGCGGGAGGCACGGGGTTCGATCCCCCGCAGCTCCATGTTTTTTAATCCCTACACTCTTTTACCCTTTTTTTTTTTTCCTGTATTTAATCGTTAAAACTAATATTCGCTGCTTTTTTTTTTTTCCTTTTTGATTTGATCGGAAAACTTATGGCCATCGCCGTCGTTCCTTATCGGAGGATGTGTAACATTGGAAATCCGTTTCGGCGATTCTTCTTCCTCCACCGCCGATTCGCTTCCACAATCACTCCGTTAAACCAAGAGCATCTCCTCCGCGTCTGTACAATCCTCTACCAACAGCAGAACTCGCCAGATTCACGCCTCGTCTCGAAGCTTACCTCCACCGGATTTCAACTCACTCACGAGTTTTTCCTCCAAGTCTGCAACAATTTTCCACTCTCATGGCGTCCGGTACACCGGTTTTTCCTCTACTCGCAGACTCACCACCCAGATTTCGCTCATACCGCAACCACATCGAATAAGATGCTCGGAATCATCGGGAAATCGAGAAACATGGATCTATTCTGGGAAATGGCTCAAGAGACTGGGAAACTTGGATTAGCCAACGATAAGACGTTTCGAGTCGTGTTGAAAACACTTGCTTCCGCTAGAGAATTGAAGAAATGCGTTAATTTCTTCCATTTGATGAACGGTTTTGGGTATTCGTATAATGTGCAAACGATGAATCGAGCAGTGGAGACTCTGTGTAAAGAGAAGCTTGTGGAAGAAGCTAAGTTTGTTGTTACGAAGATGAAAGAGTTTATTAAACCTAACGAGAATACTTACAGAACGATGATCGAAGGCTTTTGCGATGTTGGTGATTTGATTGAAGCTGTTAAAGTTTGGAATTTGATGATGGATGAAGGATTTGAAGTTGATATTGAAGCTGGTAAAAAGATTATGGAAACACTTTTGAAGAAGAATCAGTTTGATGAAGCTTCAAAGGTCTTTTATGTGATGGTTTCCAAACGAGGTGGAGATTTGGATGGATCTTTCTACAGGGTTATGATTGATTGGTTGTGTAAAAACGGTAGGATTGATACTGCCCATAAGGTGTTTGACGAAATGCGTCAGAGAGGTGTGCAGGTTGATAATTTGATTTGGGCGTCGATGATCTACGGGCTATTGGCAAAACGAAGAGTTGCAGAGGCGTATAAAATGGTTGACGCGATTGAATATCCGGATATTAGTATTTATCATGCATTGATAAAAGGAATGGTGAAGATTAAACGGGCAAGCGAGGCAACTGAGGTTTTTCGGAAGATGATTGAAAGAGGGTGCGAGCCGATAATGCATACGTATCTTATGTTGCTGCAAGGACATTTAGGGAGAAGAGGAAGGAAAGGACCAGACCCGTTGGTGAATTTTGATACGATATTCGTTGGTGGTATGATTAAGGCGGGGAAACGATTGGAAACTACAAAGTACGTCGAGAGAACGATGAAGAGAGGGCTTGAAGTTCCTAGATTTGATTATAGCAAGTTCTTGCATTGTTATTCTAATGAGGAAGGTGTGGTTATGTTTGAAGAAATGGCGAAGAAACTTAGAGAAGTGGGATTGTTTGATTTGGCTGACATATTCCAAAGGTATGGAGAGAAAATGACTACTCGAGAGAGAAGGAGAGAGAGAGAAATTCAGCCATAAACAAAATTCTGACCTTGTAAATACAATTTTTCAATTTCTTCTGCAGAAACACACTTAAAAGCTTTGTTTGGAAAGCAAATGTTGTTTCAAAATTTGATTAAACATGTGTGGCGTAGAATGTAATGTTACAACATATATCGGTAAAACAGTACCTAAATACAATTCCTAATACCCAAAATCAGCAATTGATACTAGAGAGCTTCAAACCATATGGGCAAAAACCAAAATGGTTTGGACCAATTTGGCTTTAACTACAAGTTACGGTTTTTGGTCAGGGTCTGCAATCTCTTAATCCGCTTCTAAGAGCTTCTTCGTCCAGCTTGTGTCCTGTAAATATTTGATTACATGAATCAGCAAAAAGAGAGAAAAAGAGAGTTGGGTAGCAATACTGTTAACTATGATGCAAAATGGAGGTCTGACCTATAAAAACTATTTTGTTCGTTCTGTTCTCGTCCTCGCTCCATTTTCGCGCTGGCACTATCTCATATATCTCTCTAACAGCCTGCACATATTCAATAACATAGAAGGAGTGAGAAGGACAATGGATCACAAGACCTCACTCATGTTTCAATGCATGAGTACATTACCTGCAAAATATGCAGCTGGTCTGAGTTTTGAATGCTTAACACAGCCTTGCAGCGATATACATCCATCTCCGACTTTTTATCCCACAGAATTTCTTCAAGCCATAAACGAACCTGACAATTCGAGAACAAGCTGGTGTGTCACGAAGAACACTATTTCTTAACTAGTAGTCCAAGAATGTTCGATGAATTTGCTACCTTGTCGAGGTTTATAGGTTGGGGTTCACTGATGCATAGAGTCCTCACTCCACTATCGTGAAGATCTGTTGTGGTTATTGATTTATTTGCTTCTAACAGGGATTCCAGACGACTAACATGCTAAATGCAACAATGAATATGAAAACAAGGTTCAATTGCTACAGTCAAAAGCATTAATACTAATCAAGTATACATATAATCAGATGGTAAAGAAGACTTAACAGTTGAATCATATGCCTGGCAGTTTAAAATACTGGACAAATCAACTTGGCACCTCACAGAATGGATGACATTGGCGAGCGAGTTAATGGAATGAATTTCCTTCTCCAATTCATCAGATTCCTCTTGAGAAATCAAATCAACCTTGTTCATTATTATCGTATCCTACACAAGGAGTAAAAGAAATCATGTCATGATGAGGTACAATAAGACAGTGCTCTTACTGATTGATTGTGTCACGAGATGATTACCGCAAATGCTATTTGGTTAAAAGCCTCGGGAAATGAGGATGAGTCACGGCGCTCATTGAGCTGAAAACGAAGATTCTTAGCGTCCACGACCTGTTCAATCAGCTATAAGTCAGTAAAGGCATCCGGAATAAAAATGCCTGAGAACTAAACTACTGGAACAAGGGATAGGGCAAGCAAACTGAGACATACTGTATACGCCACAAAGAGGTAAGCAGCTAAAGAAAGATCACTATAAATGAAGCAATGACATAAATCATGTGTAGAATATAATAGAAGAAGTATACGAGCCTTAACAACGGAGAAGTGAATCAGACTAACTCACAGTAACAATGCAGTCAAGCTTGACTTGTGATTCTAATTGGTCATCTAACCAAAGAATAGAAGCCAGTGGGGCAGGATTTGCTAACCCTGTTGTCTCTAGCAATATATGATCAAGTCTGCATTTTTGAGAAAGCAAAAGCAGAAACGTCTTAAAATCAAACAGTCATTCTCTTCTTCAAAATGTATGCAACAAAGGACTAGAAAGACAAAAACAACAAAACCAATACAATTGAAAGATGATAAACTTTAGGGCTTTTAAAGGACCTGTCTTTTCTCAGAACAAGCTGCTCAAGGGCTTGAACAAGACTATGCTTAACAGTGCAACAAATACAGCCATTAGCAAGTTCGACCCATTCTTCAACAAGAGCACCTCCTTCTCCTTCGTTTATCATAGCTCTCTCAACTCCAATCTCTTCCCCAAACTCATTCAAAATCACCGCGATTTTCTTCCCGTGTTTCCCGTTCAGAATATAATTCACAAGCTGGGAAAATCAATCCGATAATCAACAATCAAATACCAAAACCCAATCACGTAAATCGGAGAAAGAAGGAAAGGATTTGCTTACGGTGGATTTTCCGGCGCCGAGATAACCAGTGATGACAGTGACACCAACCGAAACGGCGTCGTTTGATTCCTCCACGGAGGAAATATCAGGTTGGATTTGAACAGCCATCGGTGGTTCTTCATCATCATCCGCCATTTTTACTCCCTCAAGGTTTCTGTTACTTTCGCCGGTTTATGCAGAGACGACGTAAGTGTTTCTAAAATCCAAAGCCCAATGGGCCGAGCCCACATGAATATTCTATCTCAACAAGGATATTCAACAAACAAATCTCTCTCACTCTCTGCTCGATTGTTTCAATCTGCAAAAAAAAGAAGAATCTTCAAGGTAAAGTCCTCGTCTTTTTTCTCCTTGTTGAATTTCTGGGTTTCTCAATCATATTTCGTTCTAGTTTCCGATGTTTTTCTGTTTCTATAGACCGGCACTTAGTTTTTCTCGGATGGATTTTGTTATTAGTTGGTCAATTCTCTGATTTTCAGGCTAAATATCAAAACTGGGGTTCGTGATATTTGCGTTAAGTCTTCCGCCTTGATAATTGTTTTTTTTATTTGAGATCTTAGTCTGTGTTTGGGTACATCGATTCTATTTTGGATTCCTCGCTTTTCGAGTATCCAAATGTTGTGATGCTCTTTTTTAATATTCTGAATTTGATGGATTTGAGCTTACCAAGTGTTTGATGAAATGCCTCAGATATATATATCTGCGTCAAGTATAAAGTGACTACATTTGGCTTCGATCTACATTGAATTTCTACTGGAGTTTTTTTTTCAGGGTTTAGGGTTTACTTTACAAGATGTGTCTGATGGGTTATTGTTAGCTGTTTTTAAGTAGATGGGTTTAGGGTTTCTTGCAATGAAGTTGGTTGTTTTGTTTCTTGCAGCTTTTAAGTAGATGGGGAAAGACGCAAAAGCTGGTGGGAAGGGTAAAGGAAAGCAAGCGAGTGGAAGTGAGGAAGCGGCTCCCAAGGGTAAAGGCAAAGCAGGAAAAGCCGCTGATGGTCTCGGGACATGCACTTATGTTAAAGGTGTGTTTTCTCAATTCATTTCCGTGGTCTTGTGTGATTAATACTTCTGAAATTTTGGGATCCAAATGTTCTTATACAACTTGAGTATTGGTAGTTACTATAGCTTAAAAATGTTGTCAACACTGCAATGGTTTTTGTTTCAGCAAGACATGTTTTGTGCGAAAAGCAAGGAAAGATTAACGAGGCATACAAAAAATTGCAGGATGGTTGGTTGAGCAATGGAGACAAGGTTCCTCCTGCTGAGTTTGCAAAGGTGAAAAAACTTAAAATTGTTTCTTTGTTTTTTGTTCTGTGGGTTAAAATATCCAATCTTAGATAGTTCAAATAGTATTGTTTATCCATCTCTAGCTGTAGCATATACAAAACAGCTGAAAACCCATTTCAACATCTCATAGTTCATTGCTTTCTCGAGACATATACAAGTTTTAGTTTTCGGTTAGCTATATTTTGCGTAGATGAGTGTAATGAATGGTGGAGAATCGTAACACGATATTTATTTGCGTTGAACTTTACTCAGATTGCAGCAGAGTACTCGGAGTGCCCATCAGGGAAAAAAGGAGGAGATCTTGGATGGTTCCCAAGGGGGAAAATGGCTGGTCCGTTCCAAGATGTCGCCTTTAACACACCTGTTGGAGTCACCAGTGCACCCTTCAAATCAACGTATGTCCGAATCCTATAAATATGTGCTCTCAAATCTTATATTTTGGCTTTGTTTGGTTGATAATGAATGTGGTTATGAGGTGATTGCAGGCACGGATACCACATTATCTTGTCAGAGGGAAGGAAAAACTGACAGATACATCTCTGCTCTGTTCAACTCTACTCTTGTGGAAGTCACTACTTGCTAGTTGTTACTGTAACCTATAAAAAAACATAGCCTTTTGTTGCGCTTGCTGAAATGTTCTTCTACAAATTGTTAACAAATCTTCTGTCGTTTGAATAATGAATGTCTTAAAGGCTGTTATAATACATGTTGGTGTTGATTTCATCATCTCTAAAGTTATTTGTACTTTTGCTTAACGAGTGATCATATTCGTACCAGTGACATGACCATTAACGGCGTGGGGTTGCTTGGATCTTGGCTTTGGGATATTTGCTCGACCGTAAAAAAAGTGTGGTCTCTAGGCCCTACCTGTGTCCGGAATGTCTGGAAGAAATATAGAGTTAGAGAGTTGTGGTAAACAAACGAATAGGAATGTGAACACAGGTGTGTAAATGGGAAGACTAATTTGCATCTGCATAGGAAAAAACATAAGATTAACCATCAAATGCATCATTAAACCACGTCAATGTATGTACTCGATGTTATGTTTTCGCATAAATACTTTACACAGATAAAATATATCTTCTCTTTGTTATACGTTGAATATTCATTCTAATTTGAAACCAAAACAAAAAGAAGAAGAAAAAACCCCACAACATGTGTATATGTTGATGTACAACCAACTAAAACTAGTATTCAATTTCACATTTTACAAAATAAAATGGCAAATCTTAAAAATACCACTCTTACAAGTTTTGTTTCTAAAAAGACCACTGAGATAAGAAAAGAAATGAACTGCACCCTTCTCACACACGTAAAGCAAAAGTAAAAATTTTGGACGCCCAAAGCAAAACAAAAGTAAAAATTTTGGGGTTTTAGATATGTTTTAGGGATAATTTGCTCAATAACTAAAAAAAATTATAATTGTAAAACATTGCATCATTAACTATTTTATTTCTAAAGTGTTTATTACCTTTTTTTTTAATAATTATGTTAGTAATTGAAATTAAAACTAATTAGTTATTCGAATAAGTTGAATGGCATAAGTTTCTTGCAAATTACTGTGGTTACACATAGATGCATGACTCCTCATTAAGACCTAATCATGCACTTGTCCGCTTAACAAGTTGAGGAAAAAAAAGTTGGAAAATTTACACAACCTCTGTCTTTCTTC
This sequence comes from Draba incana, assembly GCA_963576765.1. Classification (NCBI taxonomy): domain Eukaryota; kingdom Viridiplantae; phylum Streptophyta; class Magnoliopsida; order Brassicales; family Brassicaceae; genus Draba; species Draba incana. Next base: position 7,817,330 of record OY755208.1, read on the forward strand.
CACTTTAGCACATTTTGGTACAATCTAGAACAACTTTTTCTTGTATATAACCACACGCATTGCTCGATTAAATTTCACATTTTACAAAAAAGAAATGGCAAATCTTAAAAATACCACTCTTAGCATATGCATTGTAGATTAATGCATTGGGGTTTAATGGATTAAAAAAAATTAAAATAAAAAAATTTGGATATGTGTCTTAATTAATTAGGATCATTTTTAATAGATCTTAAATTTTGGATCCAAAAGTAATAAAACTAAAAAAAAAATTGATTAAGACACCTATAAGGGGTGTGTCTCCAATACATATGGTACAAGTTTTGTTTCTAAAAAGACCACTGAGAAAAGAAATGAAAAGAAATGAATTGCACCCTTCTCACACACGTAAAACAAAAGTAAAAAAATTGGATGCCCAAAGCAAAACAAAAGTAAAATTTAGATATGATTTAAAATATGACAACAACATTCGTTAAGAACCGATGAAATGACGAACCAATGAGACCACATTGTATTTGATGTAATGACTCTACTGCATGCATTCCGCCATCTTCATTTTGGTCTATACCTGTGGTAACTTGTTCTTAGTCTAAATTTTGGAATTGGATACTCTTTTGAGATTCCGTTTGTCTACCCTTCCTAGCTATGGCACCAATTACATAGGCTTGGACCTGAATCTACAATGGCCCAAACCGCCACAGGTAAAGAAACATTGAATCTACAAATCAAGAATTTAAATAATTAACTAGAATAAAAGTTTATGTTGATCCTGTAATAGGTTTTAAATTCCGGCAAAACCTGTTTCCTTGGTATTATACCAATTAATATGCTTAGAATAAATAAAAGGGCTACTCAAACTTTATTATGACTAGATGAGAGCAGGGGCGGATCCAGAAGTAAATTGTAATGGGACACATAATAAGTTAAATTTAGTTAGTAAAAAACGTAAACTAAAGTTTTCTAAGAATGGAGTTTTTAGAACATCCCAATTTAATTTTATATTATTTCTATATGAATATGAGCATAACGAAGTGAATAAAAAAATATAAAATAAAAAGAAAACAGAAAATGAGAAAGGAAACAAAAACTAATTAAGTAAACAAAAATTAATAGTGTGACACATACATATTTGATCTTGGAATTACTGGGTGCACAAATGAAAAATTTCCAAGTTATCCGATGTTTTCTCCAAATTTTACTCAACAAATTAAATTATTTAAAAATAATACTGGGGCATGTGCCCCCACTCCTTTTAAGTGCATCCGCCCCTGCCCGAGAGCCATCATCTCATAAGTTATTTATATTTAGCTTGTATTTCGTCCAACGAGTGATTATATTCATACCAGTGACATGACCATAAACGGCGTCGGGCCGCGTGGATCTTGTCTTTGGAAAATTTTGCTCGACCGTAAGAAAAGTCTGGTTTCTTGGCCCTACCTATGTCCGAAATCTCTGAAAGAAAAATATATAAAATAGAGAGGTATGGTAAACCGTAAACAAACGAATAGGAATGTGAACATAAGTGTGTAAATGGGTAGACTGATTTGCATCTGCACAGGAAAAAACATGAGTGTATGTGGGGTTCGTTGATTCGTTAGTGTGAATCTAACAAACGCATATTATTGTGTAATGATAATTAAGCTATATGGATGATTGATTCCGCAACTCCCCAATCCTCCATCCACTTTTTATTTAAAAGAAAACAAAAAGATTGTGTATGAGCAATAATTCGATACGTGTCGCATGGTCAGAATTTCAAAATAAGCAGTTAAGCATTTCAATGACTTCACAAGCCACTCGTAATTATTCCCACTTCTGAATTTCCTTATTCATTAACCAAATGAATGTACTACATATACATACATGTATATATATTTTTTAAATATATATATATATATAGATATATATTTATGTATTCACCAAAAAAAGAAGAATATATTTATATATGCAGAATCGGAATCTTATCTCAAAGATGATTTCTTAGCTTGGAAATCAAAAATAGGGGAAAAGATGATACAAAAGTATAATTTGGGATGCTAGATAATTCTTTGGAAAGGCTAATGGGAACAAGTACAATGGGCCACAAACACAATCGCAATTAATTTAGTAGTGTTCGTCATAATTGCTAGCTACGCGTTTTTTGGCGGATCCTTGTTATTTAGATCCACATTTTCACATCACATTCCCTATTTGTTAGAAAGCGAAATGATCCGTAGATATAGCGTGAGATCATTTGCAATAAATCATGGGATCGTAAGAGGTTGGGAGGAGCAAATTATTGGTTTAGGGTCGGTTTCCACACATGATTATTTGCTATATATTGAACCGGTTTAGTTAGCCAATAGTATGGTAAATTATTTCCCACCAAAACCACATTTAGTTGATTCACTATCTCTCTTGCAATCTTAGGTAGAATCAGGTCCTCCTTTTTGGTTACTCAATTTTTTGGAAATTGAAGGAAATAGTCTCTGTACTAGGTTTAGTGGATGGCTTTTTGTGTAGTTTATGTTCTCATTAAATCACTTTTGTAACAACATTCCACCTTTCTATATCATCCAGATGATAAAAAAATAAATCGAGAGAAATCTAAAGAAATCATAAAAGAAAAACATGTAGAACTTCATCAAAAAGATATTCAACGGTGAAAAGTGGTTGATTTTCGTATACGAATTCTTTTTTTTACGTCAAATATCTAAACCAAATCCATGATTAAACCGGGTCAAGGTATGTGCTCGATATTATGTTTATCTTCTTTTTGTTTATATGTATATATATTAAAAATTTGTTATGATCTTAAACAAAAAAAAAAACATTATGGGGAGACAAAATACTCTTAACAAAATTTCTAATAATTAGCCATAAGTCATTCTATACCATCTAGTTCTACACCTATCTTTTGTTTGCAAATAATATTAGATATCCTGCCATGTATATAAGATTTCAACAAAATAAAATAACAAAAAAATTATTAATGAAGCTAGAAGTTTACAATTGAAGACATAAAACTTTGAGAGCAATATATACTTTTTGTAAAGTATAAGTTTATTTAATGAAATTAACTAAAAATCCTGACATAAAAATATATGATTTGATCAAATTTATCCATATAACTTCACACTTAATCTATACACAAAAGATAATTGACTTTTAAAGCATATGATTTCCAAGTTACTAGATTTGGTGCTTATAGTGTGATTTTTAAATGTTTTTTTCTAAGATGTCTTTCAATTTGTTTCCTAGCAACAATAATTTCTACTAATTACTGTAGCATCCGTATTTTATTGTTGCCAAATTATAATTTGTTTGATTCCATACATAATAATGATGTGATGATATGTACACTAAAAAAAATGTTGAAATAATTGGGTCCAATCCGAGGATATACGATTTCATATCTCTCACTTTTGTCCCTTCTATAAATAAGTACCCTTTTTCAGTTTTTTCTCACTCGCATTCCTCTTTTTTTTTTTTTGCAAAGAAATTCCTCTTTTTCTTTCTTTCTTTCTTCTTGATTCATCTCTCTTACTTCTTTCTTATTCATCAAAAAACAGTTTCTTTCGATCGACACATTAATATATGTAACAGGAGAAGAATAGAGATTAGAAGAAGAGATGGGTTCAAAGAGACTAATCATGATGGTGGTGATGTTGATGATGATGATGATGGTTAAGACATGCATATGTGTAGACATTTCCAGAGGCAGTTTCCCAAATGGCTTTGTCTTTGGAACTGCTTCTTCTGCTTTTCAGGTCCCCTCTCCTCTCCACTCTCTTTTATTCTATTTTTCTTTTAATTATCTTTTCCTTTTAGTTTAATCGGAATCTGAAAAACAAAATTGTTCTCAACTTAAAATAGGTCACATCAGTTCCCATGTGACAATTTTTTATTTTATTTGATACTACTATTTTGCAACAACAAATATCTGAAAAGACTCCTACCTCTAAATTCATGACAATCTAATTGAATACTACTACTTGTGAATTGTGATTATCTATATTGAAACGTGTGTCAAATAAGAAGTAATGTGTTTGGTCTTGAAACCTGGTCCATATAGATTGATATACGAATGAGTGCGTGACGCGTAAAGAAAACCATACACGTTCGTCAGTCACGGGCATCCATTACTTCCTCTCCTCCTTTTCTTGTGGGTTCGGTTTTTTTTTCTTTTTTCCAAAATTTAGGTTTTTCCTCTAACAACGACCCATTCTTTTTCACATTTTCACATATTTTGCCTTTGATTTTTTTTTTTTTTTGTATTTCTAGAATGACCAATGTCAAGTAAAACCAAAGTATTTTTGCTCACCTAACCAAGCACACCCAATTAATGTTTCGGATACTTTATGTTTATTTTTCTGGGTGGAATTTCCGGCTTCAATGTTCAAAAATTAAAATACGTAAAATGAAAATGCAATTGGTGCATGTAGCATGAGGGAGCAGTGAAGGAAGAGGGAAGAGGTCCAACGATATGGGACACATTCTCCCACACTTTTGGTAAAATCACCGATTTTAGTAACGCCGATGTTACTGTTGATCAGTACCATCGTTATGAGGTAAAATTAAAACTCATATTTTATGTACAACGTTGTAAATAAATTATATACATTTACAAATAAAAAAATGTTGCCAATTAGAATAATAAAATGGTGGGGGCAGGAAGATGTACAACTCATGAAGAATATGGGAATGGACGCTTATAGATTTTCCATTTCGTGGGCACGCATCTTTCCAAGTAAGTTTTTGTAATCATTGATGGTTTTTTCAACTTTATTTTCAAATGTGTTAGGACTTTCAGTGGACTGATGATATTATTATGTGTGGTTTACAGATGGTGTGGGACAAATAAACGAAGCCGGGATCGACCACTACAACAAACTCATTAATGCTTTACTTGCTAAAGGTTTTTTATTTTATTTTATGGTTTTTTATTTTGCATCATTTCAAGGGTCTAGTAATATATAAGAGTCTCAAATTATCATATTGTGGTTGTAGGGATCGAGCCGTACGTGACGTTGTACCATTGGGACCTTCCTCAAGCACTCCATGATCGATACCTCGGTTGGCTAAACCCACAAATCATGTAATACCCATACCAAAAACCAAATAATCATTTCAATAAAACTACTATTTTGTTATGTACACATACAATAGCTAGCTTACTTCAAACGGAAATATATGACTTTTTTTTCTATGCAGAAATGATTTTGCGGCGTATGCTGAGGTTTGTTTCCAGAGATTTGGAGATAGAGTGAAGCATTGGATCACATTCAACGAGCCACACACATTCTCGATACAAGGCTATGACGTTGGCCTTCAAGCTCCAGGCCGTTGTTCCATTCTTTTTAAGCTCACTTGTGGCTCGGGTAACTCATCTACCGAGCCTTACATCGTCGGTCACAATGTTCTTATCACTCATGCCACCGTATCCGATATCTACAGAAAAAAGTACAAGGTAAGTCAATACTATACTATAACATTACAAAATATACAAGATATATATGTGGTTTTGATTTATAATTATGATATAGGCAAAGCAAGGTGGTTCGTTAGGGATAGCGTTTGACGTAATGTGGTATGAACCGGAGTCGAACAAGATAGAGGACATTGAAGCTGCACAAAGAGCTCAAGATTTTCAACTTGGCTGGTATAATTAAGTTCTTACACAACTTTGATTATGTTCCATAACTTTAGTTTATATCAAAGTGAGATATCTTAATACGATCTTGATCAGGCTTTTGGATCCGTTGATGTTTGGGGATTACCCGAGTTCGATGAGAAGCAGAGTCGGAAGCAGATTGCCAGAGTTTACGGGATCTCAATCCGCTCTAGTGAAGGGTTCTCTAGATTTTGTAGGGATTAATCATTACACAACATACTACGCGAGGAACAACGCCACCAATCTCATTGGCACTCTCCTACACGACGCCATTTCGGATTCTGGAACTGTCACTCTACGTATAATAAACCATACTTATCTCTCACTCAAACCCTAGCTAGTCGTGAGTATTATCTGATATTAACTAATCTTCTTTCTTTCACATTTCAGCTTTTAAGGGTTTAAGCACAATTGGAGATAGGGTACGAAATGTTATAAACTCTAGTTAGTTATACATATTGGTTAGTACCGTCGAATTTCTCTAAGCGTGTGTTATTTTGTTGTTGTCTCGGACAGGCAAGCTCGATATGGTTGTACATAGTGCCTAGTGGGATGAGAAGCTTGATGAATTACATCAAGCATAGATATGGAAACCCTCCAGTCTTTATCACTGAAAATGGTAAAATTAAGCACACATCTTTAGGCCTCTCATAGACAAGAAATAGAGTTTGTGATGATTTGTTTGTGTGTTGTATAGGAATGGATGATCCAAACAGCATTCTGATCTCAAGAAAAGAAGCTCTCAAAGATGAGAAGAGAATAAGATACCATCATGATTATCTTTCGAGCTTACAAGCCGCGATTAAAGTGGATGGATGCAATGTGAAAGGCTACTTTGTGTGGTCACTATTGGATAATTGGGAATGGGCAGCTGGCTATAGTTCAAGGTTTGGTCTCTATTTTGTGGATTATAGAGACAATCTCAAGAGATACCCCAAGGACTCTGTTCAATGGTTCACTTCTTTCTTGAACTCCACTTCTTGATTTTCCCATTTTATTGGTTTAGCTTCATGTATACAAAACTTTATTATTGGTTATGGATTTGGATTTAGAAGAATATTTATCAAGCACACAAAAAATCATTGATGCGCCTATATTGAGTACAAGTAATGTCATTGAGCATTTTCAAACTATATTGATGTGCCTATATTGAGTACAAGTAATGTCATTGAGACATTTTCAATCTATATTGATGTGCCTATATTGAGTACAAGTAATGTTGTACAAAAATCAAAAGGTTTCAAAATAAATTTGGTAAATGTTGATATCATTATAAAAACAACCATTATTAGATACAAAAAGTGACTCCTGATCTGAAAAAAGTAACAACCTAATGTCTTACTAATCTTTTTGTTGGTCAATTTTGTAACCAAATTATGGTAAGCAAGTAATAATTGAACAAAGAGATAAAAGCGTGTAGAGATGTAATTTGGAGCAATAAATGAAAAAGCAGAAACGAGCAAGTTAAGTAGGTGTGTGTATTTATAACTCAAGTAGACAGACATCTTCTTCTGCAATTTCCATTTCTTTTTCGCCGCAACAACAATCTCTTTTGCTTTCTCCTCACTCTTCACCGTAAAGTTGTAAACCCATTCTCCATCTCTTTCTCTATCGCTTCTTCACTCTCAACTAAGACGACCCGGAAGGTAAATTTCTCTCCTTTTTGATCTCTCCTTCGATAATGTATCGTTTCATTATGCGCTTGTGGTGTTTTGAATTGGAGAGATTACTGGGGTTTTTTTTCAAAACTTGAATTATGGGTTTTGTTTGTTGTTTCGAGATCGTAGAGGCTAGAGAATGATCTTTTACATTTGAAGCTAGAGAATGGGATTCCTCTGATCATTTCGAAATTGATAGATCTTAGTTTACAAGGTGTTTGCTTAAATGCCACACTTGTCCCTCCTCTAAATTGATCCATGTGTTTACATTTTCCAGTATATGTATTCAAATTACTAGTTTACCTGCATTTTGATTGATTAATCTGCTGAAAAAAATCCATATCTATGGCAATCACCGACATGTATAGTTGTTTCTAGTTAAAGTTTTCTCTTTTCACAATTGACTGATTTTTACTCTTGTGGACAATATTCAGAAATGGTGAAGATATGTTGCATAGGTGCTGGTTACGTGGGCGGTCCAACCATGGCGGTGATGGCTCTTAAATGCCCTGAAATCGAAGTAGCCGTTGTTGACATTTCCGAATCAAGGATCAATGCGTGGAACAGTGATAAGCTTCCTATATATGAGCCGGGATTAGACGATGTGGTGAAACAATGCAGAGGGAAAAACCTCTTCTTTAGCACAGATGTGGAGAAACATGTCTTTGAGAGTGACATTATATTTGTTTCAGTCAATACTCCAACTAAAACACAAGGTCTTGGTGCTGGTAAAGCCGCTGATCTTACGTACTGGGAGAGCGCTGCTCGGATGATCGCTGACGTCTCCAAATCGAGCAAGATCGTCGTCGAGAAATCAACTGTTCCTGTGAGAACAGCGGAAGCTATCGAAAAGATATTGACTCATAACAGTAAAGGCATTGAGTTTCAGATTCTCTCTAACCCGGAGTTTCTTGCAGAAGGTACTGCAATTAAGGATCTTTATAACCCGGACCGTGTGTTAATAGGTGGTAGGGATACACCTGCAGGGCAAAAGGCTATTGCAGCTTTAAAAGATGTTTACGCTCATTGGGTTCCCGTGGAACGTATCATTTGCACTAATCTCTGGTCCGCTGAGCTTTCGAAGCTTGCGGCAAATGCATTCTTGGCTCAGAGGATATCATCTGTGAACGCAATGTCAGCTTTATGTGAGGCAACGGGTGCTGATGTCACGCAAGTTGCGCACGCTGTTGGTACGGATACTAGGATTGGTCCGAAGTTCTTGAACGCAAGTGTTGGTTTTGGTGGATCTTGTTTCCAAAAGGATATACTAAATCTTATCTATATCTGTGAATGCAACGGCTTGCCCGAGGCAGCTAATTACTGGAAACAAGTCATAAAGGTGAACGACTATCAGAAAATCCGGTTTGCAAACCGAGTTGTTTCTTCAATGTTTAACACGGTCTCGGGGAAGAAAATTGCGATCCTTGGTTTTGCGTTCAAGAAGGATACAGGTGACACTAGAGAGACTCCAGCGATTGATGTTTGTAACAGATTAGTTGCTGATCAAGCAAAGCTAAGCATATACGATCCACAAGTACTCGAAGAACTGATAATGAGAGACCTTTCCATGGCTAGGTTTGACTGGGACCATCCGGTTCATCTTCAACAGATTAAAGCTGAAGGTATCTCAGAGCAAGTAAGCATCGTCTCAGATGCTTACGAGGCAACTAAAGATGCACACGGCCTTTGTGTTTTAACCGAGTGGGACGAGTTTAAATCCTTGGACTTCAAGAAAATCTTTGACAATATGCAGAAACCTGCTTTTGTGTTTGATGGTAGGAACGTTGTTGACGCGGTGAAGCTGCGTGAGATTGGGTTTATCGTATACTCAATTGGTAAGCCTCTGGATTCATGGCTCAAGGATATACCTTCAGTGGCATGAAGGAGCTAACTTGGAGCAACTATATGGTTTTTTCTATATATTATAGTATTGGGTTTCTTTTTAATTCATGATTCTTGTTGTAACGTCTGAATCTCAACAATGATGATACAGAAAGTGCTGAATCTGCCTAAGTTGGAAGAGTATATGAATGAAAACTTATATTTCTCTGAGTCTTCAAATTCAAACAAATCTTGTGCTTTTATGTTTGGAAATTTGGGTTTAATTGTAACATAGGAAGAAAATAAGGAATGAAGTGTGAAAGTTGCAAATCAGCAAGGACTAGATAAAAATAAATGCTGGTCTTAAAATATGGGGTCCAGCTAATTTTTAGGGATCTTTTTCGCGTCAAACCAAATTTGTGTTTTGGGCCGCTTTTGTTTTTTCTTTTTTAAAATAGCACGAATTTTTATCCAATTTCCTCGATATTATCTTCTTTCGTGTTCTTCCCCAAATTATCATCGTAATCAAATTTTGTTTTTTGTTTTCCCAGGTTTTTTTCAATTAATCTTTCAATTGATTTGTAGATTCATCTAATTCTCGTTTCCCTCTTTCGATTGATACCAACTTTATCTATCTCGTTTGTCAGAAAAAAATCTAGGGCTAGGGTTGTCGATCTCCTCGAAAGCTGTATAATTTATCGATCCGTTGTTTAGTTTCGCTATTTAACCGATTTTCGTAAATACCCCTATGTCAATTTCGTGTTTTTTGTTTCCGATCGAGAACGCCTGAGCTTGCTCTTTTTAGAGAGGTAAATAACATAGACATTTGTTATTTTTATCCTAACTGGTTTTAAAAATTAATACTTTGTCATTGTACTGGTTCAATGTTGTGGTGCATGCCTGTTTAAGTAGCATGACACTATAGGTTTTATCCTTAGAGGAACTCTAGGAATCCTACATACAGTTTGTATTAGGTCTCTTGCACGCATTTTGGCTACAAGTTTGAGGGGGATTCTTATTTTTTTCTCATGTTTCACTGTCAAACTGTATTGTTGTTGTTTGGGTGTTTCATTTCTAAGGATTTACGGTACGAGTCGTCCTTTGGTTTTTCTTATTCGTTCTTAGAGTTTATTGGAGATTCTTGCCCTTATTGCAGGTTGGAAAATGGGATTTAAGCGTCCTTTTGATGACGAGAAGTTTCATGAGCTCCCGCTCAAACATTCCAGACAGCTTGACTATAGCGATAAGTCGATTCAGTTTGAAGAATTTATTCCTCGCTATGCTGTTTCGCAGAAATCTGTTGCCACGGGTAAAATTTTACATGTAACTAAAATTTGTTTGTTGATTTTAATGTTGGTCTGTTAAAGGATAAAACTTTGCTATGTGATATAATTTTTTCTTTTGAATGGGTTCATCGGACAATAGTGAATGAGGGAGATCTTTGTAAACCCCAAGGAGGTGATACCTTTGATGAAGAGTTCAAATTTGTTTACCCGGGTCTTGACATGGATAGTTCTATTACTTGGGTCACTAAAGGTTGCGACGGAAATGATGCAACTCACTCTCCTCATTCTGTAAATTATTTTGAGCTTGGAATGCCTCCAAGAATGCCTGCTCCTATTGAGAGTCTGTATTCTTTCCTCTTGGATCAACCCGCTAGAAAGCAAGTGCCCATTGGACCAGGTCATCAAGCCATAATTCCTGAATGGGAAGGTAGTCAGAATGGGAACTTAGAACCCTCAAGCATGTCAAGTCAAGGATATCCTGTTGGCGAGAAGCTCACTGGTACGTGTGTTGTTTCCATACCGGCTTTGGATACACATATGGTAGACATAGTAGGGAAGGGTAGAAAGTTCTGTGTCTGTCAGGACAGGGGTTCTATCAGGTGTGTGGGCCAACACATCAAAGAAGCTAGAGAAGAAATAGTTAAGACGCTTGGTTTTGAGAAATTTAGAGATCTGGGTCTTTGTGATATGGGAGAGGAAGTTGAAGGGAACTGGAGTGATGATGACGCGCAACTTTTTCATGAGGTTGTGTATTCAAATCCTGTAACTTTAGGTCGGAACTTTTGGCAGCACTTGGCAGCTGCGTTTTGTTCCCGAACCAAGAAAGAGATTGTTAGCTACTACTTCAACGTCTTTGTCCTTCAAAGGAGAGCCATCCAGAACAGAACACTGATTTTGGACATTGATAGTGATGATGATGAATGGCATGGATGTTATGGAGGCTCTTTGGTTACTCGTTATGTTGAAGAAGATGAAGAAGACTCTGCCATTGAGTCTCCTCTACATCAAGAGACTGAAAAAGTGCATCCACTTCATCATGGAGAAGATGCCAGTAATAGTGACAGTGATGAAGATGATGGTGCCTATGTTGATACCAGAGGAGGTTTCGCTGAACGGTGTGAGGAGTACAAGACGAATTCAACAGTCAAGTATACCGATAGATTTTCATGGAGCAATGGAGAGAGGTTGAACTTGGAAGATGACTCGTGCACATCATTTGAACTTGCACATGATGCAGTTAACTCCCGCTGGACTAACTGTGGAAATAATGGTGAAACTGGTTCTGAAGAGCATGAGAAGAAGTTTAAGGACTGTAATGATAAAGTTTGGGTTCCAACAAATGGCAAAGATGTTCAACCAACCATGAGCATCATGGGTCATGGATCCTGGGAAAACAAGTGAGGAAGAAACATCACTCCAACAACTTGCATTATCCTTGGAGAGATTTGGGGGTAATGTGGTCCTCCAAATGTTCCTATTAAAGTAGAGAGAGAGATTAGAGATAGAGAGTGAATTTGAGCCTTTGTTTTTCATGTGGAATCTTGTGAATGGGCTGTTGTTCCACTTTTCTTGGGACCCTCTTACTCAAAATCCTTGCCTAGAATGTCAGGATCTCTCTGATCTGCACTTAGGATTTTTTCTCTCTTTTGACCTAAAATTTTGTACAGTAAATTGCATAAGAAAGTCTTCTTTTTGCCTTGAGAAACACAAAAACAAACCTGACAATATTCAATGCCAAAGTTTGTTGCTTTAGAATAGGAGAATATGTGGTAGGCCTGGGCATTCGGGTTTCGGGTTATTCGGTATTCGAGTTTTCGGTTTGATGAATATGAAACCCATTCGGATTTTTAAAATTATCGGTTCGGTTTCGGTTCGGGTACACTCGGGTTCGGTTCGGTTTTCGTGTTGGAAGTCAAAACCCATAAAAACCCGCGGGATATTTGGGTTCGGTTTATGGTTATCGGGTTATGGGTATTTTTGGGTTTTTAAACCGAAAAACCCGAAATACCCGAAAAAACTGTAAATTTTCGGGTTCGGGTTCGGGTTCGGGTTCGGGTTCGGGTAAACCCGCGTTACCCGCGGTTACCCGATTTTTTTTTTTTTTTGAAAATGCATGTTTATGTAAAAAAAAAGGTTTTTGTGTGAATAAAATTTAACATTCATTTTAAACATGCATTTTTGTTTTAAAAAGAAATCTATTTTTTTTTAAACATGCATTTTTTACATAAACACAAAATTCAAAATCAAATAAAGAAACAAAATCAAATCGACCATAAATTATGGAAATCAAAATCAAATTTACAAACAAAATCAAAATGGAGAAAATTAGAAACAAAATCAAGATCGAGTCAAAACCCAATTCCAAATTAACCACAAATTATCTCCAAAACAAACCGAAAGGGAAGCATAGACCCGAACCCGCGATTACCCGAATTATTTTTTTTTTTTTTGAAAATGCATGTTTATGTAAAAAATGGTTTTTTGTGTGAATAAAATTTAACATTCGTTTTAAACAAGCATTTTTGTTTTAAAAACTTGATTCGGAAAATCTTTTTTTGTAAAAACATGTATTTTTTACATAAACATGCATTTCATAAAATAAAAAAAAAAAAAAATTCGGGTAATTCGGGTACCCGCGGGTAACGCGGGTTTACCCGAACTCGAAGCCGAAACCAAAACCCGAGGACTATAGAACAAATTCGTGTAATAGGCTAAACCCAAACCCGACCCGAACCCGATTTTTTCGATTTGGTTTTGGGTTCGGTTTTCGGGTTCGTATAATATGCCCAAGCCTAATATGTGGCATTAGAGCCAATTATGGTTGTCTACTTTGTTTTATTATTTCTGTTTGGCCCCATGGTTTGTTATACCCACTATCCGAATAGAGTTCCTCTACTCATTCAGTGTATACACTTAAGATATTTTTTTTATTTTAACTTAAGGAAACGAAATTAAAAACTTTCTGTAATTGTGCGGTTTCAAGATTTGGTTTCTTTACGAAAATTGAGGAAGGTGAAATCTGGACCGTCCAGTGTCGCTTCCTTCTTCTCTCTATCTCTAGTTACTTTTTGGTTCCATGCATGAACACAACACAATAGATCCAAAAATGCAGCTGATTTTTGATTACTCGTGCTAGGAACAACACTTCTCTTTTTCATTTTTTTCATTTTTTCTCTCATAAAAAGAAATAAATCTCTAAACTTTACTATGAAATTACAAACTTTTCTCTCTGTTTCTCACCTTCAAGCTCGGATCTTGTACTTAGCGATATAACAAAATCCTATCGCTGAGAAAAGCATCAAGCTTGCTTCTTCTTCTCTTTCTCTCTCTCTGTGCCGCATTTGGGAATTTTGGTTTTGTCTTTTCGATTTCGAAACCCTTTTTTTGATTCTGCCTGTATTGTGTTTGATCATTTGCCCAAGAGAAGATTCAAAATGGAGAAGAAGTATGTGTGCAAGTTCTGTAACAAGGAGTGTCCTTCTGGGAAATCACTCGGAGGTCACATCAGAATTCATACAAACGAGTATTCAGTTCATTCAGATACTTACAATGCTCAAAGGAGGTTCTTTTGCAGAGAATGTGGTAAAGGGTTTGGTTCTTTGAAATCTCTTTGCACTCACATGGATTGTCACAATCAGATTGTGATGGTTAACCAATCTGATTCTGAGAATTCATTGTCTCCTAGTAGGAAAAGATCCAAGAAGGTCATGAAACAATCCAATTCTGAATCTTTTACTAATGGGAGTTTATCTTCTTCTGCTTCTGAGATTGATCAAGATGATAAGAATGGTGCTTTGTCTTTGATGATTATGTCTAGAGAATCTAGTAGTTTCAAGAAAGGACATAACTTGGTGGTGAATTCTCTTGCTGAGTCATCAGATAACAACTCTGTGATTGTGGAGACCAAATCATCTTCAGGAGATGAGCTTAAGATGTTAAAGGATGATAAAGTTAGAGTTGATGACCAATTGAGATCTGTTGATGATTATAATGGTGTTAGTAGCTGTGATTCAGATGGTTCTGATTCTGATTACTTCATGAATGGTCCAAAGAAGTCGGAATCAGACATTTCGGTTGACGGGTCTCTTAGGAACTCTGGATTCAAGAAATTCAGGAATAGTGATGAGTTTGGGGTCAAGAAGGGAGGATCAATGTATGAATTGATGAGCAAAAGCAAAAGGGCCTTGCATTTTCATGAAACTGATTCTTGTGATAGGTACAGTGAAAGGAAATCGCCAATGGTTAAGAAAGCAAGTGGTACAAAGAAGAAAAGCAATGGTCATGAGTGTCCGTTTTGCGATAGGGTGTTTAAATCAGGACAAGCATTAGGTGGTCACAAGAGATCACATTCCATTGGGAGCCAAGAACATAAAGTAGCTGAAAAGCGCAACCTATTCGATCTCAACATTCCTGCTCCGGATAGTGATGAATGAATTAGAACCCGTAACAAGAACTCATCCCGCGATTTTTTTGTGTCTCTCTATCTCTCTGGTATTTCATCCAATTTTTTTGTTTGTTTAGTTTATAAAGATGTTCAAGGTTTAGATGGTAAATCAAAAGTTTTTTGATTTGTTCATATAAAGCTTTAGCTTATTCTTTTCTATATGACTCCAATTGTTGACCATTAAGTATAGACTAGGTTCCTTCATTGCACCCAATGCCCGAACTGGAAGCAAAACTCCTCCTACATAGCTTACAAAGGCAAAACTTAGAGCCGAGTGTTGGGTTTTTGATTGTTGTATTGGTGGCAAGGAACTTGAAACGTATACTTACTGTTAGTATTACTTTTTGGTGTCCTAAGTCTAACAAAGACGATACATTTGTCGTATCTGCGCAACCATTCTTGGCGAGCTTAAGGGTTAATTGGCAGCAGATATGTCATCTGACCTTGAAAGGTGATTAGTATTATAACATTTCTCTCATGTACTTTCTTTTGAGCCATGGTTGTTTTTTCGATCTTATCGTACGCGAAACACAGCCAAAACAAATCTCTAGATCATTTACGCGACAATGTGAGATGATGAACTGAAATCCCAAGGCAATAGAGCAAACCAACGGATAGCTTGAGACCTACGAAACAAACTCAATACACAATCTTAAATCTTGATTTTCTTGAATTCATGTAAAAATACATAAACCACCTTTTTGTACATATTTAATTTCACCAACTACCTATTCAAAAAAAGCCACAGAAAGTGAAAGAAATCGTATAATAAGGTCACGGGTTTATACTTATGAGTTATGACTATGAAAACGAACTAAAAGGACCCACATTTTTTTATACTTGGAAAAAAAACCACACACCGTCATAACATCGACTCATGTGTATCTTCCGTGTTGCATTTAAATCCCAATTTGCTTGCTTACACCAAATATTAGGCTTCCCTCTTTCTCTCAAGTTTAAAAACTTTTCTTTCTCCAAGAAAACTTCTCTCTCAAACTCTCTTTCTCCAAAAAAACAATGGACCGTCCGATCTTGATCTCACTCTTCTTCGTCTTGTTCGTTCTCGCAATCTCCACCGTTCATGCATCACCGGAAGCAAACCGGACTTCAATAAACTTCCGTTACCAAACCCATAGATTCTTTTTCCCGAAGGTTCACCATCCGTACCACGTGACTCCTCACCGTTCATGCGATTCCTTCACTCGTCCTTACGCACGTTCTATGTGCATTGAGCTTCAAAGAATCCACCGTAGCAGTCGAAAGCAGCCACTGCTTTCTCCGCCTCCGCCGGAGATTGATCCAAGATACGGCGTCGATAAAAGACTCGTCCCTTCCGGTCCAAACCCACTTCACAACTAAATTTCTTGGATATTTTCTTGGATAATATACATATATACAAATTTTCTTGGACTTATAAGAAGGTTCGTCATTTTCTTTTTTGCGGATCTTTTCTTGAATTCATAATCTTGATGTTGTAATAGTGTTCTACGTTAGATA
This sequence comes from Draba incana, assembly GCA_963576765.1. Taxonomy (NCBI): domain Eukaryota; kingdom Viridiplantae; phylum Streptophyta; class Magnoliopsida; order Brassicales; family Brassicaceae; genus Draba; species Draba incana. The sequence continues at coordinate 7,833,686 of OY755208.1, forward strand.
TTGTTGTTGCTATTTCCACGCTTGTTTTTGGGCTTTGTCGAGTGTGGAAACAATCTTGGAAATAGTTTCTTTATTTTGTTTTTGTTTTTTTTATTGCTTATGAAATAATTTAAATGAAAAAGGGAGAAAAAAAGATTTTAGTATATGGTTGGGAATGGAGAGGTGGAGAAACGCATGAGTTCCATTAATTTGGGAGCGATATATTATGTGAACTCTTAAGTCTACATTGGCTTATGAATTCAAAAAAAAGTATTGATGGGCCATTATCTATATATCTCTTCTCTCGTGTGAGATATCGTTGTAAAAATATTAATTCGCTTGTCTCTGTCAATAGACACTAGTATAATCCTGCAATATAAGTTTTTTAAAATGTAACTTCTGATTCTCTGTCAATCATGTTATATCATATGATGTAGATATATGAAAAGAATCTCTATTTTATGAAACTGAATTTTTTTGAAAAATGGTAGAATACAATTCTGATAATTAAATCTTTCTGCTTATCACCAGTTTTTTAATATAAAATCTAACAGAACATGTGATTCGTGTCATAACTTGAGTTCAATTTCTGAAATGTGACTGTGTAAGTTGTTAATAAGTTTAGCTCACTTATAGTTCAAAAATATGTTTATACTAGTTTATAAGACGAAGAGTATAGTCCAAACTTGTAAAAGAGCAAAAAAAGATATGGAGAAAAGAAGAAAACTGATGTATAAATTAGAAAAAACATGAATGCATACTTAGTATAAGTCGAAACAGATAAGGAGAACTTTGGGGAAAACATAATCTTATTGGCAAAAACATGGAAAATAAGATGAAAGATATTGTGAAGGATGTTTCGATAATGCTTGAAACTTTAAAGAAGAAACACATGAAAAGATTGGGTATAAAATTGAAGTAGAGTAGTAGACCCAAAACAGTGCCGTTTCTATTTTGCCTTTTTTTAGGCTTAAATTTGTTTCAATCGAAACCATCGGGTCGGGTTGATTGCGGATCATATATTTTTGGACTGAACAATTTTGGTTCGATGAAACGGACTCCTATGTTAATCCTCCGACTTTGTTTTTCGCTAAAAAATTCATATGATAAAAAGATTCATGTATATCCTACGCGTTTAGTTGAGGTACATAAGTTTGGAAGTAAAGTGACCTCTATTATTTCTTATGCTAAAGTGGATGTGGATTTACGGCTCCAATGCAACTTTTTTTTTTTTAACTATAATCGACAAAATCCTTTAGGGTTTATGTTATGTTTAATGAAAATTTCTCCGGATTAAAGCGTAGAGCATTGGGATTCATAGATTGGGCTCAATATGTTTGAAACCTAAAAAGGGTATATATATATATATATATTATTTTTTTTTGTTTGTATTTGTTTCAAATTTTGTATTATTTTTTTTACAATATACAAAACGATGAATGGATCTGGCAAAAAAGCGCGAGATCTTCTTCTTTATTTGGCTTAATTTTTATTACATTTTAAAATGTTGTTCTATGTAAAAAACTAGTTATCTATCATTTTATATGTGAAAGTGGATGCGGATTCATGGTTCAAATGCGAATTATCATTTTATATGTTTATTGAAAATGTTGCTCAATTAAAACGTAGATTTATCTTCTAATATGTTTGAAACCTAAAAATATAGTTGTGTGTATATATTTTGTTGTATGTTGTATTAGGTAATTACATTTTTTTTTTCCTAATAGATTATATTTTTTGAGTTTAAGGCATTTCAAAAATTTCTACCGGTCCTGATGAGAACCCAAATAATGGATGGATTCGGCTAAAAAGCACCGAATCTTCTACTTTTTTTTCAGTTGGGGCTTAATTAGTTTCAACCAAGCAATTAGTTTCTCACATTTTTCCCACTTTAATTAATTTTGGTTTGGTTTTATCCCAAAACAGACTAATACAATACGTGTATAGCTTTCACTCTAAAAAATCTCAATCCACCTAGACTATTGGTCACGTATTCACTAATTTTCTCCTATTCTAATTAATGTCAATTGGAAAAAATTTGCAAAATCTGTAAAATCTGAGTATTATAATTTATATTTCTCTCTTGTCTTTTCAATTCCCAACCCCAAAAAGAAAGCAAATCTCCTAACTTTAGATATTGAGGAAATTTCAAAGTCAGTTTTATTTGTTTCCTGTTTTTATGTTCCTCTTTGCTTGATGGTAGGATCTCTACTTAACAAGAGAAAGGACTGTTACATTCCTCAAAATCTCATCTCTTGGGAAAGTATCAAGCTTTCTGCTTGATTCTCTCTCTCTCACTTAGCATCTCAAGATTTCAGGTAAATCAGACAAATGGGTTCACTTCTCACTTTTTCTTTCCTTTGATTATTATGCTTACATAGTGTTTGATCATTTGTCTTAAAGAGATTTAAAAAAAAGATGGAGCAATGCATCAAAGAGAGGAAGTTTGTGTGTAAGTTCTGTAGCAAGAGGTTCCCTTGTGGTAAATCACTTGGAGGTCACATCAGAACTCATATGAATGACAACAATTCACTTGATTCTGATGATGATGAACACAACAAGCTCAGAATCGACGAAAATGGCGGTCAATCTAGTTACGGTCTGAGAGAGAATCCGAAAAAGAACAAGAGGTTTGTTGATCAGAGAGAGATGATGGCTCTGAAACATCATCATCAGCATCATCATCATCAGCAACAACAACAACTTCTTTGTTGCAGAGAATGTGGTAAAGGGTTTGTTTCTTCTAAAGCTCTTTGTGGTCACATGGCTTCTCACTCTGAGAGAGACAAGATTGTTATGGATAGTCAATCTGATACCGAGGCTTCTTCGTCTCCTATTCGTAGAAGATCAAAGAGAGTTGTTGTCAAAAACCACCATAGAGCTGGTGGTAGTAGTAGCATCATGAATCAATCCAATTCCGCGTCTTCAGACGCATCTGAGATTGAGCTGGAACAGGAGGAAATGGCATTGTCTTTGATGATGCTCTCTAGAGACTCAAGTTTCAAGAAAGGACACTCTCTTGCTGAGTCATCAGATAACAACTCTATGATTCTTGAGACTAAGTCATCTTCAGGAGAACAGCTCAAAGTGAAGAAGAACAATGGTGAGGATATTATTCTGTACGATTCAGATAATTCTGATTCTGGATACTTTAGGAATGGACCAAAGAAGTTGGACTCAGATGTTTCTGTTGATGGGTTCCTTAGGAGCACTAACAAGGCTGTTCAGGATAAGATCTTGAACAGGTTCAGGAAGGAATGGTCAGGGTCAGGATCAGGGTCCGGGTCAGGTCGGTCTTCGACAAAGTATGATTTGAGGAAAAGCAAAAGAGGGTTTCCGTCTTACGGTCGAAAGAATATCAAGTATGAGTTTACTGAATCTGTTTATGATAGTAATGAGCATAGCTTGGAAACTGATTCTTGCGCGGATACAAACAGAACAATCAAGATTCATAGTAAAACCAACACAATGGTTAAGAAAGCAAGTAATGGTGCAAAGAAGAAAAGTAAAGGTCATGAGTGTCCTATTTGTTTCAGGGTGTTTAAATCAGGACAAGCTTTAGGTGGTCATAAGAGATCACATTTCATTGGGAATCAAGAACACAGGACTTTGGTGATACAACAACACCAAGTAGCTCATGAGATGCATACACTCATCGATCTCAATCTTCCTGCTCCTATTGATGAGTAGTAGTAAACCGAAAAAACCGGCGATTTTGTTCTCTTTAATTGTTTCAAGCTCTCTGTTTGCTTATTTATTTTGATTCAGATTCAAGAAATGCTTTTGGTTTCGGAAGGTATATCAAAGTTTGGTTCTTTTGATTTTGAGTTAGGAAGCAAAATTCAAGTGTCAAGACAAGAATCATCAATAGTCCCTTGATTAATAATTCAATGCTTTTGATTTTATGTGTAAAAAAGAAAAGAAATTTGTGGCAGAGTTTCAATGATAATTCAACTATAAGAGGGAAGTAAAACAATTATGAAAAGGAAAAGGAAAGCAAAAGGACCACATTTGTCCTCTTTTGAAGAAACTTTAGTTATATTTATTCACAAAAAAAAAAAAAACCAAAAAAAAACCATATTCCCTGTGTATTTGATTTCTACTTGGGCATCAAACAGAGACAACAATGAACATATCTATCTGTATTATAACCAACAAGGCTATAATAATACAAAGCAAATCATGTTTTGGCCTCATCTTACATAAGACTAGATATACAGAAACACAATAATGATCGTTATCTTCTCTCTGTTTTATACCATCTATAGCGTTTTCAAGGTTTGGTTAATTCCAATTGTTACCTGAAAATTCATGTTAAGATCACGGTTTGGGGATTACCTGCAGGAGGGCATCGTTGTCTCCTCGGTCTTCTTGTTGCTTTTCCCCATCCTGTAAGCTGACTTTCTTCAAGTCCCATCACTGATAAGCTCTCATTCGTTTGCTGTACGCAAACTGGAACTTGGCTTACGTTAGTGAACAGTCGTTTTTTCCTTGAGTTCCGCCGAGCAGCCACTCCAGAATTCCAAGTGGTTTCCATGAGCCCACTAAACAATTGGATATCTTCCTTTGCTTCTTGCCTAGATAGAGAATCGAGCCCGGGGAGAACGTCCCTCTGGAAATCCCGCTTTGGTCTTCCTCGTCTTGCTTGTCCTCTTCTTGGCCGGTTAGAACCCGTCTCTTCAAATTTCAGATTCTCAGGAACCAAGGGTTTCGGCATGTAGTCATCTTCCTTTAACTGCTGTAAATTCAGAGTCATGGCTTCAAAGTAATCAATGTCCCCAGACGAACATTCTTCTCGGTAACTTTCACGGTCTATTTCTTCACTGCAAGAGGTGATTATGTCTGCTAACCAAGAGAGTGGATTTTTTGCAGCCGCATCAGTTGAAGAGGAATCAGCGTCATCCGGATGATCAGACAATGAGATAGCAACTATCGCTTGTGCTGCTACCTTGATGAGTTCATTCATAGAGTTTTTGTCTTCTCCTTGCATCAATCCCCAAGTTTCTTTAATTGTTTTCTCCTGCAAGCTCTCTCCTTCTTCATCACTCTCGAGAGTAGCTGGAGCTTCCAAATCTATCCAGGGAGTTGCTTTTGTTTTCATTCTCAGACTGGAATGCAAGCCGGAATCTTCATCATCCTCGCTAGCACATGAATTCAGATCAATGTAGTGTCTCATGTTGGCAACTTTGTTCCCTTCTTCCTTGTCAACGGCAACTGAGGCATCACACGGAATGTTCATATCGAAGCCTTGCTTTAGAGTTAGCTCCTCCTTACAAATATTTTTCCTACAAATCTGAGAGTTGATCATTTCAACTCTTCCCACGCTGGGATTATTAGACCATGAAGAAGATCTCAAACCCTTCTGAGGATAAACCCTACTCAGGCCGTCCCCTGTGTCAGTTTCATCCACGGATTGATTTGCCGAAGCATTCAAATCGAAGCAGCCATTGGATATTTCACTTTTGTACGATGGCTTAGGTTTTAGCCAAGGTAACCCAACTGAGCATTCCTGCTTTTTTGGCCCTTGAAGACTTTCAAAACTCTGGTGCTTCACTACCTCACCGATAGAAGCATTTGGTTTCAACCCAGTAGATGAGATATCAAAGAAAGCCTCCTTGGACCCTGAAGAGAATCCTTGATAAGGTCCGTTAGAGACACGGTGTCTCATCTCAAAACTTGAATCTGGTCTTGCATGTGTGACAAAATTCAAGAAGGGATTCGTTTGAACTGGGTAAGATTTCTGATATGAGCTGCTCCTAGGGTTCTCCCATGATGAAGACAAATGGCTCCATGGTCTAACAAAGTCAGAGCGGTATTCATTACGTGAACTTGGAGCATTAGATGCCACACTTGATTCGACGTAACTGTCATAAGAAACTTGAGGATTCTTTGAACGAACTTCCATCTCACGATATGCTCTTTCCCCCGAGAATCTTACCTTGCTATGATCTATTGTAGGATAGCTCAGAGGTTGAAACGCATTGTGCGAAGGCAGATGCAGGTGGTCTCTCTGAGTGCTTCTATCGAGCCCTATTAACACAGCACCATGAAAACATTAGACTTGGGTCCCAATTTCATTTCATTTGAAAGATTAGAGAAACCGACACTTATAAGAAAATCTCACCTGCTTCACGGGCAATCCATCCATTTTGACTTGTATTTTTCTCCAACCACTGAGCCTGAACATCTGCATTGCTTTTTCCACAATGAGAATACATATCCCTGGACAGAGGAACATGTTCTGATTCTTGCCATTGGGGTGGCTCATTCAAGTCAGCTAAGCCATGTGAGCTCTTCACATCCAAGCAAGATCCTGAAGAATTAGAAGCATCTTCGTTTCCTACTTTCGAACTTCCGTATGGAGTGTAGTTTGTATTCTCATCAGTGTCACCAATTTCATCCGTATCAAGATTTTCATCGGCCGGGAGTTGAAGATCAATCATTTTTCTCCTGACCTTCACTGGTCTAACCTCGAAAACATCTCCATACTTTGAACTAACGCCATTTTGCAAACGCCCGTTACTTCCTTCTCCACATATCGGTTTCCCAAAGAGAAATCCAGGCAGCTGCTTTCTACTTTCATTATCTGATGTAACGTTCATATCTTCGTTAAAGTTCTTTCCCTTTACTTCATCGATCAAATTCCTCTGTGTTCTATACAAACGGTGAAGCTCATGCACCTACAGAAATCAATCAATCAGTCAATACAAGAAACATAAACGAACCATTTCAGGACACGAAAAATCCGAGAAGCGCACCTGATTCTTAAATACGGCCTCGTGTTCAAGCATTGTTTGTTTCAAGAAATCTCTCTTTGCATCTCCAGAATATAATGAGAAACTGCAACTGTTAAAATCTTGACTGAGATCTCTCATTCCGGGCAAAAAGCTTTCAGAGTGGACTGTTACTCCCATTCCTCCAATAAACAAAACTCTTGCAGCTTTAAATTTGACATAATAAAGAATAGTACAACTACAAATCACAGATTTTTTTTGCTAACAATACACGTGAAACCCAGAAAATAACAATAAAAAAAGCAAATTATGAGATGATTTTGGTTCTAGATCATCATCATCATATCTATCAATTAATCTGAATTCATCTTTTAAAATTCCGAATCCTCAGTGAAAACCCAGATTACACGCAAACTAAATTCAGAAAGCAAAAACAATTACGGGAAGAATCCAAAAAAAAAAAATCGGATAGATTCTGTATCGATTTGACTTTGAATTGACTAACCTAAATCATCAAAACAATAAATAAACACAGAAATGACAGAGATTATACCTCAGAGTACACAGATCATCATCTGATCGCAGAAGAGAAAATGTTGAATCGTGTATAATAATTGGAAACAATCACTATCAAATCGGCGACAAATTATGGAGAAAAATATAAAAGGGAATAAAAAGTAGATTCACTAAAAATCTAGTAATAAAATCTAGTAAATGATAAGAGAAGAAGGGAGAGAGTGGGAAATAACGAAAACTCCATGGGCGTCTTCTTCGATCCTCTGAGCGAATTCTCTATTTTCTCTCTCCTCTCTCTGCCTTTTTCTATCTATCTCTCAGATTCTTTAACGAAGAGCTTTTTATATTTTTTATTTATATAATTAATTTCTCGGATTTGGAGTTTTCTCAAAATAAAATCAACAAATGAAGGAGGGGTTTCTTATAAAATAATAACAGTGACATGATATTTTGTCAACACCCGGTCTTCTTCTCTCTCTTTTTTTTTTCTTCTTTCTTCGTAATCAAATCATTTTTACATTTCAGGCTTCTTCTTTGAGGACCTCAATGGAGATTTCTCTAGAAATTCTCAAGATTTATTAATATATATATATATATATATATATATATATATATATATATAACAGTTGATATCAAAAAATAATAATAGCAAAATAATTAGGTATCTCAAAACTTGAGAAATTCTACAATTTTTTGTAGTTTTATATATTCTGTAAAATTCTTAAAACATAAAAATTAAATAGTTCAGCATAAAACCAAATCACAAAAAAAAAGAAAAAACATTACGTTGTTTTTATGTGTTGTACTTGTACAGAATGAACCGAAAAGCATGTTTATAGGCAAATGTAAATTTTTTGATGAAATGTTTGTATTTTCATCAAACAAGTTTTACAACATAATTTCAATAATTTAAAACAAGAACTAGGTTAGGACCCGTATGCATGTTTAGTTGTAACCATTAATTAAAATTTTAAATGGTTTGATTATATTTTATATACTTGTTATATCTTTTCCAAGTTTTAACATTTTCACCAGCTAACCCAAAATAGTGGTAATGTGTTTTAAAGTATTTTGTGGAAGCCTCTTTAGTCAATTTATGTGACTAAAAGGTTTATTAATGTTTCTACATCTATAGGTATGAAGTTCAAATCTCGGATACTGCAAAAAAATGGAGACAATAATTACATGAGATTTTCAGCGTGGTGCAGGGAAAATTGTTCGGAGTAGTTCAACATGTTTAGGCTCAAATTGTCCGTTGTGTTATCGTCCGTGTAATAGTTCTCATAATTTGTAGTAATTTATAAAGTTAGACTATTAAAAAAATACACATTTTCACCGGCTAATACCAGATTAATAAGTTCAATAGATTCGTCATGTAAATTTAGTTGTTTTTTAGACACTTAATATGATTACGCGAACACATTATTCAATTTGATCTAGATTTAAACAAACACCATTATGCATACGTAAAAGAAAAAAATGTATATAATTATATGATAGGTATCTGTATTATTCTTTGCAATGAGTATATAACGAAATTTGTTATAATAGTTGATATCATAATCTTGAAAATATTGTTTTATGCTTGAAAGCAATGTTTTCAGGCCCGGACCGGACCGCCGGTCCGCCCGGTTGAACCGGGACCCGATCAATATTACGGTTTGGGTTTGATGATAAAACCGGCTAGTTAAAAATCAGTACAAATCCGGAAAACCCGCAATTAACCCGCAAACCGGCTTATTGAACCGGCGATTTGGGTTTTGAAGGAACTCTAAAACTTGAATTAGAAGATTTTTTGACTTGTTGATATATAGTTTTTCAGTTTTGTCGATTACTTTTATTTTTAGAAGTCTTCTCACTTCTTTCGCAACCTCTTCCAAATCAATCTCTAAGGTCAGTGTAATATCTTCAACACATCTCGATGCTACCCTCTTCTCCATGTTTAGATTCTCTTTTTTGTTTATCATGAACTATATACTATTTTGATTATAATGATTATAATTGCAATTACAATTATATTTCTTTTGGTTTACTTTAAGTTTTGAATGTTTACTTATGGTTTTTTTTTGGTCTACAAATGTTTATTTATGGTTATTGTTAATTATTTCATACTCTTTAATATCAGTATTATTTTTCCTTAAACTTTATAAGCTCGGAAAAAAAAAACTTTATAAGCTAAAGAGTTTTATTCGTTGGTTTTTGAATCAAAGATGAAAAAGTTTTAAAACTTTGTAATATTTTATAATTAGGGTATGATTTTTTTTTATATATATATTTAACAAAAAAAAAAAAAAAAAAAATATATATATATATATATATGTACATAAGTTTAATAACCTATTGACCCACAGTTGATCCACGATTGGACCAATGACCCGGTGATCCGATAGGTAGTCTGGTTCGATATTTGGGTCGGGTTTAAAAACATTGCTTGAAATATATTAAAATCAATGGTAGTCACTATATATCTCACACTGAGTTTTATGGGAAATAGTGTTTTTATATGAAATGCGTTTGATTATATATAAAATATATTTTATAAGATTCTTTTACATGATCATATATTTTATAAATAAAATTTAGGGATAATTAGCTCAATATACATAGAGTTGTTGTTAATTAGGGAAATAGCAGTTTGAGTTTTTTTTTTAGGTTTCACTTCACGCAAAGCTGGTAAAATTACAAGTGTCTCCTTTGTATTCATTAACCGCATATATTGCAAAAGATGGTGGTGGAGATTTCACCGGTGGTGATGGTGATGGTGGAGAGTTGTAATGGTACGGTGATGGTGGAGACTTGACTGGTGGGGGGAGGAGGAGGTGATTTCACTGGTAGGGGAGGATCTTGGTAATAGTACGGTGGTGGTGGAAATTTCACCGGTGGTGGTGGTGATGGTGATGACAACCCATACCGATTACGGAATCCGTACCCATGACAACCCATACCGATCGGAATCCGTCAGAGAAGGAGTAGAAGGACTTTAGTTGATTTTGGTGGCGGAAGGGAAACAACGGGAGAGACGGGGAGAGATAGATGAGAAGAGAGGTAGGGGTTTTTTTTGGTGGTGGGGGAGATTTCACAGGTGATGGTGGCGAATGGTAATAATACGGAGGAGGTGGTGATTTGGTTAGTGGAGGTGGGGAATAATAATAGTACAGTGGAGGAGATTTTACCGAGAAGGTGGGGGCTGCTTTACATGTAATAGGGCTTGAATTGGAATATAAATAAAATAAACAGTAAGAGTGTAGTGGACCTAAATATCACAAACATTGTGTATATACAATGCAAATTCCCTAAAATTTAAAAGAGTTTCTTTTACTTTTATCAAATTATCATTCATACTAGGTAAGGACCCGCGCCAAGCGCGGGATATGACTCATTCGAAAGAATTTATTTACGAAAGAATATTGAATTTAGAAATAACACATAATAAACAACCAATTGTTAGATAATATGACCAAAGAATGGAAGTATGATTACCTAAAGAGAGTCATATATAGCATCACAAAAATGAACAATTCTAAGGTTTATCCCCTAGGGTGAACCTTCCCATTCACCTCCTCTTTATTAGCCAATCAAAATTAAGGTTTGGGCTATCAATCTAATTAGTTTAGTTAAATAATTTACTACATACCTAAATTGAATTAATTATAGGGACCAAAATAAATAATTATAGAACTTTAACACTAAATTATTCAAATAAATTATTTTAAAATTCAAAATTAAACTCTAAACCCCAAACCAAACCCTACCTAAAACTATACCCTAATTTGAGAATAGTTTACCCAAACCCAAAAATTTAAACTACAAATCTATTAAAAAATAATTTTTGTATTTGTAGATTTTTTAAATAGATTGATAGTCCTCACAACTAAATTTTGATTAGCTAATAAAGAGGGGGTGAATGAAAGGATTCACCCCTAAGGGATGAACCCAATAATTTTTCCACAAAAATATCCCTTAAACTCATTCTTAAATTTACCAAAAACTCTCTAATTAATTACTCTCAAAACTTAAATTAATATTATTTCTCACTCATGACTTCTCTCGTAGAAATCTCATCTCACTTCTTGTACACTATCAAAATACGCTTCATTTTGTCAAATGCCCCACTAATACCCTATATATGTAAATCTCACTTTGTTAGTTTGTAGTTTGCATCATCGTCATACCCGTCTTCTGTATCCAATAATTTGAAGAACATAAAGATAATAACACTCAAAATTGAGATCTAAGAAACATCAGAATATATAGTTTGTTTGTAACGTCTCTGAATTTCTTCTAATTTCAACCACAAATAACTCTAATCAAATTTGCAACTATTTCATCAGATAAACCACGTACCATACTTCTTACCTCGACAGACTCATTCTGCAAATACCAAGAAAAATCAAATTAGTCACAAATCTTCAAATATATAAAACGAAAAATATTACTTGAGATACAATGTACCAAAGTAAAATCTTATTATTTGGCGTAAAATATGTGGATCCAAACTCTTCTTTTTACACTCTTAAGGTTTCGTCCGTTCCATTTTATTTCCTCAAATGAACCCATAAATTCTTTGATTAGTTAATATGGTATCACAATCTCATCCGCATCAAAACCATTTACGGAAAATAAATGTTTAGTATTTTATCCTTCATCTCCGGATACTCTGTTTTATGATATGAAAAATCTCTTATCTTTTCTTTTTTGGTTCAGAACACAATGCTCACTACACCTTTTTCCCAAATCGCACATCGGAGAATACACAATTATTCAAAAAACCTTAGTTTCTTGAAAATAAAAGCAACTATGGCGGAACAATTCCTAATTAAATATGTAATTACACTAATTGTTCACCAAAAAGTAATATTCGTTAAAGCAAGTTATCTTATTTATACTATATTATATAAGCTGACAAAAAAATTATAATATTTTATATTTTCTCTTAGTTAAAAATGCAAGTATTCCATTAACATAAACGACACGATTAAAAAATACATCACCATCAAATTTCCTAAAGAATTTTTTTTTTAAAACATACATATTTGATTTTTTCACATATTGAACCACTTATTTGTTATTAATCATTATTACAATTTAGAACATTGATAATATTTAGTATTTGAGCTATCCTATCAAATATAAGTCTCTCTCACCCCGTAAAATATCACTTTAGATGCTTTAGTTTATGCTCAATAGTTATTTTCAAACCCGAGTCTCTCTTTTACTATCGATTTTGTTTTCAAAAAAAAAAGTAACCATTCAAGTAATGTAGATGATCATGAGATGCCAAATAGTAAGAAATCATTGTCAAACCTTGTCATTTTTTATTATTAGTTGTCCTCCATGTTGAGAATAAATATTATCTAATCTTGCAACTTCTCTTGTTGTTTTTTGAGATTTCACAACTAATTCGTCACATATTACATGCAAAACAGAGGAAAGAAACAATTCATAAGATTATATCAAAACTATTTTTTAAACTCATTCTTAAGTCTACCAATCTGTGACTAATTACTCTTGGAATTTAACAAAATTTTGTCACTCACTTAAGGCTTTTTCCATATAAATGGATCATTTGATAATTTTCATATTGAAAATAGCCATTCATCGTTTGTTAGAAACAAACCAAAACGTTTCTTACAAATAATGAGTTTAGAACATAGACATTCGATTAACCCTTATTATTATCCAAATTCAAATTACAATCACATATAACCTTATAAAATTAATCTTCATCCTATCAATTTTTTTTTTTTAAAGATCATGTTATTAATGTTCAATAACACAATCAAATATACCATAGAACAACATATTTACCTCACTATCTATCATAGCCTCTTGTAAAATGACGAAACTTCTCCTTAGTAGAAGAGAAGTGTTAGATTACGTGATTCACAATTTGAGTAACACCGATCGGTTGTGTACGTAATCATTCATATTCACGACTGAAGACACACCATATTATTTTTCTAATCAGAGCTATCTTATTAAACCGAAACGTACCCAACCTTTAGGATTCGCCTCAAGACATCTTATTTTTTTCTCAATTCTCTTTTGTTTGATTTCAAATCCAGCCTTTAACATGTACCGCCACCGCTCGACAATAATTAGCACTGAGCTTAGAATAAATAGACCATAACATACCAATCAAGTTTAATTAGTATAGTAAAATATAAACACCAGTAAATTTAGATACATAAATAACTTTTCTTAAAAATTCAGAAATTGATTTTTAGTTGTGACATCACCATCAGTCAGTCAAACCATACAGATATGTAATCCTAGGCAGTGCATATGTAATACCCCACTTGTCGATCCAGAAGACTCTGTTTCGACGCTAGTAATAGGATATGATATGTTAATATGCACTGCCTGGGATTATACAAGTGTCGAATCACATGATTCGACAATAACACTCGAACTCTGATTTATTACGTCGAGTGAACTCATTTTAGAAAAATCAACAGCAGAATATGAGATCAAGAAGTTGATAATATTTTGAGAACTCATCAACTTCTTCAAGAAGCGAATATCTATAAACACATCCAAATTTATTTGTTAAATATGTTCAGCAAATACCGATAAAGCAGTCAAACTGAAAATCCGACCAATGCATGATAATTCAGGTCTACACTTGGATAACACTAAAGACTTATATAGGAGAATACGAAAGACTTTCTCATAATTATATAATTTAAACTAAATTAAACATTCTTAATTCAATGTGTAAAGAGCCGCACAATTGCGCAAGACAATTCTTAATTAAATGTGTAATTACAATAATTGTTCACCAATAAGTCTAATATTTGTTATAGCAAGTTGATTTCATTTTTCATATTACAAAGTATTTTTCTCTTTATTCGAAAATTCAAGGATTCCATTATATAAACAACACGATTAAAAGTAGTATTACTGTCAAATTTTCTATAGAAAATGGAATTTAATACACATATTTGAATTGTTGACATATTGATCTACCCATTTAGAACATTGATAATATATGGTATTGGGGCTTTTCTATCAAATCCAAGTGTCCCCTTCTCCACAAAAGGTGACTTAAGATGCCTTAGATTATGCTCCATAATTATTTTCAAACTCGAGTCTTTTTTTTCATGATTTTTTATTTGTTTTCTCATTAATCCATTTTCTGTTTTTTTTTTGTAACTATCACAAACACTGACAACCCAATTTATTACAAATGATCTTTGAAGTTTTCGTTTAATATTTACTTCTCTTTGATTCTTTACAGATTTCCATCAAATGATTTTTCTTAGACAAACACCGTATGTTAGATAAAAACACATAAGTATACAAAAAAAGTATGGATAATTCATAAATGGAGCGAACAAAAATCACAATTCTGTAAATAACAAAAAATACAAATTCTCTAGAACCTAAAAATGTGGTATGGAATTCATTGTCTTAAGTACATTCATTGTCTTCCAACCAAAAATTCATTTAAATGTGGTATGCAAATTTTTTAATTTGTTTATGACGTTTAAAAAAAAAACTGAAGTGTATTACTCTAAAATGTAGATAGTTTGTGTTTGAGTTATATTTTAACTTTAAGTCATACTAAGATATAATCTTGCAATGTCTTAACTACAACCCGTTTGTTACATTGAGGAATGTTATTAAAACTTTTAACTAACGCTGATTTTATGACCAAAGAAAAACTCACCACCATAAAAACATTGTCTTTTACATTGAGGGGAGATCTCGAATAAATTGGTCGTGATTAGAGGCAAAAGTATTCAAATGTCACGCAGAGAATGCATACACAAAGAAAAGTTGGTCGTGACTATCAACACCGTAAGTACAAATAATACATTCGAATGGCACATTCAATCCCCATCTTCTTAGCATATCCCTTGTTAGAAGTCTTTTAGAATTTCCAAGCAAGTAAAAAATGAAAAAACCGATGAAAACAATACCACTTTAGCGCAAAGAATTATAGGGGATGAAATCCTAAATTGCTCGCACATATCTTTCAAAGAGAAGTTTTGTGTAAACATGCCAAAGAAAACAGTCGAATCTCCGGAAGACTCACCATCTTGGGGATCACAATCAGTAGCGGCAAAACATACAATCTCTTCGGCACTGACATGATTTTTCATATTATTTGTACAAAACTTATGTGAACATAAATCAAATCAACAATCGCGATGTTTACTTAAACTAAAAGCTATAAATACGTAATGAAAATATATTATAAAAAAATGTTAAACGAAAATTATATGTAAAACATGTGTCGAAAATAATTTTTTGAGAAATGTGTGAGCGATCTTATAATATTTATCCTTGATGATGGTTGTTATCTTATAAGATAAACATGGAACTTAGATACTTTACCTATATATACGTCTTTTTTTAGTTCTTATAATTTACATTCTTTTATTTTCGAAGCTTTAGTTGGAGATACTCTTCCATAAAAAACATGATTGCTAAAAGTACGGGATTCTACACAATTGTCTATAACATAACATTATTTTCTCACACTGATATTACACAATAAATGATTCAAATAATAATAAAATACGAACATATATTAATAAGGTTCGTAATTCCGGTAAATAGTTAACTGAATAAAGTTCGGTTTGTTATCAAACTGAAAAATCCCAAACAATGAACTTTGTAATCTACGATCAACACACGTATAATTAGTTAGTCTTTTTTTTCTTTTAACCAAGATTTTTCTCGAGGAGTAGAATCAAAAGAGTCATCAACAATTCAATTTATAGCCTTCTTAGATATCAATAGAAAATACAACCAACGTATGATATGGCGACAGAAAAAAATTCTATCTATCTTCACCATCTTCATAATTTATGACAAATATACGATCATAACCATAAAAGCAAAAAAATAATTAGATAATTTAACAAAAAAGTCGAAGACATACGAAACAAATCGTCCTATAATAATTTCAGATAACTGGTTTTTGTTAAATTCCAACATATACAAAACCCAAGCGTGGGATGAACGGTTTAATAGAACCATTCACTAAAATTGTTATATGTATTTAATATACAATATATAAACATAGCAAGATAATATTTATCTCTCTAGCCTCTTCTAAATATTTATCAAGATAATAATATGTAAGAAAGCTTCTCTGTTTCACGTTCCTAACTTGGCAAGCAAGTCATCCATCGGTGGACACTTTTTTACCATCCCAGCCAATCTCGCATCACCTAAAAACATATTTTTCCCGCATCTCAGATATTACAATAGAAGTGGACTAATGTTGTAGTAAAGACGTAAAAAGATATATGATTATTAGCTTTATAATAGAGTCTGACAACAGTTATGAAATTTTAATACACATTCAGATCTATGAAATCTGAACAAACAATTGTCGAAAACAATAACAAACATAACCTATTCGATAGAAGAGGTTAGAAAAGCACTAAAGACTAAACATTAAAGAAATTATAATATTAATACGAACATATATAAAAATACATAAGTAAACTAAATCTACTTAAAAATAGAAGACAACGTTCAACATATAAAACGGCAAGCAGAAATAAATCACCCTCCATCCAAATCAAAACCACATAAATTAAATCCATAACAACTTTATAAACAAATATCAAACTTATAAAGTTTTACCTTGTTGAAGAATCAAACCTGTACGCATAACACAAACCAAAAGAAAACCAAAAAGAAAAATATCAGAATCAATCAAACATGAAATATTTTGACAATATGAGTAAAAACCTTTAAAATTAATAGATACTATTACAAATCAAGCATATAAGATTTCAAGATTAGAAGATAAATAAAATACAAAAAAAAAATCTAAAAAGGTATATCTCCATTCCCATCAGAAGTTAAATAGTTGATGAACAACAATACCAATCATGAACAACAATACCATTCGATCACTATAAAGAAAAAATAATTACCTTGTTTGAATGGTTGCTCTTTGGAAGAAAGAGATCTATCATTAGTATAATATATGCTTCTAAGTTGTAAAAAATTTAGGAAGAATAAAAACCAAAAGAACCTCAAAACACCTACATAAACGAACCCAAATAAATTAGAATCAATTATACATGAATTAATTTTACAATAAGAGTAAAAATCAACAATACTATAAAACAAAACAATGAAAAAAGATCAACAGATATTAAACCTAAAAAAAGCAACTAACAAATTGTGGGAAGGAAATCGATATATATATAACTTTTTATACATCTAGGGGTTTGTCAAAGAAAAATTGTATATGGGCCGTATAAATATCAGATCCAAACCGTAAAACCTATTAATTATCAATCAACAAATTAAAGGTAGTTTAGACAAAACATAAAAGGTGAAAAATGCGTAAATAAGTCGATTGGAGCGAATATAGTATTATAATTAGCCACTTCAAAATATTTTTAAGGGTGTCATGTAGGATTTTTCAAAATCCCTTTCAATAATATATATATATATATATATATATATATGAAAATACATAAATAAACTTAATCAAATCAAAAATAAAAGATTAACCTTCAACATATAAAACGTCAAACCATATAACGATGATGGAAGTCCAAAGCAGTAAATAAACAACCATATATCCAAATAAAAAACCACAGAGATTAGAACCATAACAACAAATGTTTAGAGACTAATCATCAAAAAAGTTTGATTTAAGAGCTAATAAAACTAAAGACCGTACCCAATGTTTCCATGAAGTCAATGATTGTGATACAAACTTACAAAACGTGTAATCATACAAACCATGTCAGTATGATGAGAGAATATAAAATATAGGTGAGATATACAAACTTAAAGAAACCTAAACAAAAACTATTGTGTACGAAAAAAGCTTATGAACAAATTAAAACCTAAACGCACCAGAGCAAAAATATAATGACAGGTTATCAATGAGAAGAAACCATATATATATAGATGTTAATTCTAGGGCTAGATATGATGCGGAATATCTTGACAAAATATTCAGAGAATATCGTAAACGATAATTATAGAAAATTATCTTTAATGATTTAATAAATATGACTAAATACGGAAAACATACAATTCTTTGTAAAAGCTTGCTGGGCCATTAATATTAGTATCTAAATAAAACCCAAACTCTACCGAACTGTTCGATCAAAGCCCATCTTGACACGAATTATCAGATCGACGCTCGAGATTTTATTTCAGCAAAATCAACGGTTTAAAACATCGATGGCATAAGCGTAAATATATTGATTTGGGCAAGGACATAACTATAATTAACCACCCCAAAATCACTCTGAGGGCGACACGTCAGCGTTTTTGCACCACATTTAATAAAATAGATTTGTTTAGATTTAATATTTAGGCTAGATATTAAAATTTTCAAAATATTTGTTTTGGGTAAATTTAGGAATATTAGATAGGTAATATTTGCAAATAAATGTGTTTATAATGAATATAGAAAAATTAAATAAATAAATTGAAAATGCTAAAAAATTTGTGCAGGTGACAATAAGCATAAATGATCTTTAATTCTTCTTCTTTAATATATATATGATTACATTTTAATATAGTTATTAAGTTTATTAAAATTAAAATTTTATTATATTTACTATTATAGATGAATAAAAAATATGTAATTAATTGTTTTATTTAAATATAACCAATATTTAAAAAAATTATGAAATAATTAAAATTTTATTGTTTATATTAATATTAGATTAGTGATAAATATTTTGAGTATCTTACCATTGGAGTCAAGTTTCTCAAACTAAAAGATATTACTTAAAAATATTACCATTAGTGTCATTGACCCAATATTAGTTACATTTTATGGCAAGACACCAAATTCTCCCTAAAAACAAAGGATAAAGATTGACATCCATCTGTAGAATTTAGTTTCTGTATATAGAGAATCAAAATCTTGAATTCAAAAGATGAAATTAATCTAAAAATTGAATTCTAATGCATTACCAATTCTGAATCCTAATGTTCCCATCTATTTAATAAGCGTGCAAAATAATATAAATAATATGCATACCCACAAACAACGAATAGACTTAAATCTGAATCCTAACATGGCCTCTTATTGTTTTGTCCTCGTTTCTTTGGCAGTTGTGTTACAAGTTCTTGTAGCCTCTGCTTCCACACAATATATCGACGCCATTTGCCAAAAAGTTATCACCGGCAAAGCCTTCTGCACCAAAACGTTGAGCGGATATCCTGCGGCTAGTTCTGCCACCAGCAGTCATTAGATATTTTTCAAACCATTAGTCATTAGATAGAGATATTTTTTCACTTGTTAATTTCTAACGGTATTGATTTCTCCAAGGATTACATTTTTCCCTTGAATTATCTATTAAAACACGAAACCAATAATAGCAATTGTTGTAATGTCCCAGTCTTAATCATTGGTTATTAGTATTATTTTAATTTGTAGTTTCAAGCTGCTCAGGCCGTGCTCGGCCTAGGCATATCCTATGCCGGTAAATCTGCGAGTGTTAGTGCAAAAGCGGCAGTGGAGAACCCGAACCTGAAGAAGCATTTTGAGGGATGTCAAGATGCTTTCTCAAGAATTATAACCAATCTCAAGAGCGCTTCCATTGATCTCAAGGAATCGGCAATGACTGCAAACTATGCTGCCATGATCTGTTACGACCAAACCAAAATGGTAAAGATTTTGGTCGGGAAATTTAGCGACAAGGCTTCAAAGAATATCATGATGATGAGACAGATGATGGAGAAGCTTGTCGATATCGCCGTTGGAGCCACCGTAGCTGTTGGTGGGTAAAGACGACGATAAAAACACCTACCCTCATCAGATTTTCCATTTTTGGTTTATTCTGGTCAATGGTTATAAATATTTAATTCTATGCCGGTGTAATGTTTGGTTTCTTATGGCAATAATATAAACTAACTACTCAATATATAAAGGGAGCTTACCCCAGCCCAATGATTCACCTTATGATGATAATTCATTCCATTATACACATATAATACACCAAGGCATAACACAAACAACATACAACCTAACATGCCTAACCACAATCAACACAACTATTGTAGTACTATATATCATCGCATCTCAACCTTCCTTTCATGATCTCAATCAACTTATAGTCACATCTTCAGTTCTAGATCATAGGAAAACTCTCCTTGACGCTAAAGATAAGTTTGCAATATTGATCCATATAAGGATAGTTCAGAAATTGAATAGTTTTAGAACTTATACATGCCACTTCCTTCTTTTCAATGAAAAAAACAGAACATTTTCCTATATATGAGAGCTTATGGATCATCACTCATCACTCATGATGAAAATTAGTAAGAGGAAAATTACAAGGACATTGCTTAATCGTAAGCAAAGTCCCCCATGATGCAGATAGAGCTAAGTCTATTGCGCACAATTTTATCCACTAACTTGATTACGTTCCCTCCATAAATGGTACAATACCGCTTTTGTAAAGTTATCAAAACTTGTCTCTTGATTTTGAACTTTAATGTTGTAATTATAGAGTAGTATCTGGACTCTTGATATCCTAGTTGTATGAAATTTATCTACACGGAGGAAGATCCGAGTTTGTGACACCAATTGAAAATCTAAAAACAAGAAACTACTACCACACTAGATTAACAGAGCAGCTTATTATTTCCATATTCTTACAAATTCAATGTCTCTTTCTCGTGATTCGATAGAGTGCTTCTTTGATGCTTAGTTGTAATATTTTTCTTTTGAAGTTTACCAAGTCTCCACTTTGGTGAAAAATATTATACCGAAATTTGTAAGATCGAGTCTAATTATGATATTAAGGCGGTGGTAAAATACCTAGAGGAAAAACCTCTTAAATAGAGAAAATAATTTTTTTTTTTTTTTTTGATTTTTCGGATGATTTGTTTCCATGATGTAATTTAGTAAATATCCAAAATATCAAAAAAAAAAAGGATTATGTCACTAAACTTGTTGAGCAAGTCCTCCTATATGTAAACGGCGAGGTTTAGCTGGAGAAAATCACTTAGGGTTTTTTGGCTAAGCATAATCATGTCTATGCTTCTCAGCCAATCCTCACTCTCCCTTGGAAAACCAGTGTTAGTAAGATCCTCTCCTCTTCATTCTAATGGCTGCTCATCTTCCTCTCCTCCTTTTACCATCAGGTTCGCTCATCCATGTGAAAATGGTCTCGGAAAACCAATTGTTTGGTATGCTAATGACAGAAACCCCACTTATCTAGAAAAGAAGGTACCTCTAGAGTTGGTGAATGACCCTAATATGGAAAATATCGGGTCATCTCATGGTTGGATAGCTACTTTGAAAGACGATGGAATTGTGCGTCTCCAAAATGATTTCATCAACTCGGTTGCATCGGATTCAAACCCAAAACGTATTTCACTGCCTCCTCTTTGGAGTCTCCCTGGTTGCCAAACTCGAATAGTCACCAACGTGGCAATGTCCTCATCTTCTCCTTGAGGACGAAGATTGTGTTGTAGCCATCAAGTTCTTGGGAAACCAACTCAGCTTTTGTAGACCGGCTCAAACGAACCCCGAGTGGATCAACATTAAAATCGAAAACCCTTGCTCCTTCTCTTCCCCTGTCATGTTTTCCAAGAAAGATCACATGTTTCACATTCCTGGAGCCGGAGGCCACATCATTGGATCATGGGATCCCCGTACATACCACCACAACCCCATGTTGCAGAAGTTGCGCTTCCCAAATTTTCCCGATCAGTCGAGGAACACTCGCAAGCGTCAGGATTCGTGCTTAAGGAGCGAACACTTGGTTGAGTCACGATCCACGGGCAAAACTTTCTTGGTTAAGTGGTATAGGAAGACCCGTGGGATCAACAGAGGTATTGCAAAAATGAGAACAGAGGATTTATTGGTGTTCAAGGTAGACGAAGAAGGAAAAGCTGTTTACACAGACGATATTGGAGATCTCTGCATTTTCCTTTCAAAGTCTGAAGCTTTCTGTGTTACTGCTAGCTCTTTTCCCGGCATGCCCTCTAACCATATTTACATCTTTAGTGTCGATGAAGCCGCAGTGTTCAATATTCCACTTTTGACAACATCGGCACCTATGATTTATTTCCAGACAAGTTCGGGGCCCCTTACCATATTCCACCTCAAGATATATACTAATAAAGTAATAATGTAGAATTGAGTCTAATTCTCAATTTGTTTTCTCTCTTAAAAGTTAAAACCTTTTAAACGTCAAATCTATCTTTATATATTTTTCGCTTCTTTTTTTTTATATTTCACCTCGTGAAACCTTTTGTTAGTTTTTTTCCGGTGTAAGTATCTAGAGAAACAATCATTGGAACACCGAGTAAATTTACTCACGCAATAAAGTACGAAATAATCTTTTCTAATGAACTTTTTTATTACTAGTTGATTTAACGTGATCGATCTCGTCTTTCCCTCCCAAATTGCAACATCGGTCTTATAATGTGTTGAAAGGCTTTTAAAGCTCATATCCAACTCCCCTCATTAGTATGATATTGTCCGCTTTGGGCCCAAATGGCAAAGCCTGCACGGATTTATTTTTGGTTTCCTTCCCAAAAGGTCTCATACTAAGTTGGATGGACATTACTTATATATTAGACATATCTCGTCTAATATTCAGATGTGGGACTTGGATTGCTATCCCAATATTCTACCCTTCAAACCAAGGACCACACGACTCGTGTCCTCCCCTCTAGCTAAACCTTAAGCACCATCATGTACCCATCTCGTTTGCTAGGGTCTAGCGAAATCTTGGCACCGTCATGTACCTTCTTATTCGCAAGGTTATCTTATAAGGAGTCTGCTCCCACATCATTTATTTTGCCCATCCACTTCTCCAGGTCTCCTAGGATCGTTAGCGCTCTGATACCATGTTGAAAGGCTTTTAAAGCTCATATCCAACTCCCCTCATTAGTATGATATTGTCCGCTTTGGGCCCAAATGGCAAAGTTCGCACGGATTTATTTTTGGTTTCCTTCCCAAAAGACCTCATACTAAGTTGGATGGACATTACTTATATATTAGACCTATCTCGTCTAATCTTCAGATGTGGGACTTGGATTGCTATCCCAACATAATGGTCATGATTCCTCGTGAGTCTCTAAATTTGTAAAAACAACTCAACTAATATTTGATGTAGAAGCCTCTCTATTTGGTTTTAAGGTCCTTATAACTTATAAGGCATATTTCAATTTGTAGTTTAAGTGGACATGGATATTTAAGAGTTAGTTATCGAGATCGTGTAAATATACATTTCATTTCTTTTGTGTTGATGCTCAGATTGAGATCGACACTAAATTTGTAATAGGTTCGGGGAGTTTTTGATAAATGGAAAGAGGAAGCTTTTGGTGAGAACGTAAGGGCCCGCTCGGATGAACAGTAACCGAGAGGGAAGTTTTTGGATTCTTGGGGGATTAAGTGTACCCGGAAAGGAATGATGTACTTTCTGTTCAAAGTGTAGTGTATTTCAACTTAGTTGTACACAAATGATGGTACAACTATATATATAGTACATTGAGATTAGGGCTTTTGATACATATGGTTACATTTTAACCATATGTTCATAAAGTAACCCTTAATGAGCATAAAGTAACTATACTAGGATATAAAGTAACTAAGCTAGTTGACAAAATAATAAGTTGGGCCTTCCTACTTGATAGGCTGGGAGTAGGATTTTGCCTTGGGCCAAATCCATGGTGTAACATTTTGGGATCAAATTCACTAATTTTTGTTACAGTTAAATTAGTAGCAATTGTGACTACTTGCAACAAAATATCTACATAGTTAGTACATATTTGCTATAAGAAAGTTTGTGGTAACTTGTAACATATGCTATATATTGCTTCACAACTATTTGTCGCAAAATTTTCTACGCATTTTTGTTACTTTTTGAAGCAATCTTGCTACACAAAATAAGTTTGTAATTATTTGTATCAAATTACCCACAAAGCTTCAAATTTGCTACGCATAAATAATTAATAAAATTAGTAGCAAATTATACTTTTTGTAGCTAAAATTTGCTACAGAATAATTTTGTAGCAAAAAATGTAGCTATTGTTTTGTTCTTGTAGTGACAATCTTTCCGGTTTACAATAACGTTTCATCAATCATGGATTTGTGCTCTTATCATTTCGTTTTGTGATCTTGGAAATCTCTTGTACAAATCCATTGTGTCATATATATTCGTTGTTTTTGCATCAATGAGTGTGAGTAGTTTCCTTTAAAGGTAGAGTTTCATATAAAACCTCTAAAAGATTTATTTGTTTATTAGTAGCTTTGGATTTTATCATGGTTAATATCTCATGTCTACGTCTTATGTTAATATCTTTTACTAAAGTATTCAATCAGTTAATTCATATTTGAATGTGGAATTATGGAGGCTGGTCAGGTGAGGTTTGGATGAGAATATCAGACTTTTTTATGCACTACACGAAAAAGGACTTTCCTTTTTGGCTGATGTTGGTACAATAGTGGGATGAATTGTTGTATCTCAGTTTGAATTAGTTGTTTGCATTGAAGCAGCAATGCACATATTTGATATCCATTACTTTAGTCAGCCATTTCGATCTTATGTACATAATGTGTAATTTTTTCACTTTTTTGTTGTTCCTAAAAATGTAAATATTATTATAAAATGAAATATTTAAGATTTACAAATTGTGTTCATAAAGACAAGCAACACCAAACTTCATCAGCCTTACTAACTTATCCAATAGTAAAGGAAGCGCTACACAATCGAACCCAAAACAGTCCCAATCAAGCCTCACTAACATATCGAAAACTCCTTCTTGAGAAAACACCCCACGAATTAATTTTAGTAGGGTCGTTGGATGTCTTTTTGACGAAGAGGTTTAGTGAGCGTTTGATGGGCTTCTGGGTTTGGAGATGTGCAGTGGTAGTGGTACATTTCCATTGGCTTTGATTATTAACATACTCAATAATAGTGTGGTGCAAAGTTTTGGAATGTTATAAAAAATATCAATTAGAATAAAGAATAAATGTAAAAAACTAATTATTATCTTTATATTATATAAAATACATTTTTAATAAAATATTAATTCATATTTAAATGAAATAAATAAATAAACCACTGTTTCGGGCTTTTTAGTCTTTTTGAGTGACCATTGGAAAACAAGTTCTTGCACAATCAATAAACAAAAGAAGCACGGGATAACACATTGGAGATTTTTTTTTCTATGACTCTCTGATGGGCAAATATAAAAAGAGCAAAAAGAAGAGAAGAGACCATGGAGTGGACGTGGAAAGCAAAGAAAAGAGTCGAAAACGAAGGAAAAGAGAGGAAATGTTGACACCGGACCTAGCAAAAGATGATCCATCGAAAGATACTTCAAGCTGCTCCTTCAAATATGCGTTTACCTCTTATGGAGGGAGCGTAACAGCCGCATTTTCGTCTCCACATCCTCCACATTGACAGCGATCAGGACTGTTGCGGACAGGTTAATGCGAGATCGCCTTCTTTCATTCCCCGCAACAAGTGTAAGCTCCCCTTCTCTTCTTGAAGTATACTTTCGATGTGTTGAAAGTTCGTTGTAATTTCTTAAGTCTTTGTGTAATAAGTTGTTTTCAACATTGTAAAATTTTTTTTTAAAAAAAATGGTATAAAATTTAACATTCGTACCAAAAAAAAAAAAATGATCCATAGTGTATCAGGATGTTTGAGTAAAAAAATTAAAGTCGATTAAAGAAAGTTGATTCTCTTTTCATATTCGGAGTAAGCCTTGAAAATGTCAAGGGCTCACTTAAATAGAATATGCAGTTGGGTCTATTAGACGGACGAATAACCCGTAGATTTCCCTAATATATCACGCTCAAGTGATATTAAGGAAGTCATGATTTGATCAGTGTTGAAATCTTTTGAAATATAGAAAACTAGAAAGTTACCCGCGTTATACGCGGGATAATATGATTAGCGAGTAAATCAATATAGTTTGAATTAAAAAATCAAATACCACTTTTGGAAAATTGTTATACGGAATCTGAAATCTACTTATCTTTTGAAATTTTGTCATTATTTTGAATAGAAATATATTCCACCTGTGAAATAATTGATAATAGTGGTTTTTAATTTTTTGGTCAATGTATACAATTTCATAATCTTCAAAATTAACGATTTTAATTTCTTAGTCAATATATATAATAAATGTATTAATTTTATCTAATAATATACAAAAATACATTTTATGACTCAACACAATGTATTTTTTTTATATAAGAAGCATCGTATGTTTGTAAACATGAGAATATACGTTTTTTATTGAAGATTCCAAAGTAAAAAAAATGCATTCCTTCATTAGTTTATTTCCAATTAAATGAAAATTAAAATCGTGATATATGATTCCAAAAGTGAAGATTTTATATATTTTAAAATTAACTTGTTCACATTTAATTATGCAAACTAACTACAAATTATTGTGTTTGGTTATAAGAATTGTCTTATGAAGAGTGTTTGGATAAGAATATAGTAGAAGTAAATAATATAATTTTAATTTAAAAATAAAAAGAAGATAAATTGCAAGCTTGACACCTAATATAATGGTTTAGAATTCTTATTCAATATAATGGTATATTAGTATTTAATCCTCTATTTCAAAAGATAAGGAAAATATCTTTTATTTTTCCTAATTAATAAACTTTTGGAATATATATTATTTTTTTGTTCATAATTAGTTTTATGATTTTAATTGAATTTTCGAAATATATATATATATTTTTTTTGGTAAGTACATGATTTCGAAATATTTCGATTTTGGCAAGTTTATGATTATTTCAATGTGTTTGGCATTGAGACTAAAAGTAATCATCATTAGTTAATTAGGAAAGAAATGTGTTCGACAATTAGTATAGAAAGATTAAAATAAATCAAAAAGAAAAAACTCAAAAAATTGTGGTGATGACACCTAAACAAAATGCTCCCAAAATGCTTCTCAAATAATATATACTAGAACAGGACCCGTGCTATGCACGGGTTACAGTATAACCGTCAATTTTTTTATTATTGGTAAATGAAATAATTTAAAAATGTGTTAGAATTATTATACATTAAAAATGGATTGAATGAAATTGTTAAGATCTATTTTATTATTTTCATTTCTCAGACAAAGATTTCAAAACAAAGTTCAATAACTATCGTTAAATACTTTTACATGTTCACATATTTCAAAAAAAATGAAAAATAGTTTCTTTAATTTTTGTCGAAATTATGTAATTTTGTGTCAAAATGGAGATTTTCCACTTTCTTGCTATGCATTCCATCTTAATGAAGATAGCACCAACTTTTTAATCACCTATTTGACCACAACCGATAAAGCAAATATATGATAAAAAAAACAAATACGAAGTTGAGATAGATAGATAGATAATCAAATTCAATTAATTACTTACATTCAGAATGGTGGCAAAATCTTTTGGATTTATGCTGAAGAAATAACACTAAGAAAGAAAGATTGATTCATGAGATTCATCTATAAACACAACAAAATTTAATTGAGAACCTTAAATAACAAATACAGAAAAATGTGAGAATGAGATTATCATTTGACAATCCTATATATTATTTGAGAAGCATTTTGAGAGCACTTTGCTTAGGTGTCATCACCACAATTATTCTCTTTTTTATTTTTATTTATTTATTTAATTTTCTTATACTCATTACCAAACACATTTATTTCCAAATATATTTATTTTGATTTATAACTCTAATTGCCAAACACATTTAAATCTTCTTAAGCTTACCAAGATTAAAATATTAGGAAATCTTAAACTTGCCAAAATTAAAATATTAAAAAAATTATAGATATGTGAACAAAATTTTAACATATACACCAAAAAAATTGATTTTAAATAGAAAAAAACAAATGATTATATTTTGAAAATATATGAGCATGTAAAACAATTTTTCATATATAATTTTACATTTGTTGTTTTGTTTGACAAGTAGATGTTTTTAATTTTTCATAAATACACCTCTCTACAAGTAAAATAATTATTAATGAAATTTGTTGGTTTAATTATTTCACAGGTGAAACACATTTGTATATAAAATAATCGTAAAATTTAAATATATAAAATAGTTCTTAGATTATGTATAATAATTTACCATGTATAACTGGTTGCCAAGTATAAAACAATAAATATACTTTTAAGAAATATTTTATAATTGTTAAGTTTCTTGGGAAATTTGTGAGCTTAATTTTTAAGCCAAAATCTTATTTAGTAAGTAGATAATATGAGAATAAATAAATGTTTTGAAATAAAAAGAAAGTAAGATTCAATTTGTGGAAATATAATTTTAATGTTCTATTACATGTTCTTCATTATGTCCGTGATTCCTAAAATATTGGTAAGTTTATATTAATGTCGATATTTTGATTTCCTAATATCGATATCTTTGTATTTACTTAAGGATGATTAAAAATATATTAGATACATTTCAACTAATTAAAAAAAAAGTATTCGGACATAATTAAGGAATATTTTCTTAGCTACTTGATTTTTTTTGTTAAACCGAGATAATTAAGTTGTTGAAAGTAATTTAAATTTTGTTTAATATATAGATCTTTTGAAATAATTCACTTTATAATGCCAATGGCATCCTATGTAATTAAGATGTTTTTAAGAAATGTTTTAAATCTATTTCTTAAATAATATTATAGAGATACTATATAGACGTTTTTGAATTTGTCAATGTTAAATTAGACTGATGTGTTAATAATTTGGTTTATTGGGTATCGATTAAAATTTTTGAATTGTATTATAAAGTTTTCAGTATTACATAAATCGGTGGATCATATAGTATAAACCAAGAGTATATAATTGGTATAACCGGAAAATACAATTTTCAAAATGAAAAATGATAAATGTAATGGACAATTACAGTTTCATAGTATATCCATATATAAACCGTTGTTTGTAAACAATTAGTAAATGAGTAAACTCGTTTGGGAATGTAGATAAGTTTATTATGGAATTAATGTTGTTTGGAAAAGTATTTGTTTGGCAATTAGGATAGTGTTAAGATTTTAATTAATTAAATGAAAAATAAAAAATTTGAAAAAATGAGGTGATGACACCTAAGCAAAAATGCTTCTCAAATAATATATAGGATGATAACATTTGCTAACTTTTTACTTTCTTATCCAAAAATGGATGACTTTATCATGCATATGTAAACATCATTGAATTTAGTCCATGATGTGTTTAGTCTCAGCTCATTGTCCCTATGTTCAGGCCCAATCCTGAATAGAAGCAAAAGAAGCATGGGCTTCCCGTCCAAAATATTTCATGTATTTTCGTATATAACTAACGATCCCAATTTTCTTTTTTTACGTATCAATGGCCCCAAAATTTTTTTTTGCTTATGGCCTTCACATTTTCGTGACCGACACTGCCTATGTTAGGAATCCGGATTCATCACTTTGTATTCTTGCCCAGGCCTGTTCTTGCCACGTAGTGCAAATAGAGTTTTGGTAAGTGGTGACAATGAAAAATATATTATCTTATGAGATGCTCAACTAAGAAGAAGACTCATTGGGATAACTAAAGAAACACACTTGTCCTCTCTTTGCTTCGACTATTATTATTATATGTTTTTTAAATAAACATGAAAATATTTTAGATTTACAAAGCAAGTTTCTAAATCTTGGTTATGGTTCCACGACAAAAAAAAAAAAAAAATGGAAACATAGTACGATGTGGATTTTCCACATTAACAAAAACTAATGGATCAAGACGAAGTGATGACGTTGTGATTGTTCTTCCAAAATTAGAGGAAAGCGACTACTTCTTATAACTTTTTCGTCTCTTGTATGTCTTACTTCATTCAACTTCTAAAGAGCATCATCACATCTTTGACATTAACCTAATTTGAATGCTCTAGTTACATTTTTTTTGTTTTTTTTTGTTATGTTTTAGATTACAAACATTAAGACTTGTATTGTGTTTCACAGGAATGAACCTCATCAAATGTTTATACATAAATTCGACGAGAAAATTATCAAAATTGATTTGATGAGAAGTGACGAAAAGTCCCAAATCTTGCGGAAAATGAAGAAAATATCTATTTAATTTAACCGAGAAAAAAGAAAACAAAAGAAATTAGACGCCGTAAGCTTATTGTGGGTCCGCGTGATTTGCACGCGATGCAACAGAGAAGATAAATCTGAAGAAATCTGAGCGGTTGATGAGATTCGAATCCAACGGCTGAGAATAAGGATAATAATACAGCAACCCTAAAAAAGCCTCCTTGCCTCTTCCTCCTCTCTCCGTCTATATAAAATTATCATCACTTGGCTGACTTCTCAGATTTTCTCTCTTTTCTCTCTCGCTCTTACGTTTTCTTCAATCTCTTCTTCCTCGAGCCTCCTCTTTCCTCCTCCGGTGAATCATGTCTGACGAAGAGCACCACTTCGAATCCTCCGACGCCGGAGCTTCCAAGACCTACCCTCAACAAGCCGGTAACATCCGTAAAGGTGGTCACATCGTCATCAAGGGCCGTCCCTGCAAGGTTCCGATCTCGATTCGATTTTATCATGCATCGCTCATCGATCTCTGTTATCTGATTCTAGATCTTTCGATTTTGTGTATATAGGTTTATTAGTCTCGATTTGTATGTGAATCTCTGGTAATCAGATCGTTAATTGTGTTATATGTAGAGAAATACGATGAATCTTATCTTATTTTTGTGATTATCCTGGAATTTGTGATATGAATCTAAGAAATCTAGTGTGTGATTTGATCTGTGATTAGATTTATGAACTTTGGATTTTGATTTTGATTTGGATTTGATAGGTTGTTGAGGTTTCGACTTCAAAGACTGGCAAGCACGGTCACGCCAAATGTCACTTTGTTGCTATTGATATCTTCACCTCTAAGAAGCTTGAGGATATTGTTCCTTCTTCCCACAATTGTGATGTAAGTCCATTAAAGCTATAGCTAGATTTCAACAAGAAGAATTTGTTTTTTTATCTGATTTGGTGTTTGTTTCTTTTTTGTTTACAGGTTCCTCATGTGAACCGTGTTGATTACCAGTTGATTGACATCTCTGAGGATGGCTTTGTATGTTTTTACATACTCACTTTATTCATTATTCCAGCTTTGTGTGTTGACATGTTTGATATTGATGGATTTTATTTGTTTGAATCACAGGTTAGCCTTCTTACTGACAGTGGTGGCACCAAGGATGACCTCAAGCTTCCCACCGATGATGCCCTTGCTGCTCTGGTTAGTTTCTTAGACTTTTCATGCATCCACACTTTGAGTTTTTGTTCATCTTTGGGATTGTGTGATATTGAAAACATGGGTTTTTTGGAAATGTAGATGAAGAGTGGATTTGAGGAGGGTAAGGATGTTGTGGTGTCTGTCATGTCTTCCATGGGTGAGGAGCAGATCTGTGCCGTGAAGGAAGTTGGTGGTGGCAACAAGTAAACAAAGTATCATTCTCTTTACACAGAGGATAATATTACTATTACCAGTCGTCAATGTTATAAGAACAAAAAGATGTTTTTTTTTCTCTTCTCCTTTTTACCTAATTTAGACCATTTGTGTGTGTTTCTTGTTGCAAGACAACCATATCTATTGGTTTTTGGATTGTTGAAAAGTTTGTGTTGAAAACAGGGAAAGTTTTCCTATGAGATGTGATTCTTAAACCCTTTATGCTTATTCTTCTGTGGTTTATGTGAATCATGTGGTAGTTTGTTCTTTATGATGATTGTTGTTCACCAAGGTTCAATATTTGTGAATCATCTTTCTCTCTGATAGTTGGACAAATTCTATGATAATCAATGTAGATGATGCTAGGCTCTTCTATTGTAAATACTCTTGGTTTGGTAACTTCAACAGTTTTAGTCATATTGCCAACTTAGAGGATGGAGCTCTTGACTTTGAGTGTCTCAAATCCTTGTGAAATGAGCTAACAAATTAAGCTAACTATGTCTTTAAGCCAATTATCTGTGGACTTTGGATTCTTTTGGCAGCGAGAAGAGGCAGTTGTACAAGTTTCAAGCCAAGAAAGGATTATGATAAACAATTTATGAATTCAGGAGAAGCTATGTCGAGCTTAATCTCAATCGATTGCTGTGCTAGTTTAGGCCTATTTTATGGGCTCGTTTGTGCTCTTTTGGGCTTCAAAAGCTGAAAACGAAAAGGGAAAGAGAGAGAGAGAGAGAGAGAGAGAGAGAGAGAGTAATGGTAGTAATGCAGTACAGTAAGACCAAAAAAGAAGTTTGTTTTATTACTTTGGTTTTAACACGGAGAGTGAGTGAGAGAGAAGAAGAAGGTTTCGCAATGGCTAGGAAGGAGGAGACTTTCACCAAGATTATTCAGAATGGAGACGAGTCTTCAGATAGCACGGTAACTCTGCTTTCTCAAATTTAGCTTTATCTAGAAAGATTGATCCTTTTGGTTCTTTGTAGTTTGTAAAAAAAATGGGTTGCAAAAGAGTTTGAATCTTT
This sequence comes from Draba incana, assembly GCA_963576765.1. NCBI lineage: Eukaryota > Viridiplantae > Streptophyta > Magnoliopsida > Brassicales > Brassicaceae > Draba > Draba incana. The sequence continues at coordinate 7,866,325 of OY755208.1, forward strand.
TTGGTTCTGTGCTTATGAATCTCAAAGAAATCACTCTTCTTCTCTCTTAAATGAACTTTCTTCAGCTTTTGGTTATGTGTGTTAAAAAGATGAAACTTGTTTTAAAGGTGGATGATTCTTGTTGTTCTTCAAATACATGATGGATGTGTACAAAACTCACTGTTTTCTAGAAAGTTCGAACCTTTTGGAACAATGGGTTTCAAATTTTTTTGAATCGTTTTGTTCTTTCTAGTGTAACAACGGGCTTTAAAAGTTTGAGTCTTTATGTTTTTTGTAGTGTTAACAATGGGTTTCAAAAGTTGGATTCTTTTGATTCTGTGTTAATCAATCCCAAAAGAACTCACTGATTCTCTCTGTAATGAACTTTCTAGTTCCGTCTGTTGAGAATATGAAACTTAAATATTCTTGTATTAGCTTTCTCTAGGAAAGGTTGAATCTTTTGCTTCTTTCTAGTGTAATAATGGGTTTCAAAAGTTAAAATCTCAAAGAACTAGTCACTTCTTCTCTATGTGTACAAAAGCTCACTATCTTCACTCTAATTGAAGGCATTTTCATACTGACATTCCTGATCTTTCTTCATCATGTTTGTATAACCAGAGAGCAATTCCTCTAGATTTTGTGAGAAGCTTCTCCGACGCAGACCTCCTTGGTAGGATGAAGATAAGTACAAAGTGGGGAACCACTAGGGAGATTGAAATCTGCAAAGAACCCTGAATTCTTCTTCATGAACAAGACTGACTGGGACCGTTTCCTGAAAGAAAACGGTTTGAAAGACGGTGATGTGCTGACATTCACTCACAAAGGAGAAATGCGTTTCACTGTGAGCATCTTCAGGGAGTTGCTGCTGCAACCACCTCAATCAACGGCCTCTTTTCCTTCGTCTAGTAAGAGGAAGAAGGATTCTGCCTCTATTGCTTCATCAACTAAGAGGAACAAAGATTCTGCAGGTCCAGAATTGATCGTTGTCATCAAGAAATCATACTTCAGACTCCTTGTAAGATATGAGAATTCAAAATACTTTTGCCAAACAATTGATATGTGAGTGAATCAAAAGGGTTATTTTTTTCAGGCCATCAAGCACTCTTTTGCAGAGGATCATATGCCAAAGACTAACACGACATTTAAGATAACTCATCCCGATTTGAACAAGTCGTGGGACGTGGGTTACTTGCTGAGGGAAGAATGGTCCACTGATCGTTGGCATCCATGCTTTTCTTCTGGATGGGGTCGTTTGGTTAAGGAGTATCCCTTAGCCATTGGGGATATATGCAAATTTACCTTCATCCAACCTAACGAGCTGCGTCTTGTCGTCACCAAACCAGGCAAGAAGAGTGTCACTGAAGATAAAGATGATGAATGCGAGGCTATTTATATAGATTAATCATCTAATGTTTGTCTACTTGGAAGTAATTTGCCTATGTGCTTGAATTGGTTTTTGCTTATTCCTTTTAGCCTTAAACCCTTTATGCTTAATTTACGTTTGTGCTTGAATTGGTTTTTGTTAAATTTGTCTTTATAATTAATCTATTTAGGAAAGAGTTGCCAAAAGTTTGGATTTTTTCATTTGTCTATGCACAAAGTCTGGTAACACACAAACAACATTAGCAAGAAGACATCAATTTTTTGTTTCTTTAAAATTGGAATTAGTGTTTGTGTGTCAGAGAGTCTTCTACTTTGAGAATCTGATGATAGTACCCAGCCAATCTTCAGGAACGATATCTCTCAATTCGCCGTTGAGAGCTCTCTGTGAATGAGTCGTCGCAGCCTGTTTAGGAGATAAACAAAGCACAATGGCGGTTTAGAGCTCAATCTTTATCTAAGAGATAAAATTGGTGTAAGGCAAAAAAAAAAAAAAAATGGCTTTGACATACCTTTACAATGTAGACATCAATTCCAAGTTTTGCAATCATAGCAGCTTCTAATATCTTTGTTTCCATTCCACCGGTTGTATCGTGTGCCGCAACAGAGGTTTCAACTGTTTGATTCCAATATCAGACAACTAGCCCTTAGACTTATTGCATAATTTTAGATTTTTTGGTTCCTTTTATTACCTTTCTTGTCTGTGTGCTCCAACACTGGATTCACAACCTTCCAGTTTCCATCTTCTCCAACAGCTGCATCAACGGTTAGGATTACGCGAATGCCTAAAAAAGATTTTCAAAAGAAAAGAGTTAAGTTTGGCACTAACCGATCTCTTTCAAGAGCACAGCATCAGGCTCTGAAGGTGGTCGGTCGTAGACACCTAGTACGTCTGTCTTTGTAAAGAGTTACTCAGATAACAAAGAATACATAGGAAGAGGGAGAAAGGACACAAATCAAGAAAAACACATTTGCGTTTTTATGTTATGAAAAAGGATACGAGGAAGACAACATATTCTGGCTTCAAATGTTCAGCAAGATGACGGATGATAACATCACCGCTCAATATGGTACATCCCTGTTCAAGACAAAAACATTTCCAACAGTTCAAATTCCAAGAGGACAAGAATCTAGACATACGTTTGGTATCCCGGTAGAGCATATTACCAGTATGTTGTCTAGCACTGCATCTCCATGGAGAACCTGGCCAGGAAAATAATAACAGTCTTGAGACTTTGGGATACATATTCTTAATGCAAGTGGTGGGACTCAAAACTTACAGGGACGAATCCGGAGTCTATTGATTTAGCTACGGTTGATAGATCCGCAGAAGCCACCTAATGCAAATAGTAGTCTCATTAGAATCGAACAATACATGCGAATAGCCGGAAACGGAGATTGAGTTGGATCTTACGTCTCTTTTGGAGGTTGACCAACCACATGGAAATGGAGACATGCCGATTGCAGGAATACCCTCTGAAAGAATAGCTTCAAAATTCATCATTTCATTGCAGTAAAACATAGTTTCAGAAGAGGAAATAAAGAAGTACCTCGAGCAAGTGCACGTACGATTTCAAGATTAAGACTTGTAACCTGAAAAAAGGAAATATAAGAACAACAACTCCAGAGTAGCTCAAACAATAGTATAAACAGTCTCACAGATATACGAGTAGCAACGAAACCGGCTTTGACAATAGGTTTCTCAAGTCCTCCTTTATGAACACCGGATCTACTAGCCTGAAAATGCCCAAATGAACCTAATAACACAAATCAAAACTAAATTAAACCTAACACTAAATAACAATTCAAGAACACAAACAGGTCAATGGCATTCTAGTCTAACCTGCGCCGTGAACGACAACAAATTTGCTAAACTGAGTAGACTCGTGATCTCCTAATTCATCAACATCACAAGAAATCTGAGAGCTTCCAGGTTTCTTGCTCCAATCCATTCCAATAACCTTGGTATGAACTGAACCCTCAATCATAGCTTTACGTAACTGGCACGAAACGATTTCAAGATTCTCATCGTGAATCTTCTCTAGCTCGTTCTTGCAAGTAATCGCCGCACCTCCTAATACCACAGATCAGTTTTTTTACACATATTCATGTTCAGACAAGGATAAAAATTGCATCTTTGGATTGGAAAACTCAAATCAGAATCAAACCCATTTGGAATCAATAAGACAGAACAACGAAAATGCGATCTAAGAATCGAATGAGACATGGATTTGGGATCAAAAAGACAAACCGAGTTTGACAATGCAACGAATTGATCTGCTTGAACTCTCAGAGAGATTCTGCTCCATTGTTTCCCTCGTCCTTACTGGTCAACGACGTGTCACTGTTGCTCTAAACTCAACTTCATCGTACTCGTTCCCCTTCTTGCTATTTCCTTTCACCGGCCGAAAGATTTTTTTTTTTAAATATATTTTCAAACCGGAATTATTCAGTGATCATGATCTCCAAACCGGTTTTCAAGATTTCGGTTAAATTTCCGGTTTAGCTTCAAAGTTGGCGACGGAGAAGTTTACTTATCTTCACTCTGAGGGGACAGAACACGATGGTTCTGCCTTTCACCTGCGCCACCGACAAATTGTTTTTTTTTTCTTTTCAAAAACAACAAAATTGTTAATTTATCGTTCTTACGTTTCTAAGAACGTAAACAACATCGCCGAGATCCAGTTCAAGATTCGTCTTTTTCTGAATTGAGGTAGGATCCGAACCCGGCTCCAGACAAATCACATCGCTTTCTACGATTCACTCCAAATTTTGATTCTTTTTCGTTTCTTGATGTGTAGGCAATCTGGGGTTTTCTAAAAGATCTTTAATTTGGATTGATTATGGTATGTAAACTCGAATTCAACTAAAACCCACTTTTACTATCAAAGCTATGGAGATGGAAACGAATCTAGGTGGATCCATACGGAAACCAGAGATTCTAAAAACATACAGTCACAAGCAATTTCACTCTTCTAATGCATTAGAGATCTTAAGAGAAACCGTTCGTATCCTCCGTTACAATCTTGGTGCTTTTATGTTAACTACTGCTGTTTTGATCTGTCCTGTCTCTGCTATTCTCTTACCAAATTTCTTACTTGATCAATCGTTAGTGAACAAACTCACTGTGAAGCTTCTCTTAGTGGCTAAATCAAGTGGTCTTCCTTTACAGCCGTTTGTTAAACACTCTTGTCAGAAATTCGCTGAAACCGCTGTTTCGTCGGCTTTGTGTTTTCCGTTGTTCGTTACGGTTTCTCTCTTGTCGAAAACCGCCGTGGTTTACGCGGTGGATCGGACTTACTCGAGGGAAATAGTCGATTTAAGCAAGTTCTTGGTCGCGTTGCGGAAGTTATGGAGACGAGTTGTTTTCACTTACATTTGGATTTGCGTTTTGATTGTTGCTTGCTTTACGTTCTTCTGCGTTTTACTCGTAGCGATCTGTAGTTCGTTCTATGCGCTCGGATTCTCTCCTGATTTCAATGCTTATGGAGCGGTTTTAGTTGGTTTAGCGTTCTCTGTAGTTTTCGCGAACGGGATTATAATTTGTAACACGGCGATTGTGATATCTGTTGTGGAAGATGATGTTTCGGGGTTAGCAGCGTTGATGAGAGCGAGTGATGTGGTAAAAGGGCAGATTCAGGTTGGTCTGTTGATATTTTTAGGATCGACGTTAGGATTAGCGTTTGTGGAAGGATTGTTTGATCATAGAGTGAAGAAGGTTAGTTATGGTGACGGGTCTTCGAGGTTATGGGAAGGACCTCTTTTGGTGTTGATGTATTCGTTTGTGACGCTTATTGATTCGATGATGGGCGCAGTGTTCTATTTTAGCTGCCGAGTTTATCATAGTATGGAAGTAGCTTCTAGAGGTGAAACTCAACCAATCATGGAAACTGTTGCGGTCGTCGATACTCAGTAATAATGTTGGTTTTGCGGATCAGACTCTTCTGCGTATGGGACATCGAAGCGTATTAGTTTGAACATTGTTTATGAGCATTGTAGGCTTGTTTTTTGTTTACGCTGAATAAACATTTGTTTGTATGCATTTTTTAAGATTTTCGTTGTTATATATGATTGCTTGCTGCTATTTTACCATGATCCTATGATACTAAGCAGCCTTGTGACAAAAAAAGAAGAAGATAATAAGTAGCCATAAAAAATAAAAATAAAACTAAAAATGCAAGGTAGTAATTACTTGGGCTTAGTAATAAGCCCAATTAGTTGAAAATGAGCCCATTATTGTTCTTGTTCGATATAGAGCTAATAAACCGGAACAATGGCACATTTGCCACCTTTGGGAAATATTGGAGCATAAATGCCACCCATATTTAACTCTATTTTCAAACATTTTTTTTAAATCCGGAAAAATAGAAAATGACTTAAAAACCTTAACAGAGTTGCGTAATTACATGACCCAACCGCGATAACCCGACCCGACTCCCACATTCGGGTGAAAAGAGTACAAACCGAATCCAACAATTTCCAAAGTAACAATTTTTCTAAAACCCCAACCGTTTTTTCTTCGATCCTTCGATTCCGACGAGTTCCGATTCCGACATAAGATCCGGTGAAAAATTCTCGGTTCAATCTCGCTTCGTCGTCGATCTCCGTTCGAAATCGTGGCCAAAATCCTCTGCCGTCGGCGTTTTACTCCTTTGGGTAAGAATCAATTTTAATCCTCTTTGAATTTTGTTAAAATCGAATTGGACATCGAATTGTCGGAATCTAATCGAATTGGACATCGAATTTTCGGAATCTAATCGAATTGAGGAATCTCGAATTGAATCTTGTCTCCCATGTGTTCCTCTTTCTCTTGGCTTGAATCTAATCGAGTTTGCTTGTGTTGTACCATGGTATATGTGTATATTAGGTATTTTGATTTTGATATGGGTTTTGATACTTTTGTTCTTGTGTTTTATCAGGAAAGGAGTAATGGTTCGGACAATGGGTCTTCGTAGATCTAAACGTGGGAAAAAAGAAGGGAGTAGCAACGGTTTGGCCGGTGAGAGTAGTAGAAAAGGTAAGGAAGAAGGAGGGAAGAAGAAGGTGTTAGAAGAAGAAGAAGAAGAAGAAGAACAACAACAAGAACAACAACAAGAAGCAGTAGAAGAAGAAGAACAAGAAGAAGCAGTAGAAGAAGAAGAAGAAGAAGAAGAAGCAGTAGAAGAAGAAGAAGAAGAAGCAGTAGAAGAACAACAAGAAGAAGAAGAAGCAGTAGAAGAAGAAGAAGACAAAGAAGAAGAAGTAGAAGAAGAAGATGTTGGCGAAGGAAAGGTTGGTATTTTTTTGGTGTTAGTAAAAGTGGTTCAACTTAGAACAACCGTTTATGCAAATTTGTGGTTTTTGTACAAGTGGGCCAACTGAGAACAAACGTTCTAATGAATATTTTCTTGGTATTTGTAGGATACCTCTGATGATGAGGATGGTTCAAGGGCTCTGCAGCCAGAGGGGATGTATTTTAAGCCTACTGAATACACCAAAAGTTGTAGGATAGGCACTAGGTGTAATGTGGGAGAAGTGGTGAAGTTGTTGGGGGAATATCCGGATGAATTGAGGTGGTTGAGACGGAATGAGCAGTTCAAGCACGTTCTCCACATGCCGGTGGAGGCTAATCACCAAGTCCAAGGCATGTGGATGCTTATGGTGCGCACCGCTAAACAGGAGACAAAAGAGTGTTGGTTTGTGGTTAATGGAACCCCCATAAGGTATTCCATTAGAGAGCACGCCCTTCTAACCGGTTTGAATTGCAAAGAATATCCCCCCAACTGGGAGAATCTAGGGAGTTTTGCGTTTGCTAAAAGGGTGTTTAAGAAGACAAAGGGAATAAAGATAAGCACGATAGAGAAGGAGATGGAGAGGTTGAAGAAGAAGAAGAAGCGAGCTGCGGACAGGATGAAATTGGTTGTTCTATACTTCATCGCCAAGGTTTTGAAAGCAAAGAACAAGTATGATCCGACTGTCGACCCATTCTTACTCCGAATTGTCGATGATTTGAGTGTATGTGAGAAGTTCCCGTGGGGCCGTTATACATTCAACGATTGCGTTGATGGGATGAAATGGGTGGTTGATAACATGAAGGGAGCAGTGAAAACGCAAACAGGATTATCCGCCTTCATTATCCCCCTAGAGGTAAACCCTTTTACTATTCCAACAGATTCAAGTGTATAATTTTTGAATATGTGGCAGAGTTTTTCACTCTGTTTTGGACTCATTATGCAGATTCTTGCTTTCGAGTGTATTCCCAACCTTCGACGAAGATTTCGCGAAGATGTAGGAGGAGCGCATCCCGGTTGTCCAAGGATGTGCAAGCGGAGGTTTGTGAAAGGAGACAACAAAGGATTTCCGTTGCAGCATATACACGATGCGCTTGGAGATACAAAGGTTTGTACACATAATTAGTTTGGTAGAATTGGTACATTTGTAATCTTGTATTTGATTTTAGAGTAATCTTTTGTGATTTCAGGAAATTGAAAGCATCTTGGAGCCTACTGAAGAAGAGAGAGGCCTGTTGAGACAAATTGTTGAGGTAGATGCTGAAGAAGGCATAGGTTACATTGATCTGGTGGTCGAGAGCTGGAGGGAGCGTCTAGTTATCCAGAAGAAGCCTATATTATGGAAAGAATTGCACAAAAAGGACGTTGAAGCTCGATATCTGGAAAGAATTGATGAAGACCTTGATGTGGGTGTGGGTGAGAAGGAGAAATGTGTTGAACATCCTGAATCTTTAAGGGCACTACAAGCAGTACTCGTGGGGGTGATTGAGGAAGGGTTTGGGAAGCTGCAGGGGGCGGTTGGTGAAATGAATGCAAGGGTTGTTGGGGAGATTGAGATAGGGTTTGAGAAGCTTAAGGTGTTGGAGACGACCGTGAATACTCTCCACGGTTATATGTTGGGTAAGAGGATGGTTGTGACAGGTGAGGGGATTAATTCTGACAAATCATTCATCTTGATGTCTCCTATTGAAGAATGTACCCCTGTTGTTCCTACTTCTCCTACTCAAGAAGAAGATAATTGTGAAGAGGGGGACCTTGGTGCTGAGAAGGATAAAGAAGAGAAGACACAAAAAGAAGTGCAAGGTGAAGAGAAGGACAAAGAAGAGAAGAAGAAGAGCAAGGTTAAGAGGAAGAGGAAAGAGCCGGTTAGGTTTACACCCGAGGAAACGAAGAAGAAGAAAAAGTGATATTTGTTTATGTTTTATTTAGTTTGAAACTTGGTATGTTTTATTTAGTATGTTGAACTTGGTATGTTTTATTTAGTAATGGAACAATTCGTATTGGTACAACTAGAACAATTCGTAACAGAGTTGTACCTTTACCAATTATAGGTTTTTTTCTCAATTAGCACAATTCGTAACAGAGTTGTCAAACAACCATAATTTAAAGTCTTACAAAGATTTAAAAACCATAGTCTAAAGTCTTACAAAGAAACAACCACAATCCTAGTACATCAAAGATACTAGGTCAAACTCTCAAACTTCAAAGAGAGCTCGTTATACTTCTTCTGAAGATCCAGAATTTCCTGTTTCGCAGCGGCCAACTCCTCCTTCATCTCATTCTTCTCATCCCTAATCTTCTCAAACTCGTCTTGAATTGCAGGTGTCCACCACCTCCTGAACCCACATCCTTGACCAGGACCCTAAATGAAAACCATGAAAACCATAAAAAGCATAAAAACCATCATCTGAAAACCTTCTTCAGCATCGATTATTTCCCACTATTCATGAAAATCTGAAAACCATGAAAACCATAAAAAGCAAAAATCTGAAAACCACCGATTCCGATTCACTTACATCTGACAAATCGTATGGGCAAGTGAAGTACCGCATCCCCTTGGTTCCGGTTGGTTCATTCGAAGTTGCAACAACGATCTGTGCACCGCAATCACACGCCCATGGAACGCCCTTCTCATGCTTCCTCACCTCACCATATCTAATTTGCATTTTCTTGTCGAATTCACTCGCCATCTTCAAGATTTCCCTCCTACCTTCTCTCTCGATCTGTCGGATTCGAGATCTCCTCTCTCTCTCTTCAAAGAAAAGAAAAGAAAAGAAAAGTTTCTTTCTCTCTCTGTCGGCAAAATCTTTGGGGAAGAAATAAGAAAAGAAATGTTAAAATAAAATCTGAAAAAGAAAAGAAATAAGAGAATAAATATCTTTGGGGAAGAGTGCAACCGTTCCGTTTCCCCAACCGCAGCTTTAATAAGAGAATAAAGCAATATTATTAAAATAAATTATTTTAAAATTTTTTGGAATTCCCTCCAAATTTTTATAAAAAAATGGGCGAAGCTGTACCGAGTTGTTCAGTTGTACACTTGGCTACATAGCTGTACTTTGACAGTTTTTCGATTTTTCTAGTTGGACCTAATTAAGGATAACTCTCTTGGAGTTGGACTTCTAACTTTCCCATATTAATCATCATTTTGGAGGTTTCCACAATATAATGTGGTCGAATTAACAGTATTCACATAATCCCCTTAGTAAACGGGCGAAACCTAAGATAGGAAACATAAAACTAATAGGAGTGTTTTGTATGAAATCACATCATTGTTTACAAAAATTCCGAAATTCTTGTTTTACTCATTTACAACCATTATTGCATGTTTTTTGGAATCCTCACATCATTTTACTAAGAGAATCTCCACATATAAATTGATAACAATAAAAAAACAAATCAAGTATTCATAAAAAGTACCAATAAGAAGTACCACTTGTACCAAACATATTCATAAACATATTCATAAAAAGTACCAATATTCAAGTATTTTCGGGCTGCAACCACCTCTCTAAGTTTATACCATGGTTGTATTTGAACCTCTTGCGGCGACGTTCTCCGGTGGATGGATATCTCGTTTCCTTATTTCTTCCGGATTTTGGTTTAAATACTGGCGGTAAGGCGTACAATTCCTTAATGTTAGCGGGGATATCCCACTCAGACTCATGCGGCACTAAATAAATGGTTTTCTCATACGCCAACGCCCAAGTCTGTGTCAAATATTTTTCCGAGCAAAGATCATAGAGGTGGATAGTCTCTTCTCCTCTCCCTTCTTTGTTCATAAAGAAGCTGCATGCGGCTATTGCATGGACACACGGATACTTGTCTATATCAAAACATCTGCAAGAACATCTTCTCAATCTCAAGTTCACAAGATACGCCTTCCCATTGACTCCTTTGACAGCGTATTCAAGCCGGAAGCCGTTTAGCTCCTTCACGGGTAAAGATTTCGCGGTTTCACATCTCGAGTGCAATATGTTCTCCACGAAAGGCACGACTTTTTTGAAGTCCGGTGCACTAGCCGCTGTTTTCCTATGTTTGTTAAACCACTCAGACATCTTTTCAACAATCGCATCAATCATAGGTAATAGCGGGTACGCCCTTGCTTTTCTAAACACATTGTTCATTGATTCCGCGACATTGCTCGTGTCTATGTTGTACTTGTTTCCTTCAAAATAGCACCTTGTCCATTTTTCAAGCTTTGTACTATCTTCCAGATATTTAGCACCCGTAGGCCACCTACCTTCAAAATCTTTATACTCCTTCTTAAACTCACTCTCAGTATAAGCATGAGCGCACATGATAAATTTCTCAGCAGCTCCATCCTTGTCATACGCCACCTTTCCTCTCACGTTTTGAGACAAATGCCATATGCAATGCCCATGCTTAGCACTCGGGTACACCGTCTCTACTGCTTTGATGATGCTCTGATGTCTGTCGCTTATAAAAACCAACTTTGGACTATCCGGTATAATGGTTTTCAGCTTCGTGAAAAACCAGTTCCAACTAACATCTTTCTCACTATCAATCACACCAAACGCAATGGGGTAATGGTGATGATTAGGATCCTGAGCTGTTGCGAAGACCAACATACCACCGTATTTGCCTTTAAGAAAAGTTGCATCAACAACGATCACTTCTCTCATTGCCTTGAACCCTTTAATGCTAACACCCAACACGATGAATAGGTACTTGAACATCTTTTTTCCATCCAATTCCACACTTGTTACTGTCTCCGGATTGGCCTTCCTCAACTCGTAAAGATAAGAAAACAACAAGTTGTAGCTTTTTTCGGGACTCCCGCGCATCTCGCTAATGTGTCGTTTTCTCCCTCTCAAAGCGGTAGAGTAGGAGCAGTCTAGAGAAAGCTTATTTTGTACAAGACCGACGATACTTCTAGCAGGAGGTGTGTCCATTTGACCTGGATAATCTTCATGCAACAAGTTGGCTACTAATCGTTGTGTGCCTCTCCGTTTAAAACTGCTTGTGCTCTCAACAGCCCGCGAGCATGCATGCATCTTTCTGTGTACTCTTATGGTCCAATATAGTGAATCCTTATCTCTCGCAGCTCGTAGATACCATTTACAACCTTGCGAAGCTTGTCGGCATCTTAGCATAAGTCGATGCTTATCCGACTTAACTGTTTCATACGCAAAACAATTCTTATTTGCAGCTCTCAATACCAAATCTTGCACCGCTTGCCTGGAACTAAATTCTTGCTTTATTACAAGACCAGTACCATCTTCCCATTCTTCAACAGTCGCAATTTCTCCTACGGGAAGGTCCACCATATCATGAACAATAGCATCCAAATGGTTATCTATCGGACTTTCTACAGTCGCAAAATCGTCACAAGATACATTCTCACAATCATCATTACCGACATTTTCGTAAGCCAAAATCGCCCTTGTCTCATCATTAATCGCCTCATTTGGTTGTTCTTCCAAACTAAGGATGCCAACATTTTCATTGCCTATACCACTTACAACCGGCTCCGAATAATTCACACCAAATGAACTTATTTGCTCTGCTCTTGAAACTTGGTCCAAAACCCCATTGTTTTCCACACCCTTCAATAACTCCACTACCAAAACAGGTCTCAGACCGTCTTTATCGACCGACATAAGATAACCCAATACTTCCTCGTCATCTACAATATATGTCTCTCTTCGAGCTTTAGATACACTGTAACTCAATTTCAGCTTCCCCGCGGTTTCATCTATCCCAATCTTCCTACATATATTATCTACTACCACCGCATAAGTTATCTCCTCCATAGACGATGTCTTAAACACTATAGAGTATAGAGAATTTATAGAAATCCACTCATGATCTTCTGCATAGCACCCCCCATAGTCAAATTGCACGACTGTGTACATGTTCTTCAACACCTTAAGAAAAAAACAAAACAAAACAATGATTAGGAATTGCACAAATTTTTACAGTAGTACCTAATATTTATGTCCAACTTGGACAACTATGCATTTAGTAGTACCTTTTATACCAACTATTATCGAGTATCCCCCAACGCAGTTGTACCAGTTGTACTATATCTGCAGCTTTCGATTCAAATCCATTCGATTATGGGCTTCCTAGTTTTCCAACGATTCAACACGATTCAGCACAACTATGACGTGATTTAACTATGCACATACCTAATAATGCCTACAAACATGAATACCAACACATATTTTATGTCAAATCCCTAATTGACATTTCAATTGAAATTGAAACATGAATACCATAATCAGACGTACCCCGGAGGAAACGAGTTTTTCGGGGTGAGAATTCGAGTTTTTCGGACTGACCAATCGAATTTTCTCCCGCCGGACTCCCCCACCGTCGTTTCTTCCCTTCCGGCGCACGAGGAAGAAGGAAATTCAATTGAATTTCTTTATTTTTCTTTATTTTTTCCTAACCCTCTATTTCTGGTAGAGACTTTGCAAGGGTAAAACAGAATTTTTTTATCAAAGTGGCATTTGTGATCATGGAGTGGCAAGTGAAATCACTTTTTTTTTTCCGAGAGTGGCATTTAAGATCTGCATTTAATAAACCCTTGTAAGGGATTTTGCTTATTCTTCTTCTTCTTCCTGTAATTCTTCTACAATCTCAAATCCTTCTTCTGTGTTAGAAATCTCTAATTCTACACGAATTTGAGTGGTATTTCTTCTAAATTTTGTCGTGAATCCTTCTTATGGCTTTGATTTTGTTAATTTGAGCTCGTGATTGAGTAGAGTCTAATTTGGTGACGGTGCAGGTAATGGACGAGGGACGCCAAAAGGATTTGCAGTTGTTGGAAGAGATTATCGACAAAGGTTTAAAACAGAAGCTTGTTCACGCTACTGCTTCACGGTAATTCAATCACATACAGATTTTCAATTCTATTGTATCAAGTTTAAGTTTTGCTTCTAGGGTTGGCTTATTCATTTGTTGTTTGGTTTTTGTAGGGACAAGATCTTTGAAGAAGAAAAAGTATTGTATCCTTTTTCTTGAAATGTGCAGAATCCTTAATGTTTTTGTTAGTTTCTCCCATGTATTAGCCTTAATTCAAAGATATTTCTGATTCAGTCACCAATCAGTCTTTTCATTTGTTCTTGGTCTAGTCTTTCACTATACTTTCGTACTCTAATTGGTTTTGGGAATTCCTGTTTCCTTAACGATTCCAGCTCTGATTTGCGAAAAACCGTAGAAACTCTGGAGCAAAATGGTGTAAATAGTCTCAAGACCATGGTCAACCTCGGTTCAGAAATCTACATGCAAGCTGAAGTGTATGTCGCTTAATACTTATAGCGTTGGTTCTTTCGTTTAATCTTAGCCGACTCACTTTGTCAGCATTACTCAGCTTAATGCATTTTCACAATACCACAAACTCGTATTATACTGTGTTTTGTATGTTGGATGCTAGTTATGTTATGATTGAGCGGAAAACATTTGTAAATGCGGATTATAACTTAGAGATGGTTTCTACCAGGATTGCTTCTGATTTCGTTTACGCTTGATTCTGGGTGTTTGTTTGAGTGCAGGCCAGATACTCGTCACATATTCGTGGATGTAGGCCTCGGGTTTTATGTGGAGTTCACACGGCAAGAAGCTCTTGACTATATTTCACAAAGGGAGGAAAGAATTAAAAAGTAAGATAATCTTTCTTATTGCTCCTTATGCTTCAAAAAGATTTGTGTTTCTCTATGTACACAAAAAGTGGGAATATAGTCAAATTTCATGGAAACATGGTTACATGATTAGAAGAGGTATATGATGATCGGATGCATAATAATGACTAAATCTTGAAACTGATGATCTTGTTTTCGTGTAGACAATTAGAAGAGGTTACTGGTGTTATTACGCAGATCAAAGGGCGCATCAAACTGGTAAGTTCAAGTACTATCCTGCTTTGTAATTCACTTGTTTGGTTTAATGAGGTTGAATTAGACTTAGAAAATCACTATGCATCAGTCGAATAAATAGGTTTTATCGAGTAACGATTATGTTTATGGGTTTGTATGAACAATGTTATCACTGGTGCAGGCTCATTACCAGATTCAGCAAATACTCAATCTTCCTGAAGAGAATCCATCATCATCCAGGCAACGCGCCTTTTAGTACTACCTGATCACGACAAGTTTTCTTACGCTCTTCTCTTGTCCAGATTGGTCTTTTTAGTCTTATGATTTTTATAGCTTATGCGTGGAAAAAAGAGAGAATTAGCTCTAGTGTAATACTTACTCTCCTCTCGAATCGATTTATCATTCTACGATTAAATCGTGGCTCTTATTCTTGCTATTATCTTGATCATCTTGTGTATATATGATGGTTGTGTCTATTGAAGTGGCATTACTTTAAACATTCATTATATTTCCGCAAGTCTTTACATGCTAGTAGCGAAAGTTCGATTTATAAAAAGGTTAAGATATTAGGACACCGGGCACTTCCTCGCAGGACCAATCATCTTGCCGTGACCGCTAGCCGCAT
The DNA here is from genome assembly GCA_963576765.1 of Draba incana. Classification (NCBI taxonomy): domain Eukaryota; kingdom Viridiplantae; phylum Streptophyta; class Magnoliopsida; order Brassicales; family Brassicaceae; genus Draba; species Draba incana. The sequence continues at coordinate 7,881,420 of OY755208.1, forward strand.
CAAGGAGACCTACTGCCACATCATCGCATGAAATCTTAACGTACTCGGACGACCACAGCAACCACTTTACGACAGTAGTCAGCTTCACATCGAACTCCGCAAAACTATAAGTGGTCAAGTCATTGTCGATTCCTCTGGCAGTAGTTCCCGGTGTAAGATGGACGGTGACGTGGATCGGGGTCATCTCTCTTGCCTTTTGAACGAAACTTGGGAGCACGGTCGAGGCCAGACGGTTCTTGCCGTGGTAAACTGAGAAGTAAACGTTGTCGTAGAAGAGATCAACCTCCAAGTTAGGATTTAGGACTTGAAACTGCATGTTCCAGTTACCGGAAATATAATCTCCGGTGGAATTGAACTTGGTCACTGTAAGGGAAGCGAGAGTGACCTTTGGTGAGTCCCGCGACCTGCAGAGGAGCACGAGGATCGTGGCTGTAGCAACAAATCCGAGGATAACAAAAGCTTCCATTATTTTGGACAAAGTAAGAAGCAAGAAGTGATAATAGTAATGTGAAGAAATTTCCAAGAAACAGAGCATATAGAGAAAATTAGTTTTAGCTTAAGATACTATCAGTAAAACCAAACAGAGTTTGCTTATTTGGGATCAAGAAGTAAATAAGTCGCATATGAGTAAGGGACCTACCTCGGCATGTCAAATGCTAATTGAAGAATGTAATTATTGCTACATCTCAAAATTATTAGAGACGTTAGGTGGGGGATATACAAGTTGCATTACCATTTACCAATACATTTACATAGAATTAGAAAGCTACTCGCAGACATTTAGACAGTATATAAGAGCTTATAAGTTGAGAAATTTCAAGATATGCCATTTTTGATATGCCACTTTTAAAAAATGTCACTATCACTTTTTTCCAATTTTTAAATTATATATGTTTGGGTTAACTATGTTATATTAGAGTTTAGTTTTTTGGGTTTTAGATTTGTGAGGTATCAAAACATTTTTTTAAATTGAAAATTTTGAGATATAAAATTTTTAAACATTTTTTTAAGTGGCATGTTGGTAAGAAAATAATACAAAAGTGATATATTTGAAAAATGGCATGGCAAAAGTGGCATTTTTGTAAATGTTCCTTATAAGTTATGGTTTTTACTTTGAAATAGCAGGCTATCAAAACAAGTAAATTTTGAACGGTCCGATACGATTAAATTTACATGTGTATCAATTGTTTATTTGAAAACTGAGTATAATGTTGTCATTTTCTTTTTATTAAACTAATGTTAAAAGGATGGGTAAATATACCAATTATTTGAAGTGATAAAAACATGGGCAATTCTCAAAAATACTACCAAAATAAGTTTTTTTTCCAAAAATACCAACAATTTTCAAAAATTCCAAAAATACCATTTTTCTAAAAGTTCCAAAAATACCACAAAATTAAAATTAACTTTAAATATTCAAAACTAAAACTCTAAACCTCAAACTTAAACCCTAACCCCTAAAACTATACCCTAATTGTACAATAGTTAACCCAAACCCAAAAATTTAAATTCTAAGGTCTTGAAAATCATTTTTTGAGGTTGTGGTATTTTTGGAATTTTTGAAAACTAATTGTATTTTTGGAACTTTTAGTGGTATTTATGGAACTTTTGAAAATTAGTGGTATTTTTGGAACAAAAACTTTTTTTGGTGGTATTTTAGGGAATTTCTCTAAAAACATTATGATGGGTAAATATACCAAATTGGAATCCCTTAGAGGCTTTAGCACACTTTAGAGAGATTCTAGATTAAGGACACAATTCTTTAATTCTCCACCTTGTTCTTAATCCCTTCCATGTTTTAGTATTTGACTTGGATTCCACTTCCGGTACATGAGCAAACCCGCTCATCTTCAAAGCTCCTTGAAGCTATCCAACTGGTAAAGTCTTGGTGAAGATATCCGCTGGATTATTAGGTGTAGCAATCTTCAATACAGTAATCTCCTTCTTATATATCCTCTTGTGTCCTTTGAGACTTTGATGTACAGATCGTTAGAGCAATAAAACTACGTTATTCATTCATTCATACAAAATAATACTTTTGTATAACAAAGTAAATTATAGTAGATGCTTTACTGTTGCTAGAGCCATTGAAAAGACAAGGGCAATGTATAATAAGACAATGGTTAACTTCATTTGCAAGGCATATATAACATTTCTCACACCTTACAATTTAAAACTTGTAATTGTAAGTAATTCATACACAATAAAAATATCGGTCTTGTATTGTCATTCTGATATAGTATATCTCTTTGGCTTCGGTTCATGTGAAGATTCTTCACGAATATCAATCTAAAAAGCAGAGGAAAAAGATAAACTCTATTGGATAGAAATTGGAGTGGACAGGTCGAAGAAAACCCTGTGTTAGATTGACATGAAAAAGTTTATGGAAAAAAGGGAAAAAAAGAAAGAAAAAAGTTAAAATAAAAATCTTGAATCCATGTCCATCTTTTTTTTTTTTTTTATAAAAAATCTGTCCATCTTGAGAAATCCAAGACGAAGAAGACAAGTGTCTTTCAAAATCTGAACGTCTCTCACTTTTATGAAAATGTAAATCCCCTATAAGATTTATTGTTATTGTCTTTTCCTCATAATATAAAACTTTATTGAGATTTTCTCTAGAGGTGTTCAATAATGGCGGATCAGTCTCTTCACTCTCCGACCAATCCACATTTCTTCCAGCCTCTTCTTCCCGGCTTCCACACTCACCTCGTAACTCTCTTCGTCTTTTTCAATGTCTCAACAAAATCTTGTCTATAACAATGTTTTATTTGTTCAATTTTCTTGCAGAACATTCCTATAGCCTTCTTCTCGAGGCACGTCCAAGGAAGAAACGACCACATCAAGATTGCGAAACTGAGATCAGATGCGTCGGATCAAACTTGGATAGTCAAAGTGGACGGTTTGAAATTAACCAATGGCTGGGAAGATTTTGTAGTGGCGCATGATCTTAGAGTTGGTGACATCATCATTTTCAGACATGAAGGAGAAATGGTGTTTCATGTCACAGCTTTAGGACGAAGCTTCTGTGTGATTCAATATACTTCATCACCATCTCACAATATCAATGATGATAGTCATGGTCCGACCAACAATATTGGTAAAATTTAAATAGTTCTATGAAATGTACTAAAAATTCTGATGCAAAAGTTAAGATTTTTTCTTGATTTTTTAGTTACGGGAAACGGTTCAAGAGAGAAGAGAAAAAGAGTAAAGAAGGAACCAAGAAAGAAAGTAGAGTCTTCATCAGACCATTCTCGTTTTGTGGCAAATGTCACAGCTTGGAGCCTAAGAGTTGATCGACTTGTTAGATTTAAGAATCTCTTAGTATAATGGTTTGAATATGTAAGTCTGAGAGACATTAATTAACCGAACTTTGTGATGAGATTGCAGTATTTACCACGGAGTTTTGCGAGCTCCAACGGACTGGACAAAATGAGCGGTGAGAAAATCGTTCTTCGTAACGAAGAAGGAAGATCATGGAGTCTAAAGTTGAAATACCACAAATCAGGCATGCAAACTTTAGTCAGACCTGGTTGGACAAGATTCTGCAATGAAAATGGGATGAGCCATGGTCTGTATACATTCAAACTAGTCCAAAAATCTGGACCACCAGTCATTCGTTTGTGCCGCGCAGAACATAGACCAAAATCAGAGCCAGAATTTTCACTGAACCGTTCTTGTTATGTGGGATCTGTCTCCCCTTCAAGCCTAATTAGTGATAGACTGGTGAATATATATACAAACTTTGGTTTATTCTTTCTTGATTTGTAAATTGATATACATATGTAGTGTGGACTCGTGAATATATAATGTGGCGTTTTTGCAGTATCTTCGAAGGGATTTTGTAAGTGCAAATGGTCTGGACCAAGGATACAGTGAGATAGTTTTAAAGAATCAATGGGGAAGAAGATGGACTTTAGCTTTGAACCACTACAGATCACTCAACTATACTACTATCGGACCAGGCTGGAAAAGTTTCCGCCAAGCAAACGGGATCAAAGCTCGAGATTCCTTCAAGTTTAAACTGGTTAAAACCGGGGAAAAGCCTGTTCTTTCTTTGTGCCCTGCAGACTCAAACCGTGACAAAATGCCGTTAGAGTTTTTCGAAGATATCGATGATGATGTAAATTCCATCTCCTCAAATGATAGTAGCAAATCTCAAGAAAGTGAAAAGGAGAGGCTTGGAGACAAGAGCATCTCACAGGAATGCTTGGAGATGGAGAAAAAGAAGTATAGCTCGAGATGTAGCGCTTCATCTTCATATAGTCAAGACCGATTTGTGACGATAACTCTCACACCATATGCTGTTAGGAAATATAAACTGGTAAGTTGATGAAAAACTCTGCCTCAAGGTTGTCCCTTTGTCTGTTATTTACTTTTTGTCTCAAATAATCTTTGGGCAGTTTCTTCCGCTGAGTTTCACGCGGGTGAATGGCATCAACAAGCCAGTGACGATAATTCTGTTAGGTCAAGACGGTGCAAAGTGGGTGGTGGATCTTTTGGAGCACAAAAAAAAATGGAATAATGCGACTAGGAAATGGAGAGATTTATGTGGAGCTCAAGGTGTAAAGCTAGGAGATTCCTTTGTGTTGGAACTCTTTTGGGAAGATGAAGCAAGCCCGGTGCTCAAGTTCTGCGCCAAATTAAACACTGTTTGAGACTGTTTCCAAGAGAAGAATCTTGTGTTGTCTCTACTTTCTCTCCAATATTTTCCCCTATCTGTCAAGTTTCTTTTAGCTGCAAGCGTTTCTTTGATTTGTAGCAGCTTGTTAGCTGCATTTCTCTTGTTGCATCTAACTAGATTTTGTTGGAACTCGTTTTTGACGAAATGGTTTTAAACTATTTTCTAGTGAGTTTTCTGATATAGATGTTCATCAGAATGACCGAGTTTTTTTGGCACGATAGAATCGTCGCCGTGAGCATTATGATATAGTGTATCTATTTGTCAAAATCAGAGTTAATTTGAATAAGAAATGAAAGTCCAAATTATGTAGCTTAAAAACTTGAAATATTGACTAAAAGTTAAATATTAATGAGACAATTAATTAAGAGGTAATACTATAGCAAATAATTAGGAGACTGGTATCACCTTTTCGAATATTAAGTAAACTGAGTGGGCTAGCCTATGCAATTGACAGAAAAGCCCTCGCGTGTTACCCTATATGACATAATTGTGTTCTTGGTTTCTCCGTATTATTCTCTCCCTCCCTCTCTATCTCTTTGTTGTGAATACGGCCCTATGAACTATCAAAGAAGAAGCGAAATCAATAGAGAAAAACGATTGAGGCGAATACCCTTTTGCCTAGGGTTTATATTAGATGTGTGGATTATTCTTTACAAACCCTTATGACCCCTTTATATAAGCCTCAAACTCGATACAACATAGAAACAAGAAATATTCCTAAGTTCTACCGTACATCCCCATAAACCCTAGTCTGGCCCGTGTAACTCAGTGGGCCTTTCTGGTCCACTCTGCAGTACCTCAGATTTTAAGTCACCTAGAATAACAAACTCCACCTTGACACAAAACCTCTTGTACTATCACCTTCAGACTCCTGTTTATTTCATGGGGGATTTCATCTTCCTCTAGCACTGGAAGACGTGGAGCACATTCAAGCAATGCTTGAACTTCTCCACAGTGACGGACTTGGTCAACATGTCTGCTGCATTATCCGACGTATGCACCTTCTCCAGTATAATATCACCAGAAGCTACCAACTTCTTGATCTTGTGGTACCTCACCTGAATGTGCTTCGTCTTAACGCGATACACTTGATTCCTAGCCAGATAAATAGCACTTCGACTATCATAGTGTAGCAGAACTCCACCTTGCTCAACACTTAACTCAGCTAAAAGTCCTTCAACCCATAGCGCCTCCTTGAATGCATTTCCCATTGCCATATACTCAGCTAGAGCCATATCAGGCCTTGTGCAAACCATAGCATACATCAGACATTCAACTGCACTAACATAGGGAACTTGTGCCATACCTCTGATCTCGTCATCAAACTTAGGACACTGAGCGGTTGCGAGCCTGAAGTGAGACGCCTTTTGGATATAACTCATTTGAGAAAGCCACAACTTCTTAGAGTTCCTATCCCTGCAAATCTACTTCCCAAGAATCTTCTTTGCAGCACCAAGATTCTTCATGCCAAACTCTCTTCCCAGTAATCCTTTCAACTTAAGTATATATTCCATAATTTTCCCCGCAATAAGCATATCATCAACGCACAACAAGAATAAAAGAGTATGGTTTTCCCAGTACCTTACATAAACGCATCAATCATACTCACACCTCTGGCTAGATACCTGACTCAATACGACTCTAATAGGGTTGTGTCATACCACTAGGGAGAAAATCTTATCATAACTCCCCTCAGAGTAATCTTTTACTACGAATCTTACCTTGTACTTCATTGCTTCCTTTTTAGACTCTCATGGTTTTACCTTGAAAACCCACTTACAACCAATTCCTTTCTTGATCTTTGATAGAGGTACAAGATCCCAAATCTGAATCTTCTTCAAACTCTCAATCTGGTATGTAATCCATGTTAGTCTGTTTCCAACAATGCTCTCCTCTCCACATACTTGATTTCTCTTCTGCTTTTCTTTAACAGCCTGCTTATCACTAACTGCTGCTGATCCAGTGTCACTAGACCCTTCATGAGGTACCTCAGAACATGCGTCAGTCTCAATGGTAACAAGCACCCATTCTAATCTCGCCGGTAGCACCATACTCTTTTCGTTAAACACCATGTCTCGACTGATCACCCTTTTCTTAACCTCATAATCCCATAACTTGAAGCTTCCCACACCTTTCTCAAAGCCTAGAAAGATGCACTTCTTCGACTAGACTCTAACATAGATCTCTCGTCGCTTGGAATCAAACATCCAAAATTCTTCAAGTATGATAGATCAATATCTATCCCAGTCCAATCTTCTTCAACAACTTTACCCTCTAGAGAACCCCTTGGCGATATATTGATGATGTACACCGCCCTGTATACTGCCTCTGCCTAGAACTGTTTTGACAGCCCTACATTCATCCTTAAACACCTAGCCTTGTCTGCAATCAAACGGTTCATTATATCACTGACACCGTTCTGCTGAGGTATTTTTCTTACTCTGAAGTACCTCTGAATGCCCTGCTCCTCACAAAACTTCTGGAATGCGCCATCAGTACACTTCTTGCCATTATCTGATCTCAGATACTTTCCCTTCCTCCCTGGTTAGTTCCCTACTTCAGCCTTTTGCATTACGAAGTACATCCAAACCTTCCTGAAGAAGTTATCTATGAATAAAACAAAGTATCTCTAGCATCCCAATGACTGTTCCCGAGTTGGACAACACACATCAGAATGGACATAGTCTAAAAGACCCTTTGTCGTATGTTTCCCTGTCTTGAACGACCCCTTGGACTGTTTTCCCATCACCCAGAACTTACAGAAATTATCCTTGCAGCTCATCTTTCCGTCCAGCATACTCCTTTTATGGAGTTCTCTCAAACCCAACTCTCCAATATGCCCTATACATATATGCCATAGAGTTGTATTATCTAATTCAGACTCTGCAGTTGTGGCTCCACCTACAACTACATATCCCATCAAACTGTATACGTTTCCAGCTGTAATCAGTCCCTTCATCACTGTCACACCTCCTTTACTAACCTCCAGCACGTCTTCATCTTCAACAACACTCCATCTGAATCCATTTCTCTGAAGAGTACCCATGGAGATCACATTCTTCTTGACTGATATATCATGGTTTTTACCCAGTTTTATACCATGATATATGACCGTTTTATAGAGTCTTTTGGTGTTTTGGAGTCTTTTATGTTTTATATTAGGTACAAAGACGTTTGGAGCTTAAAAGATGTTTACTAGGAGTTTTGGAGCATTCGCGGAATGAAGTGGCTAAATGCAAATTCGGAGTCAAGATTTGGAAGTTGTGTCGAGCGACGTGACCAAGTGTGTCGCTCGACACGATGAGTTCAGAAGCAAAGATTTACGATTTGAAGATTGGTGTCGATCGACACCATCTATGGTGTCGCTCGACACGATGTTCGTCCAAGCCCAAATTTTCATCAGAAAAGTCCGTTCGAAGCCCGAAAGTTCGAGATGTTTACTTTTAAGTTTCTAGCCGACTTTGTACCCTTATAAATACGTTTTTACAACCATTGTTTAGGCTTATACTTTCTTTTATTGAATTGCTTAGACTTATGATTAATAAAATCATGTTTTCTTCTATGATCATGTCTGAGTAGTTCTTTTGTTAGGTTTAGGGTTTTTGAAAGTGTTTGAAGAATTGCTGATCTGATCTGATTATTAGGATAAAATAATTAGAATGTTCTTCATCTTAACTTATTCTTATTGCTGATTTTAGCCTCGCGAACTGAAATCTGATCTTAGGGTAATTAATAGTAACGACAGTTTTATTGATTCCTTGAACTAGTTTTTGATGAGCAAAATTTCTATTTGCAAAGACATTTGATTTAGGGTTTTGTGAACAATTGTGCCTGAAATTAATGCTTGTTTAAATTAATCTGATTTCGCAACGACAGTTGGTATTCTAGGATTTAGACATATAAAATATTCGCAGCGACAGCTGGTTTGTTTTACTTTTGTGTGCATGTTCATGAACTGAGCTTAATATTCCTAATAACTGATTTATCTGCAATTCTGATTCACTGTAGAATTCTCTGTGCCTAGCTTTTCCTTTAATTGAATTAAAACCGTTTTAATTGCTTGTTTACTGCTTTCATAACTATTTGCCTAGCATAATCTGAATTTGATAATCTATTGTATTTTCTTAGACTCCCTGTGGATTCGATAACCCTAAGTACTGTTGGGGTCGGTTTTCACCCGCTCAACATTAACGTCCAAAGATAAGCCGATTGAAGAAATGGCCCTCCGGACTCTCGGCGAAGAAGGCGTAACGGCACCTAAGTCTTCCTGCGAAGCAAAGCATGTGGTAGCGGAACGAACCTGGGCCTGGACCAGACAGTGCCGACCACAACTTCACCCTCGTGCGACCACGGCTTCGCCCTCGCACGACCACGGCTTCGCCCTCGCGCGACCACGGCTTTGTCCTCGCGCGACCACGGCTTCGCCCTCGTGCGACCACGCGCTCGCCACCATGGGCCGACCACGCGCTCACCTCAGTTGTTGATCTTATCCTCGGTTCGATGCAGTCTCCAGCCCATTGACGTGAGGGAAGCCCGAAGCCCGGTCCAGATGCGAAGCCCACTTTGACGCAACCGACCTAGGCAAGGAAGAAATCCGCGAAGACTTAGGAAGCTTAGCCGCCTTAGAGATAGTATATATACTTGATGTAAAAGCCCTTGAGAAGGCATTCACAACTTTGTACTCAAACACATTCAAAGCAATAACAAAGCTCTTATTCATCTCTTGCAACCTTAGTTATCCCTAGAAGTCTCTGCTTCCTCTCAAACCCTAACAAATCTAATTGTGCTAGCTTAGGCTCCCACAAGTACTGCAATTGACCTCTTAATTTGAGAGAGTAGGTCTAGGGTAAATTTGACCATATCATTGAACATGTCGTACATCAGCTAGCATCCTGATTGTACCATCGTGCATACGAAATTTAATTGCTCCAACACCCACGATATTACAAACTTTGTCATCTGCCAACTGAATTGGCCCAATATTTCCAGCCTTGTATGTCTCAAACCATTCCCTGTTTCAGGTCATATGGAATGAGGCACCTGAATCAAGTATCCAAGAATATGAGGTTTTCCCTGATGTTACAGCAAGCATGTCAGAATGAACATCTTCTGAATCTTCTGTTTCATGGACTACGTTTGCAGACTTCCTTGAATACTGCAAATTTCTGCTCCCGTTTTGTCTCTTGTCGGTACAATCTCTTTTGTAGTAGCCTGTTTTACCACAACCATAGCAGACAACCTTACTACCGACCCCTGGCTTTGACTCGCTTCTGCTATCACCGTCCATCTGCTTCTCTTTTTGTCTCCCCCTATCCTGGTTGTAACTCGCATACAACCCATCACCCTGAGATACCTCAGAACTGTTATTCTGTCGTCGCTCGTTATAAGAAAGCAACGTAGCAATAATTGTCTCCAGCTTTATCGTATCCTTGTCACACGTTAAATCTGTAAATATGTTCTCGTATGCAGGAGGTAAAGAACACAGCATGATCATGGCTTTATCCTCGTCCTCAATCTTCACAACTACACGCTGAAGTTCACCTATGATCTGATTGAATAAGTTAATGTGTTCTACAAGATTACCTCCATCAGGCATCTTTAACCCGTATCACTTTTGCTTGAGATATAGCTTAGTCGACATCGACTTCGATATATACAGTTTCTCCAACTTATCCCACATCTGTTTCGTAGTTGTGTGATCCATTACCTGATGGGTAATCTCATCTGACAGACACATACGAATCGTTGAGACAGCTTTATCCTGCATCTCGTCCCAATCATCCTGTGACATCTTCTCCGGCTTTTCTGCTAACATCGACTTTTTCATACCCTGCTGAACCAGCAGATCCTTCACCCACTGTTGCCATAGCCCAATGTTTCCCTTACCATCGAATCGCGGAACCTCAAACTTAAGAGAACTTACTCTAGCCATCGCCCAAGAATCACAACCTTTAGCTTGAAGCTCTGATACCAATTGTTGTGAATATGGCCCTATGAACTATCAAAGAAGAAGCAAAATCAATAGAGAAAAACGAATGAGGCGAATACCCTTTTGCCTAGGGTTTATATTAGATGTGTGGATTATTCTTTACAAACCCTTATGACCCCTTTATATAAGCCTTAAACCCGATACAACACAGAAACATGAAATATTCCTAAGTTCTACCGTACATCCCCATAAACCCTAGTCTGGCCCGTGTAACTCAGTGGGCTTTTCTGGTCAACTCTGCAGTACCTCTGATTTTAAGTCACCTAGAATAACACTCTTTCTTTCTCTCTCTCTCTTTCTCCCTCTCTCTCTCTCTGCAAAACCAGACAAAATTATTGGTGGTAATAGTGGCGGAACAACGAATTCGGTGGTGTGTGATGACCAATAGAATCAACAATGGATTCAGAGGTGCGTGGCAACCAATAGAATCAATGATGGATTACGTGGTGTGTGGCGGCCAGAAAAAGTACTGGCAGATCTGATGGTATGTGTAACAGAGAATTTTGCGGCGAATATAATGGTCAGTGGCGGTTAGTGTATTTTGTGGTGCGTCGCGGTTAGTGGAAGCAACGGCGACTACCGAAAGCAGATCTCTAAACATTTTGTTAGTTTCTAATATTTAGTTTAATGCTAAAATTTAATTAATACATGTTGATTTTATGTTGTCTACTAGCTAGTTCTTATAATTAATATCCGACTAAAATTTAAGATTATTTTTTAAATAGTTATACAATGCATATACTGATTACATTATCCATCTTATAATACAGATAACCGGCTATAATGGTAAAGATGAGAATCTGATTTATTATAGATTATTTGGTTAATTAAAATTTATATACGGTTAACAATTAAAAATACTCTTTAACTATGTTATATTATCCGGGAATGAATAATATTATCCATATTATGATATTGTTATCCAACTTCCTAACAAAGTTTACGGCTATAGTTTTAGAAATGTATGGGTGAAGTGATTGAATACATTCAACATACTAGTAACACCCATTGTTAACCATTAAACCAATACAATAGCCGATACTAAAAATAATTAACTCAGTGAGACGATTTAATTTAACTCAACGAGTTAACTCAGTGAGTCGACTCAATTTTATAATCTCAACATCTTAAGCTTTTGTACTAATGCAAGTTAAATCATTTTTGTACAGCGGAAATGAGATAGCCGGAGAAGGAAGAGGAGGGTGAAGATCGTCATGTGAAAAGAAACGGAGAGGAAAAGAAAGACAAGGAGGAGGAGATGTGTAGTAGAAAGCCGAGGAGGATGTGGAGAAATGGTGGTAGTGTTTGTGGGAGGAGACAATGGAGATGGCGACGGAGTAGCCCGTAGATGTGTTTTTCGAGAGAGAGAGAGAGAGAGAGAGAGAGAGAGAGAGAGAGAGAGAGAGAGAGAGAGAGAGAGAGAGAGAGAGAGAGAGTTGCGTAAGAGAGAGAGCTCCAGCTATAGGAGTATCTCGCGTAAAAAAAAGAGTTAAAGTTTGTGGGTCCAAGAGCGAATACCATTTACCTAAATATGTGATAACGTGATACCACCACATTCAATTTCTCTAAATATTACACTTTGGAAGTTAGAGGAGAAATGTAGCCGCACATGTGTGCGGGAACCGAGCTGCACCGTGTCGTGCCATGCCGAGCTAGACTAGATTTGGGATTGAGATATGGGCCTACAACCCAAATATTTTATATGCCCATGATGTATGCTTAAAACTTAAAAGTCATAAGGTGAAAAAGTCAACAATTATTTCTTTCAATTGTCAAGTGTAACCGCAAGAATTATCCATGACAAAAGGATTAATGACTTTAACGTTAAGATTTAATTCTCATAACTCCTTTTGAATGCTTTAAATAAACGTGGAGTGCTTTGATTATATAACAAAGGCCTCATCTTCTCATTTTGACTACGACAATAACATGATAATGAACATGATGTTCAACAACAACAAAATCCTTCACATGTTTATTTGTTTTTGTGTCTGAGAGTACATGTCGAATTTTGGTTCGTTAGCTTCTATTCTCTAGTGTTGCGAAATAGTCGATCGTGTGATTTTAATCATGAGATTCTTAATTGTATTGAAAACCGTCACACTATGGGTAATTAAAGAATTAAGGAAAAAGTATCTCGCTTCCACACAAACCGTTCATCGTTTATCATAATTTTGGCATCGATTTATGAAATTTTGTATCTGGTTTTATCATTAAAACTAAACAATATTCAGTTTTGCCATATCGTAGAAATGGTGCTTCTAACTAGATTTCTACTTATTCTTGTTATGAATTTCTGGTGCTGGAAACTGCAAAAGGCAATACTTTCATATCCATTTAGATGCTTAGAGCCATTGAAAAGACGTAAGCAATGTATAAGACAATGGATAACTTCATTTGCAAGGCAACATATAACTCATTCCTCACACCTTACAATTTCAGACCTGTAATAAGTAATTCATAGACAATACAAATCTCGGTCTTGTTTTCTCATTCTGTTAGTATATCTTTGGCTCGGTTCATGTAAAGATTCTTCACGAATACCAACGGCTCTAAAAAGCAGAGAAAAAATATAAACTCTATTGGATAGAAATGTTGTGTTAGATTTGATATGATAAAGTTTGAGGAAAAAAGAAAGAAAAAAGTTAAAAGTAAAAATTTTGAATTGATGTCCATCTTGAGAAATCCAAGACGAAGAAGACAAGTGTCTTTCAAATATGAACTTCTCACCTTTATGAAAACGCGAATTCCCTATAAGATTTCTTGTTATTATCTTTTCTCAAGTTATACAAATTTCTTAAGATTTTCTCTAGAGGTGTTCAAGAATGGCGCATCAATCTCTTCACTCTCCGATCAATCCACATTTCTTTCAGCCTCTTCTTACCGACTTCCACACTCGCCTCGTAACTCTTCTTCTTCTTCTTGTTTCACTGTCTCAAGAAAATTTTGTCTATAACATTTGTTTAATTTTCTTGCAGAACATTCCTATAGCTTTCTACTCGAAGCACGTTCAAGGAAGAAACGAACACATCAAGATTGCAAAGCTGAGATCAGATGCGTCCGATCAAACTTGGTTAGTGAAGATGGACGGTATGAGACTCACCGACGGGTGGGAAGATTTTGCAGTGGCTCATGATCTCAGAGTTGGTGACATCGTTGTTTTTAGACATGAAGGAGAAATGGTGTTTCATGTCACAGCTTTGGGACCAAGCTGTTGTGAGATTCAATATACTTCATCATCTTTTCACAACATCAATGATGATAGTCATGGTCCGACCAACAATATTGGTAAACTTTTACTAGTTCTATGAAATGTACTAAAAATTCTGATGCAAAATTAAGATTTTTATTTAATTTTAATAGTTACAGGTAACAGTTCAAGAGTGAAGAGAGAAAGAAAGAAAGGAGAGTCTTCATCAGACCATTCTCGTTTTGTGGCAAATGTCACAGTTTCGAACCTAAGAGTTGATCGACTGGTTAGATATAAATTCCTACAATAATGTCAGTTTAAATATGTTAGTCTGAGAGACATTAATCCAACTTTGTGATGGAATTTGCAGTATTTACCACGGAATTTTGCGAGGTCAAACGGCCTGGACAAAATGAGCGGCGAGAAAATTGTTCTTTGTAACGAAGAAGGAGGATCATGGAATCTAAAGTTGAGATACAACAAAGCAGGCATGCATACTCTTGTCAAACCTGGTTGGAGAAGATTCTGCGCTGCAAATGGGATGACAAGAGGTCAATATACATTCAATCTGGTCCAAAAATCTGGACCACCTGTAATCCGTTTGTGCCCCGCAAAACATAGACCGAAAACAGATCCAGAGTCTTCACTGAACCGTTCTTGTTATGTGGGTTATGTCCCCTCTTCAAGACTAATTAGTGATAAACTGGTACAAACTTTGGTTTATTCTTTCTTGTTTTGTATATTGATATACATATTTAGTGTATTTGAATCGTACGTGGCGCTAATGCAGTATCTTCGGAGGGATTTTGTGAGTGAAAATGGTCTGGACAAAGGATGCAGGGAGATAGTTTTGAAGAATGAATGGGGAAGAAGATGGACTTTAGCTTTAAGACACTACAGATCACTCAACCAAACTTATATCGGACCAGGCTGGAAAAGTTTCTGCCAAGTAAACCGGATCAAAGCTGGTGATTCCTTCAGATTTAAACTGGTTAAAACCAGGGAAAAGCCTGTTCTTTCTTTGTGCCATGCAGATTCCAACCGTGGGAAAGCACCATTAGAGAATCCCGAAGATGGCGATGATGTAAATTCCCTCTCGTCATATACTAGCAGCGAATACCAAGAAAGTGAAAACGAGAGTCATGGAGACAAGAACACCTCACAAGTTTATCTAGAGATGGAGAAAAAGATGAGATGCAGAGCGTCCTCTTCATATAGTCAAGACCGATTTGTGAAGTTAACTCTTACACCATACGCTGTTAAACAATATAAACTGGTAAGTTGATGAAAAACTTTTCCTCAAGGTTCTCCCTTGGTGTAATATTTACTTTTTGTCTCAAATCTTGACGCAGATTCTTCCACTACGCTTCACGCGGGTAAATGGCATCAACAAGCAAGGGAAGATAACTCTGTTGGGTCAAGACGGTGCAAAAATGGTGGTGGATCTTTTGCAGGACACAAGAAGCGGTGTAATGCGATTAGGAAAAGGGTGGAGAGAATTCTGTGAAGCTCAAGGCATAAAGATAGGAGAGTCTTTTGTTTTGGAACTCATTTGGGAGGACGAAGCAAGTCCAGTGCTTAAGTTCTGCACCAAACTAAACGCTGTTTGAGACTGTTTCCAGAGAAGAATCTTGTGTTGTATCACCACATAATCGGAACAGTGACACTGCTTGCTCTGCAATATTTTCCCTATCTGTTTCTTTCGGCTGCAAAGCCTTTACTTAGATTTGTAGCAGCTTGTTGACTGCATTTCTCTTGTTGCTTCTTACTAAATGTCTACTTATCCAAGTCTTGTTATGAATCCCAGAAAACGTTAGAACTTACTACAAGTTTTTTCGGCCGTACCTCTAGTATGTGGAGAAAAGCATCAATCTTTTGTTGGTTGTGAACATAAGAGTTGAAATGGCCATCACTTGGCCCTTCACAATCTCTTTAAAGAAATTGGTGAATGTGATAATGGGACCTTTTGTATTCACGACATTAAAGTGAACAAATCAACCCGTAATGGAAGGGCAATACTTTCATATTCATTTAGTTACCAGTTCCAAGAGTACAAGCGTCAGCCAAAGATCTAAATGTACAAAAACTCAGGGAATAAAGGATTCCTTGAGTAGGGTAAAGAAAAGAGTGGGACTGTTCCATCTAACCGTCTTAGATGACTTTCTTCTTCTCCAAAAACGACTTCAAATGCAAAAACTGCATTCCAGCGACTCCTAAGCATACAAATAGAGAGAGGAAACTCAACCACGCCATTTTCGAGTTTGTAGCTCGGTTCAGATTTTGCATCTCTTCCTCCCTGAGGAAACAAAACTCATCACATTATAACCAACCACAACTCCGAATTCAAAAACATTACATGATTCAATGAAAAAATAATGGATATTGGAGCTTATCAAAGATTTCTTTACCTGTCTCTGAGATAAAACATCTCTTCATGAATCGAGTTGACGGTTTCAATCAGTCTCTTTACCTCGAATTCCATGACCTTGATAAAAACGAACACAACACAGAATAAGCATAAGAATCTTGATTTATCACCAAAGACGCATGAAGATGAGAATAACATCAACATTGTTCAACACAAACAAACAAAAAAACTAGTCGAAAAAAACGAGTTGTTCCATCTCAATAAATGTTTCCCTAATCATTGGATTATAAAGGCTCTACAATTTCATCTTTTAGTACAACAAATCCCAAAGAAGTAACCCTAAAACATTTCCAATTCCAGAACACTTTCTCTATCTAAAGACAAATCTTTCCCTAATCATTTGATTCTCAAGTTCTACAAAATTTCAACTTTTAGTAAAACAAATCCCAAAGAAGTAACCCTAAACCATTTCCAATTCCATCTATATACCAAAACCAAGGACTAAAGCATATAAACTCACTTCGACTTGGCTCTTCTTGGCTACAGTATTCCAGTTCTTAGAATGAACACCACTTCTCCAATCCAAATCGATACTCAATGTAACCTCAGGTTTATGATCAACGGCAGTGAAACACGCCATGTAATCTCCAGCTTCCACCGCCGTGAACGCGAATTGCCCCGATTCCACACCTTCCGCGTGATGATACGTGTTCCCGTGACTCGATGTAACCTGTATGTATATAAATGTTACGATAGCGAGAAAACAAAATTCAATCAACAAATCGAGAAATCGGAAATTCGGAGTTACTCTGATGGAGATCTTGTGAGACGCAGGTGAAGGATGAGCTTCGTTAGGGTTAACGACGGTGTATTTTCCGACGGTCATGGAATTGCTTTTGATGTCTTCCGATATGCATTTTGTTCGACCTGATTGCAATTCGAAGTGAAGAGATTGAGAAATTTGCGATAAAATCCCGACGAGTAACAAGAACGTCCATAGATTTTTTGATCGGAGAACCATTGCGAAAACTTCAAAGAGAGATGTTTCTTTTTTTGTTCTCCTTGATTGTTTGCACTTTGCAGACTTAAGTCGGAGACGACGGGGCACGTGTATATTTTTGATTGGTGAAGCCAAGTCGTTGAAGAGGACTTCCGAACCTTCTCTTTCATGTAGAGGTTTCGTCCTTTTTTTAAATTAAAGGCTAATTTTTAACTTTTGATTTTGAACTGGATAATCTTTTAGGCCCATCATGAATTTGAGAGTATGTGCAGAATTTGGATTTTGGTGTATTGTAATTGTATTTTCCGATTGGTAAAGACGAAATTGATTTTTTAGTGTTGAGGTAATTCTACAAGTGTGTTTGATCTAAAACAATTTAAAGATTAGTGATCTACGTACTGAGGAAAGATTCACATTATCCTGCAAGTGAGAAGAAATAAGAAGAATCGTTTTAGTGATTTGTTCATTTGCATGACTAATTGACTATACAACATCTCTTCGACTAGACAAAACTGAGCACACTAGTGATAAAAGGAATAAGAAATGTGAAAAATGCTCATGTCTTCTAAATTTTTTAACTATTTATTTTCTAACAAAAGCAAATTACATGTAATAATTAAACAAGAACAATGTCGCAAATTGTAATAGTTAAACACACTAGTCTATAATAATTTGTTCTTGATTCCATTTTCAAGGTTTTAAGAACTATTAAAGTTTTTTAAAACATGCAAACGTTAGTTCTTCTACATTTGCGTGTGTCTGACTATTTGTTATTGTATAAGTGACTTGGACCAGAAAAAGAAAGATTGGTCCACCCAAAACTAGATAGATCTATATATCTAGACAGATTTGTGGGATAGAAGAAGAAAGACAAATTCATCCAAATCTAGATGAATCGATTTGGAGACAAGAAAGGTCCACTTGAGATAATATCACGAGCCAGACTAGGGTTACACATGGGGTGAACGGTATAGTTAGGATTTTTTTTTATAACAGGTTTAAGACTTATATATAAAGACATTGTAAAGGTTTGTAAGGGATTAATCCACATAATCAACATTCTAAACATAAAAAATATTCGCCTTAATATTGCTTTCTTTCTTTCTTTTCATTTTAACTAGGTGATTACCCGCGCATACGCGCGGGTTCTTTTCATTTTCGGTTTTTTTTTTAAAAGTATTGCAAATATGGAAAGAAATTGGAACCCTTCTCCCTCTTAAGAGCTTCAATATACATCAATTGGAACGAGATCTTCCATAACCTTCACATTTTCTACACTGATTAGAGATTTTTTATCCCAATCTTCTCACTCTTCTACCACGAACGCGGCATATCTGTTGGCTCAATGTCATTCTTACAGAACAATTTGCACAGCGCATATTCACCTTGCTCATCCCGTAAAATAGAATTGAGATAAGAGTGAATCCATGATGAAATACCATAGAGGAGAATGAGATGATCAAATTAGATGCTGCAGCAACATCTAAGAAATTCTAGAATCCTGAAATCATTTGTGATGAAGTAGATGAACAAAATTATGTATAAAGAAAAACAAAAGAGGCTAATCATCTAAACAAGATCCAGAAACAATATCAGTAAAAAAAAAAATATATTCCACACAAAACAGAACTAAAACTCAAAAGAATCATACATACATCTCTGGTTCATTTTTGACAAGGCGATACTCATGGTCACCCAATTAGTTCGTCGACCGTCTGGAGCACGTCCTTTGTGAAACACAAGAGTCTCCCTGTCTTTTCTAGTCCAGTAGCCTTCTTTTGTTTTTCGGGTCATTTGGTTACCAGTTTCGTACTTCTTATCTAAGGCACTGAAAAAGTACGATTCTTTTTCCCTTGCCTTCAACTTCAAATACTCCTAATCAAGAACGCCACTAAAACTATATACTATAATATTTAACTCAAAAGTATTAACTTAAAGAGTAAAGATCCTACACAAGTGACCAATTAGAGAACACAAATTGCAAGAAATGCTTTAGATTTCAGGTTTTCGGATGTGAACAAAGGTTTTTGGAAAAGTATGCATGGAATTTGCTGTAAGAGGAAAGCCAAAAACAAAGGTAAAAAATTCAACTTCATACATTGATTTCATCAGTAACATGAATGTTGAGTAAACCTATTATAGGTAAAATGAAAAGAAAGGGACAAAGTCGAAACTAAGATTATGATAATCATATATTTTACCACTTTGAATTTCATAATTTCATTCATTTTCTTGTGCTTATTTTGTTTTTCATAATGTTTTTGTTGCATTTAGAGTCCAAATGAGTTTAGTTGCATTTTAAGAGTCCTATAGTGTCTTTGTTCTTGTTTTTGGTCTTTTTGTATTCATTTAGGTACTTTGGAGTGTTTTGGATCAAAGGAGATGCATAGAGCTTCAAAGAAAATGGAGAATACACCCTTGTCCATGGAGAGTCAAGAAAATGCGTCTTAAAGATCATGGTGGATGAAAGTCTTTCCGTTGGTGTATCGAGCTCAAATTTGGTCACAAGATGGAAAAATGAGTTGGCTTTCCTTTGGTGCTAGATTGAAGTCATTCGGATCATTGGTTTTAAAGTTACATTCAATTTAGTGACTGCATATCATTCTGGCCAAAGAAATTGTATTCAGTTGACTCAGAGTTGACCAGTGGACCCCAGTGTTGACCAGACATGACCCAGAGTTGACAAGATCCGATCCAGACCCGAATCCGACCCAGTTCGCGACCCAGTCCGCATTTTTGCTCTAAATACCCTCATTTTACATCATTTTGGAGGAGAGACACATTTGGGGAAGCAAAAGGAGGCTAGGGTTGAGAGCAAACACCATTTGGGAAGGCCTTCATGGCCTAGAAGACCCCAAACAATGGGGATTTAGAGGATTTGTGCACCAATTTAGAAGATTTTAAGATTTTCTCAATCCCCATTATTTGGATTTGTTTCCAAACCCTTTATCTCTTTTGCTATTGATGTTTTCTTTGATTTGGGTTGCTTAGACCTTGTTTTAAGAATTGAGTGTGAACCCATTTGGAGATTTAATGGATTTAATTTTATTGTGCTTAATGCTTCTCTTACTTACAAATTTGCCATGGAAATGAGCTTAGATGTATGTTAGAGATGATTATAAAGAGAAATTGATGTTGGGTGCTTCTTAATTTGCTCTTAATGCTTGTTAATCTTGATAATTACTAATGGAAGTTGGGATTTGTTTAGATTTGACATGAAATTTGGATTGGAAATCATTGAGTTTATGGCTTCCTTTTTATGTTCTTGATTGATCACCTAGAGCATAATTAAGATTCTAATGAACTCATGAATGTATCTAGTGTAGGTTTTGGGTTTATGCCTTCTTTGAATCATTTCCACTCATGCCTTTAATTCATTGTGCTTAACAAGATTTGTGTTCTCTTTGGTTGGTTCAATTTAGATTAGGATGATTGGTGTTTGATGTTCTTGATGTTTGAGTTTAGATTTTCATTGTCTCATCACTTAAGGTGCTCTTAATGCTAGACTTAGAGTAATTAACCATAGTTTAGATTTTAGGCTATTTTACACCCGGAAGGTTTTTGTGAAATGCTTGTTGTGAGCTTGGGTCACATAGCTACTTGACCGTAGTTCTATGAACTCTTGTGATGAAAATGGAAGAATAATAATGCTTGTCTAATCATTGAGATGAAATGCTTGACCGCGGATCTTGAATGTGATTAGAGAAAGGGGTTTTTACCATTGGCGTGGACTAACCTAGAAAATGAATATTCCATTGTCTTGAGATTATGTTGATTATTTGATTTAAGCATATAGGTGTCACTCTCTAGTCTCCCTCATTACACAAATCTCATCCTTAGAACACTAGAGAGTATTTCCCATAGTATTCCAATTATTTTCAAGTGTGGTTACTCTTAATTCCTAGAACTCAAAAACATTTATCCCCTTTGTTTTCTCCACTATCTTTAGGATTTGTCTTAGTTTAGGATTAGTTTAGTTTGGATACCGTTACACCCAACTTTGTTTAGGCTTAGCTCATCGTAGGCATAGTCTAAGCTTGAGTGTTAAATGCATCTTCCCTTGGGTTCGATCTCTAAGTACTTCATTGACATAACCGTGCACTTGCGGTCACTTAGAGCTTTATAAATGTAGAGCTTATGAACCGAGTTATGGCTTTTCTCATTAGGAAGTGGAATTTGGGCTCATCAGATTAACAAAAGTATATTTCTTTATTAATGAAACCATGAAATGCTTAGTTTTTTTTGGATTCCCTCGTCTTTTGGTAGATATCTACCAGAACAATGGAACCAATATATGATCAATCAAAACCTTTATGTGAAATATCAATAGGTGATTAATGGAGAGCTGGAAAAACAAAAGTCAAGCTTTCTCCTAATCATAGCTCGCTACCTTCAGTTTCCGATCGACCAAACAATGGTTTCTGTCGAGACATACAAGGTTTGATTCCCATTCAATTGCGAATCATAGGGCAGTGGCTAATAAACGAATCATGTAAATTGAAGCAGTATGAAGCACCAAAATTGAACTTGTTAATAAGATTTTTAAACCCAAATTCTGACCTGGTTCAACTTCGGTCGGGGCAAATTCGAGACAAAGAAGAACTTGATCGCATCATCGTTACCAGTATTGCGTCCATCACTGTTTGCTCATTACACAAAGGAGACCTGAAACGTCAAATTCAAACCATTCGTTGTGTAGGTGAAGAACAAGACCCAGCTGGGACATAATCTGGCAATAAAACCCTAAAATTAATGAAGGGAAATCAGATATGATCGTATGAGTTTGTGAATGCGAGTATAAGACGCCATCAGGTCGTCGAGAGATTAAAAAATTGAAATCCTTACTCGCAGCAAGATTGGGTTTCTTCGGCAGGAATCCCGCCTTTGATGGGTTTTTTAGGAACGATTTTGGAAACGGTTTTTGCAAAGGCATTAATGGAGTTACCTGCTTTGAAAGAATAATCAGGAAGATGAAGGAAGTGGAAGAGAACTGAAACTGACTTGAATCCCTAACGCATGAAAGAAAACGGAGACGACGAAAAAGGGTAAGAGTTAACTTTTTTTTCTTTTCAAAACAAAACAAATTGCCACGTGTCAAATTCTGATGTGCTGACATGTAAAATAAATGGAGAGAGTTAATTCTTCTTCTTTCGTAGTATAGATTTGTAAGTCTAGTTGGCTGTTATTAAACAGCCTAGAAGGATGGTTTAATGTCGATAACTTTTCTTTCACATGACCCAAATAATTATTGGCAACTTAAAGAACGTTAACATAATTAGAGTTATTGATTTATTGTTAACTCTGTTTGATTACGATTTTGATAAATAATTTGTGATCACTAATACAAAAGTACTAAATGGCTTCTTTCAGCTTCTTATCATTTGTAATGTGCATTAATTATCATTTGTTATCACGTAGTGGCACATATATTTCTTCATATAATCCCTTTGACATTATCACATGCTTCTTCCTATAATCCAGTGACATCATATATGCATCACTAAATAACATTATATATGGTTAACTGAAAATAAATAAACAAATGTTACTAGCCAATTTCAGGGCAGCGGAATCCGCCGGAATACTTACAGGGCTCAAAGTGGCTTATGCTAGTCCACAAGTATCCCACCTCTTGTTTGCTGACGATAGCTTGTTCTTTTGCAAAGCAAACGTTGAACAAAGTGATAGAATTCTACAGATCTTTACACAGTATGGTAATGTTTCGGGACAATGAATTAACTTTGATAAGTCTGCAATTACATTTGGTAAGGATGTTCCCACCGAGGCTCGTTTGGCCATACATCAACGACTAGGAATTATAAATGAAGGGAGCTCTGGAAAGTACCTAGGTATTCCGGAACAGCTACAGGGATCCAAGTCTCAAATATTTGCCTATGTTCGGGACCGGCTAAACAACCGGATTAATGGATAGTCTGCAAAATTTCTATCAAAAAGCGGTAAAGAAGTTTTGATTAAGTCGGTAGCCTAAGCTATTCCGATATATGTGATATCGAGTTTTATCCTTCCTAAAGGCCTATGCAGGAAGTTGGCCAGTGCAGTCTCCCAGTTCGTGTGGTAGTCTAAGCCTCAGTCACGGGGTCTACACTAGGTTGCGTGGAAGAAACTCTGTTTACCCAAGAAGCAGGGCGGTATCGGATTTAAATTTTTCGAAGATTTTAATCAGGCCCTCTTGGCAAAACAGATGTGGCGACTCCACCAGTATCCAAACTCCTTGGCAACAAGGGTCTTAAAGGGACAATACTTTTGTTATATGCACCCTTTCTATGCGCCAAAACCTAATCGGCCATCTTACGGGTGGCAAAGTATATGGTCCTCGAAGGCGTTAGTACTTCAAGGAACCCCCAAAATTATAGGCAATGGGTACGGTACGGCGGTTTGGACGGACAATTGGATTCCAGATTTAAAGCCACAATTGGCTGTTAGCCGGGGCGACATAGTCAACCCCCAGCTGCGAGTATATGCATTCATCCACCAAGGGAGTCGAAAGAGGAATACACAGGCAATACGAGCAAATGTGCACCCTCAGGATGTCCCAAGAATTCTAAGTATGAGGCTTCCACCACGAGTGTCAGAGGATAACTTTTGTTGGCACTACACCAAATCCGGGTTATATTTGGTTAAGTCAGGCTATGAACTTGCCAGGATTCATAAGGATGCAGATACTCAGTTTTTGCTTCAACTACCATCTGATAATCCGCTCAAGGCCCACGTATAGAAAATACCTACTCCAAACAAACTACGCCATTTTATCTGGCAATGTCTAGCGGGAGCGGTGGCGGTGAATGAGAGACTCATGTTTCGATATATCCAGGAACTTACGAATTGTCCTCGATGTTCTGACACAGAAGAGACTATTAACCATGCAATTTTTACGTGTCCCTCGGCCAGGGCGGTTTGGTCTTTGACGGGGCTCCCAACGGCAGCTCATACATTCCAGTCGGAGAGCCTTAGAACCAACTTAGATTTCCTCTTCTGGCGGATTCCTCAGTCCAGAGCCACAGAAGAGGTCTCTCATGTGTTTCCATGGATTATTTGGTGTATATGGAAGGCGAGAAACGATAAAGTATTCAATGCGGGGAATCGCGAAGCCGCTGAGACACTAGCGGTGGCCATCAAGGAGGCACGAGAATGGACAGAAGCTAACATCTCTGACCAAGGGTTAGTCCTACAGCCCCCTCCCACAACTGACATGTCTTCAGCCACCTTCAAGTGCTTTGTTGATGGATCATGGAAGGGAGAAGACAGTACGAGTGGGGTGGGTTTTGGAACTACAGGACGGTACAACAAATTTGATGGGACTACAAGGGACTCATTGGAGTATATACCCTCTCCATACAGAGGTACATGGTCTTCTGTGGGCCATGCGGTTTTTAATTCAAAAAGAACGATTTTGCTCTACTTTCGTCATTGATTCAAGAGACTTAGTGAAGATGGTGGATGCGCCACATGAGTGGCCCGGTTTTGAGCCAGAGTTGCGTGATTTGGCAATTCTTCGGGAGTCTTTCCCTGAATTCAATCTCATCTACCGACAATGGGAGAGTAATACGAGAGCGGATTTGTTAGCACGAAATGCACGCAAGCGAAATATGGTTTTTTCTTTTATTAGCACTTATGTTTCCTATTGATTCACGGATACAAACAATGTATTTGCTTAACTAATAATGAAATGTGTTTGTGACAAAAAAAAAAAAATGTTGTTGTACGGCTTACAACTATGGCCATGTCCATGTTATAAGTTCTTAATTAAAACAAAACAAATTGAAAGACCTATCATTTCTCAAAAAAACGATTTATTGCAATTTGAAGGTGAATATTTATATTTCTGAATCTTAAAGGCGGTACGTTTTTTGTTATATATATTTTTTAAGAACAATTCTTGGGTTCACCCCCTAGGGTTGAACCATCTCATTCACTCCCTTTTGATTAACCAATCAAATTTTAGTTGTGCACCCACCAATCTTAATAAATTATTTTTATAAAAATTAAAATTGAAATAAATGTGGGATCTTTAATAAAAACGAATTTAACTTAAATAAATAATAATTATCTAATTAAACATAGATTTTAAACCCCAAATCCAAACCCTAAACCCCAAAACTATACTCTAATTTGAGAAAAGTTAACCCAAACTCAAACCCTAAACCCCAAACTATATTCTAATTTAGGAATAGTTAACCCAAAATAAATCTTAAACCCCAAACTCAAACCCTAAACCGTAAAACTATACCCTAATTTGGGAATAGGTAACTCAAACTCAAACTCTAAACCCCAAAACTATACCATAATTTGGAATAGTTAACCCAAAATAAATCCTAACTCAAACTCAAACCCAAACCCTAAACCCTAAAGCTAAACCCTAATTTGGGAATAGTTGACCCAAAATAAATACTAAATCCCAAACTCAAACCC
This sequence comes from Draba incana, assembly GCA_963576765.1. Classification (NCBI taxonomy): domain Eukaryota; kingdom Viridiplantae; phylum Streptophyta; class Magnoliopsida; order Brassicales; family Brassicaceae; genus Draba; species Draba incana. The sequence continues at coordinate 7,907,081 of OY755208.1, forward strand.
TAAACACTAAAACTATACCTAATTTGGGAATAGTTAACCCAAACCCAAAAGATTTAACTACAAAAAGTAATTTTCAATGGATTTGTATTTAAAATTTTTTTGGTTTGGGTTAACTATTCCTAAATTAGGGTATAGTTTTGGGGTTTAAAGTTTATAATTTATTTTGGGATAATTATTTTCAAATTAGGGTATAGTTTGGGGTTTAGGGTTTGAGTTTGGGTTGAAGATTTATTTTTGGTTAACTATTCTCAAATTAGGGTATAGCTTTAGGGTTTAGAGTTTGAGTTTGAAGTTTAGAATTTATTTCAATTTTTTCAAACAAATTAATGTTATTTTTTTAGTTAAATTATATTAGTTATTTTTTTAGTTAAATTATGTGGCTCCCACATCTTTGTTTTGATTGGTTAGTAAAGAAGGGGTGAATGAGAAGGTTCACCCCTAGGGGGTGAATCCAAGAATTGTTCATTTAAAAAAAAAGGCTATACTCCAAATTCACCCTATCGTCCACAGAAGAAAAAAAAATGAATTCATTTAAATGCAAAATACATGATACGACATTTTAATTCAAAAGATACATCTCAAGCCTTTCCTAGAGTCGGTTGAATAAATATCTTTAGGAAACAGTTAATGCAAAACAAATGATACAACAATTTATCTTCTTGGGTTAATTTGCTAACTACGACAAAAAAAAAATTATAATTAGTAAACTAACAAAAATTAATACATGTGGCACAATTATGTCCATTAGATTTAGGTTAAATGGCTAGAATTTTAATTATAGATTTTTTTTAGGTTATTCCACTTAATTTCCCTATCTTCAATGTGAAAATTACGTCAAATTTTTTTGTCAGTGTGGATTTTTACTATAATCGGATTCATAGTTTACAAATGTTGTAATTACTATTTCTTACATCGATTGTATTATTACTTTTTTTTTTATCAATTATAAATACTAATTTACTAGAAGAGTTGGTCTGTATTTCATTTTAATAATGTGGGAATGACGGAAATCAAGATCCACACATGCATTTATTGAGTTGGGTAATGTCAAATTAGATTCCTCAAGATCCTATAACTGTGCTGTCAATCCACATTTTGTTTTTAATTTATTTAACCAAATCTTCATTATTGGCTTAGTTAGTTTAGTTGGGTATACAATATTTTGGAGAGATTAACGAAATTCTACAGTTATTATAAGTAACTATGATTGTTTCTTCACCATTCTCTTCAATTGTCGTCTTTGCAAACAAGACTCGGGAGCTCTTATTCTGTTCCCGTAAGTAAGTTCTCGCAGTTTTTAATTTTATTATTTCCTTCTTTAGCTTACATCCTTCCCCTTAAGTTTTTTTTTTTTTGTTAAAGATTTTCCCTTAAGTTTGAACTCTTCTATATGATTGATTAATTATCTTAAAACACAGGATTATGATTTATCTGAATTTTCCAATTCAAACTTCTTGCACGAGAAGAATATTGTGAAAAATCAACTGGAAAATTAAAGACAAAAAGAAAAGAACAGCAATGAGAGAAGAAAATGATTTTGAAGCGGAACCAACGGAGAGAACTTTGGGTTTGACACCAACCTGGTCCGTTGCTACAGTTTTGACAGTTTTTGTAGTTGTTTCTTTGATCGTTGAGCGGTCCATTCATCGGCTTAGTAATGTAAGTAACTCAATATAATTTTGCATTTTTGTATGTATCGATAAACCGAAATAAATTATCAAAATTTTAAAATAATCTACCTTGATTAAGAATTATGGGAATTTTCAAATGAGTTTTGGGAACTCCCACAACTCATTTTAAAATAAATTGTGGGAGGTAATGTTAATACGGAAAAAAAAGGGAATTTTAAAAATTATGGTAGACTTACCCTCGTCTTTTGATTCTCTCAGGAATCAAATGTTAAAGGTTTTTTGAATCTTTATTTTTCCTACTCTTCTACTTTTCGTTTCGTTATAACTGTTGATATTTGTTTCTCAATAGTGGTTGCAAAAGACAAAGAGAAAGCCTCTGTTTGCTGCATTGGAGAAAATGAAAGAAGGTTGGTGGATAATTTTTTTAAAGCAATACTAATGATATGTTTTGTAATTTTTTTGTACTAAATCTTCATTTTTGGTTTTTTTTTTTTTTTCCAGAGCTAATGTTGCTCGGATTCATATCGCTTCTTCTTACAGCTATCTCTAGCACAATATCTAACATATGCGTTTCTTCAAGTTTCTACGAAAATAGATTTGTTCCATGTACCCGGTCTGAGATTAATGAGGAACTTGTCAGTACAATTTCATCGGTCAAACGAAATCAGTTATCGAGATCTCTCTTTTTCCATAGCTTGAGGAGAAGATTGGTTGGCATAAGTGAAAATACTTGCAGCGAGGTTTTTTACTAATCTCAGTTTCTGATAATATCCATCATAAGTGATTAAGAAAAAAAAACCAAGAGCTCTTTCTTTAAATTAAATGATACACATTATGAACTTAACAGGGGCGTGAACCATTTGTTTCATATGAAGGCATGGAACAGTTGCATCGCTTCATATTTATTATGGCAGTCACACATATAGTTTATAGCTGCTTGACAATGCTCCTTGCAATCGTGAAGGTAGTACTATCAAGCATTTGTTTTTCTTCCTATTCAATTTCTCATGTATAAAATTTTACGAGTTTTTTGCTCCTCCTCATATACTCTTCAATTCTTTTGAAATATATTCCCTTTTCTATGAATATATTCCTAAATCAGTTAAAGTTCAACTTGACTATCTTTTTGTCCAGATTCATAGTTGGAGGATATGGGAAGAGGAGGCTCAAATGGATCGAAATGATTGCTTAACTGGTAAGATTCTAAATGTATATTCTAGTCCAGACTATGACATATATTACATACGTTTAACATTGTGATGTAAGGCTTTGATCTTATTAGAATTCTTATCTATTTTTTTCGGTAGATTTCATATCTTAAATGGAGAAAGTCTAATACTTTATCTTTGGCAGAGGTCACTCGTGAAAAGATATTCCGAAGGCAAACAACATTTGTCCAATATCATACATCTGCTCCTCTAGTCAAGAATAAATTACTTATATGGGTGGTAGGATTTTACTTCCTTAAGAAAGTTAATTATGTTTTACATAAATATTCTTTATATTTAATGATTGAAACTAGCCTAGATATGTATCTCATTCATAAATTTATATGCTGAACTCAAATTTGTGTGCAAGCTTGCATAAAATTGTGTTTCTCCAATTGCTAAGCTATTTGAGTTTATTCTTACAGATATGCTTCTTCCGACAATTTGGACATTCTGTTATTCGTTCTGACTATCTAACACTTCGCAAAGGATTCATCGTGGTGCGTTACACTCTTATGTCATTTGAATGTTTTAACTTTTCACTACACCATTTTATTTGGTAGAAAATGGTGAAGATTTTTGTTACACTTTTTCTTATATAAAAAATAAAAATTGAATTAGTCAGGCAAGAAAATGTTTAGGTTACTTTTTGAAATTTTGTTCATACATCAAATACAATAGATTAAAGATAAGGGTTTAAGACTTAGCTCATTGTACTTTCAACTGTCATATAACTTCATCTCAGAAAATGATAGAAAAAGTTAATAATATATAAGATTTGAAAAAGAAAATAGTTAATAACATATAAGTTTTGAAAGAAAACAAATCCTATATCCATTCAAAAATTTGCAATGTTTGGGTGTGATGCTATAATAATTTAACCAGTCTTTTTCATACCTTTTTGGATTTTTCTTTCACCTTATAACTCGTGGTTTTTATTTCTATTCATATAATATCTACACGAAAACACGTATGTCTATTATATTATTTTAATCATTTCTACTTTCCTTTAAACAGAACCATCACCTAACATTGAGATACGATTTTCATAGTTACATGATCCGTTCTATGGAAGAAGAGTTCCAAAAGATTGTTGGTGTGAGGTGAGCTATATTTTTTCTTAGAAAACAAATGTGGTACATATAATTTTTTACTGTATAATTTATATAGTAAGTCACTTGTAGAATTTTTCTTTCTCTGTTCTAATCTTAACTTGCTTACATGTAAAATATGTGGTCTTTAATTAGTCATTCAATATATGAGCTAGTTTAATATCAAAATTCATATTGAGTACTAGAGGGTAAGGATGCCTTATTTTGACTACTGAATGATTATTTTTGGATGATCTCTTGCAGTGGGCTACTTTGGGGTTTTGTAGTTGCATTCATGCTTTTTAACATAAAAGGTATGTAAAGAAACTCCTACTGCAAATTACTTTGTTCTTTTTTTTTGCGTTAGCAAATATGAGTTCATATTTCCATGCATGATGCTGTTTTTTTCTCATACTTAGAGCATGATTATTGCAGACACTCATGCTCTAATCATGCTCTTAGTAGCGAGTACGTAATTTTATACTACAATTGATTCCTACTATTTTGTGTATTTTAAAAGTTTATTTGGACATAATAATGTAGGATCAAATCTTTATTTCTGGATAGCTATCATTCCAATAACAGTAAGAACTATTTTTTCTCTTTTTGTTATTTTCTTTTGAAATTGATCAGTGTTATCATATTTCTGTTGCACTTTCGTTAATTTGCATAATTTTTTTTTTTCAACAGCTTGTTCTTTTCGTCGGTGCAAAGTTGCAACATGTAATTGCAACTTTAGTATTGGAGAACGCTGGTATTACAGAATATGCTTCTGGTATAAAGTTGAAACCTCGTGATGAACTTTTTTGGTTCAAGAAACCAGAATTACTCTTATCCCTTATCCACTTCATTCAGTTTCAGGTTTGCAAAATCTAAAAACCACCATTAATTATTCACAATATTTTGTTTTTGTTTTGAACATAACGTATTCTTTTTCCTATAGAATGCCTTTGAGATGGCTTCATTCTTCTGGTTCTGGGTAAGTTCTTGTCTCTATCATATTATGTCTCTATATATGCATGACGAAAAAAAAAAATATATATATATATATATATATATATATATTATATTTTTATAGGTTTTGAAATGTGTCTTATATTGACATCATATTTTCTTGTTCTTCAGTGGCAATTTGGATACAACTCTTGCTTCCTTAGGAATCATTTACTTGTCTACTTGCGACTAATTCTAGGGTAATTAAGTTTACTAGACTAAGCCATCATGACATTGTTGTGTGTGTCTTAAAAAGTTTGAGACGGTATGTGCCATGTTGTAGGTTTTCGGGACAATTTTTATGCAGCTATAGCACATTGCCACTCTATGCACTTGTCACTCAGGTAACATTTCTAGGGAAAACCTTTCGAGCTTCTACTTTTGATAGTTCTTACACCTCACAAAACTCGGGTATGATGTTTCATCTATTAATTTTAGATGGGAACGAACTACAAGGCAGCACTGTTACCTCAGAGGGTAAGAGAGACAATTAATGGTTGGGGAAAAGCAACCCGAAGGAAAAGAAGACATGGGTTATATGGAGATGATTCAACTATTCGAACAGAAACAAGCACAATCGCATCTGTTGAAGAATATGATCATCAAGTGTTTGATAATCCTAAAATCTCTGCAGCTCAAGGCACTGAAGTCGAGCTGCAGCTTATTCAACATTGGGGAGCTTCTATCTCAGTAGCTTGTGAAAATTCTAGTGCAGGTTAAAAACCGCCTTGCGACCTTGTGCTTCAATATCCTCAACAACTTTCTCAAAGTTGCATACAAAAACCACATAATCACTCTCTAAGTCTTCTTAATTGACATTTAAAAGAGAAGGTTAACATGCCCGGTTTAGCACCTGTGCTAGGGGCATTTGCACAGGGCCCCACGGTGGGACCCATAATTTCAGCTAAATTTTATTTGCAAAATACCCTTTTTATTTAAATAATTTACAAAAAAGGACCCAAATATTTATAAATGTTACAGAAAAGTCCCAATTTTTTAAAAAAAATCATATAAGCACAGGGCCCATATTGATGTTGAGCCGGGCCTGAATGTTAAGCTAGAAATTTGGTTAGCAGAAAGCAAACCGAGTTCTTTAGTTTGCATGCATAATTTTTCTCGACTCTTCTATCCTAAACAAGCTACGATGACTCTATTTTGTTGCCAATTACATGCATTCTACCGCCTGGATAGGTTTACGATAAGTATATGAATATTTTTACTATAAATCATAGGTTTTTAGCTCTGAGATATTGTTAAACATGTTACAACATAGTACATAGATGTATTAAAGGTTTCATATATATATTTTTGTGTTTGTTTATACTCATTGCACTACAAGAAAACAAGGGGATTTCCGACGGACGTAATATACGTCGGACTTCCGACGGATTGTCGAATTTTACATCCCGTCGAAAAACCGTCGGAAATTTCCGACGGATACGGTATCCGTATACGGGAAATCCGGTATACGGTTACGGAATTCGTCGGAAATCCGTCATAAATCCGTCAGAAATCCGTAACCGTATACCGTATACCGGATATCCCATATACGGATACGGTATCCGTCCGAAATCCGTCCGAAATTTCCGTCATCATCGAAAAGGCGGGGGACTCCGTCGGAAATTTCAAACAGATTTCCGATGGATTTTCAATTTCCGACGATATAGATCCGACGGTGGAAATCCGTTGGAAACACCCTTATTCCGACGGTTTTGGCCGTCGGAAATCTCTCTGTTTTCTTGTAGTGTTGGTCTCCAACAACTTAATTATTTGTTTATAAAACAATAACCTAAGTAGTTCTAAGCACTTTGTATTAAGTTCGTCAAATATATGCTCTAAAGGAACTTCAATCTATAGCGTAAACCCTCAGAAAAAGTGGCAATGTCTTCAATATTCTATTCTTCATCAGCCTGGTTTTTACTGGTTATATCCGAGCTCTGCGCTGTTGGACTAATGAAAATGCCTTCGATCTGATTTTCGTTGATTTGGTTTATGGTGGCCACCTTAGAACCTCTCATCAAAATGGGGATCTTGAGGATAGGAAATGTGATCCTGAGAGAAACGGTAGCCATGTTAACCTTCGGAGGCCAAGAGTTATTGTGCTCTTTATCTACGAGACTTGAATCCATGCCAGTGTCTATGAGAATCTGATGCATCTCTTGACTTCCCAAATCTACTCTTGCATCGGTGCTAGAAGTTAAACCAATACTACTTGAAATGTCTTTACCTTCTGATGCTTCGGATGCTTCGAGAGGTTTGGGTGCAAGTTGAATGTCACTGAGCTTATCTTGCAGGTTTTTGCGACTAAAGCCAATGCTGAAACTTAGTAAGAACATGAATGCTATGCATAAGCTTTTATATGTTAGTGTTGTCATTTCTCCACCTTTGAACTGACGGTTACAAATTTTCTTATATATAAGACGAAACCAATGAGTTAATAATGAAGATTATAAAGAATTGTGAATTTGATGATAAAAAAATGTAAGAAAAAAGGCCTACGATTAAATTCAATTTACAAAATTATCATGTTACTTAATTCATGCAATGAATAAAGGCTCATAACATTTCAATGAGTTGAGATTAACGCATTCGTGATTTATAATTAATATATTCGATATTTGTTGGGGGTAGTTTTACATAGGGTTGCCAATTCTCAAGCGGATCATTTAGCTAAGCAAGCTCGTTGTTTGTCCCAGTCTTATGTAATTAAATGGATTGTGTAATCTTTGCTTCAAATGTGTCCAAAGTTATTTGACGCCAAAAAAAAAAAAAAAAGAGAATGAGTCGGGCAAGAAAATCTTCTTATTTTTGAAATTTTGTTGAGACAAATAGATTCAATTTTCTTGCTATTACGTTAAAGGGTTTACCTCACTATACTTTCTACTGTCATATAACTATATCTTAAAAAAATGATAGAAAGAGTCTTGATAATATCATTATTTTTTCTTCTTGGATAACCTAATTAACTAAAAATTACTTAATGACCAATAAAATTTGAAAGAAAAGCAAATCTTATATCTATACAAAAATTGCAATGTTTGGGTGTGATGCTACAAGTCTCCACTCTTTTTCATACTTTTTTGGAATTTTCTTCCACCTTTTTCAGACAAGTCTCCATGAGGTTTTGGGCCAATTCCATAATCCCTCAAACCCAAAATCACAACATAATATTAGTTTCGTCTCAAGCGTATAAGTAATTCTCCAGTTGAGCTAAAGACACTTGTCACCTTGATATATATATAACTCCTGGTTTTATTTCCATCCATATAGTATCTACGAAAAAACGTATGTCTACAATGTTGTTATAATCATTTGTATTTTTCTTTAAACAGAACCATCATTAAGCCAAGTTCTTTGTTTTCATGCATCATTCTTACTCAGATCTGCTCTCCTAAACCAGCTGAGACTACTCATGTTTCATGTTTTTTTGCCAACAACATGCATTCTACTGAACAAGAACCTTGGATAGGTTGTCGATAAGTAATGAATACTTTTACTATAAATTGTAGGTTTGCAGCATAGTAAATAGATGTGTGAAATTGTTTCACATATATCATTTTGTCTCAACAACTTATTTGTCCTTAGTACTTTTAACTGCTTTATAACAATTCATCAAATATATGGTTTAAAGGAACTTCAATCTGTAGCGTGTACCCTCAGAAAAAGTGGCAAGGTCTTCAGTGGCGGAGGCAGTGCACAATTAGAGGGGTCAATTGACCCATGTGAAATTTTTTTTTTAGTGTATATTTAATACCAAAAATCGGTTTGACCCCCCTGAAAAATCCGTTTGACCCCCCTTATGACCCCCCTGAATTATAATCCTGCCTCCGCCACTGAAGGTCTTCAATATTTTGTTCTTCGGGATGGTTTTACGACTTGTTATTTCCGAGCTCTACACCGTCTTTTCCAAGGGAAATACCAAACTCCTGAGTCTTCGCCGGACTAATGAAAATGCCTTCGATCTGATTTTCGTTGAATTGGTTTATGGTAGTCACCTTAGAACCTCTCTCGGAAATAGGGATCTTTATGATAGGAAATGAGATCATGATAGAAAAGATACCCCTTATAACCTTCGGAGGCCAAGAGTTCTTGTGCTCTTTATCAAGACTTGAATCCTTGCCAGTGTCTTTATCTTGCTCTTGACTTCCCAAATCCACTCTTGCATCGGTGCTAGAAGTTAAACCAATACTACTTGAAATGTCTTTACCTTCGGATGTTTGGACAGGTTTGGGTGCAAGTTGAGTGTCACTGAGCTTATCTTGTAGGTTTTTGCGACTTAAGCCAATGCTGAAACAAAGTAAGAACATGAATCCTATGCATAAAATTTTATATGTTAGTGTTGTCATTTTCTCCACCTTTGAATAGACAATTACTACAATTCTCTTATATATAAGACGAAACCAGTGAGTTAAATGGAGAAGATAAAGAAGTACTTCTTTGCAAAGGCATGCAAATTAAATCAATTTGCAAAGTTCTCATGTTACTTAATTCATGCAATGAAGAAAGGCTCATATCATTTCAATGAGTTCGTGAATAATTAATAATCCCCCTATTACGAAACCATTAATTTTAAACTATTTATTGTTTTTAACATTAAATATTTTTTAAATCTATTACCAATGGTAACTCGGAATTTGAATATTTTTAATTAATATTTTTTAAAGTTTACAACGGAGCATGTGCCAGCAGGGCACCCTGTATTAGATCTACACCCATCCTTGGGAACATTCACTTGCGATGTGGATGGATCGTGGAAAGTGGATGCTCGTACGAGTGGCGTGGGATGGGTTTTGCAGCTCCAGGATGGGACGACAGACTTGCTAGGACTACAAGACTATCTGCGGAGTTTTTTCCCACTTCATATAGAGTTACATGGCCTGCTATGGGCCATGGGATGTTTATTCCGGAAACGTCGGTATTGTACCACTTTTGTAACTGGCAACACCTCATGATTGACCCAACTTTCAGCCGGAATTGCATGATTTGGCAGTCCTCCGGAAATCTTTTCCCGAATTCGAACTCATCTTTTTCCAAGAGCGAATTTGCTGGCAAGGAATGCGCGCACGCAAGAATTTATTTTCTGTTTTATTGGCACTTCAATCCCTTATTAGTTTTCAGATACTCATAATGTATTTGTTTAATCAGTAATGAAGTGTGTTTGTGACAAAAAAAAAAACATTAATTAACAAAAAAAGAAATACTTTTTTAAATGAAGCAAGTCCAAATTTGTAAATCTATGGTTATGTGATTTCTAAATCATTATCGAAGTGACTGATGCCCTAAGAATTCTACCGTGAACCACAACAACATCCATTTAATTTTTCCTCTCCTCGCTTGTACAACAAAAAAACAGACAATAGCCATGATCCTTGGACTTATAGCATCGAACAAACCCACACATACTACCAAATAAAACTTACTCTTTAGTGATAGGCGGACTTGGGCATCGGAGAATCTATGGGACGAAATCCCCTTCTCATTCTCTCGAAGACTCGTACTTACGGTGTCACTTGTGCATATATAATCATATCTTACGGCGGCTATATATGATCATCTCACGGAGACGACAAATCAGCAAGACACGTCTCTCATCCTTGGAGGATGAAACTCATACACTGTGATCGGGAGTAACACCAATCAATATCCGACTGCTTGATCCGGGTAAATCAATATCCGGATCGAGTATGCCCTGATTTTCAAATGGACTAGAAAAAATTGTTACATATATAATTTTTAGTCATTTAAGAAAACCAAAAAAAACAATATTTTATCCAATAAAAATCAATTTTTAATAGATGAACGAATTTTTTTTTTTTTTACAGTTATTCAAAATTTGAAACATTTTGTCGTTCAAACGGAAAATATGGGTATTCGCAAAATATAAACGTAAAAACAAATAGTATTCTGGAATTGATCTTGGTCCAACAAATTTATGAAGTATTATAATATCAGAAATATAAAAATTATTGACGCGTACGTGGAGAAGTCAGCCATGAACATTCCTTTCCTCAAAAGGAAAATAAAAACAAAGCAAAACAAATCAAGAAAATTAAAGTCAAAGATTATGTTCAAAATAGATCGTAGTCATAGCTGTATTTTAGAAACATACTTTAAACAAGCCAAACTCGGACTTTCACTTTCAACGATAAATATCCTCAGACCTTTGGAAGACCCATAAAATAATTTACAGAATATTGAAGATTTTATGAAACTAACGGTGGTGAATGTTCCGGTTAATATGCTTTAATCACTATCCAAGGTACCGGTTCGTCTGTTTTACATATCAGGTGTAACGTAAAAGTTTCATCCTTTGACTAAAATTCAAACATTAAAAGAAAGAAAAATTTAGTTTAGACGCGAAACTTAATTTTTTACTTTGTTTGAACTTTTGATAAGAGGACTTGGACTAAGTAAGTATTTTTTTGGGTAGCAATACCCCGTGATGGATATTCGCTTACATGCCCTTGATCCTATACATCCGGATAGTGGACTACGCTACCATTGTGAAATGAGGCTCAAATCAGCTCCAACCTGAATGAGAATTGTTTTGTAGGTGATAAATTCATTTTACGAGTGGAAAATTCCACTATACCACCGGCTAGTTCCTTGTATGGAGTACAGTAAAACCATCTCCATCAATGGTTTTTAAGAGGGTTTCTACAAATATATTTTAAAAATAAGTAGTAATATAATACCGTATAGGTTTCTTAAAACTAAAAAATTCACCCACCAAAGTTAGGGGGGGTTATTAGTAAATAGATTCTTGAAGATTTTTAGAATTTATAAAATCCAAAGATATGTTAAATTTATAGAGAGTTTTGTGTATTTAAAAAATGTAGTTATTAGAATTCTAAGAATCCAATGGTTTTATGAGGTATTCTCAAAATCTTGTTTAATGAGTAAAATTAGAACAAATCAATCTACCAATAACAATAGATTTTAGTGGATTTATAAAATCACTAAAAGCTAAATTTTTTGAATAAGAATGGATTTTAATTGGAATTTGAAACTCATCAAACCAATAATAATGGATTTCATTAAAAATGTCATAATCCACAAATCAATAACAATGAATTCTAAAATTTTTAACTCTTTCACACCCCCCCCCCCCCTGTTTTACATATCAGGTGTAACGTAAAAGTTTCATCCTTTGACTAAAATTCAAACATTAAAAGAAAGAAAAATTTAGTTTAGACGCGAAACTTAATTTTTTACTTTGTTTGAACTTTTGATAAGAGGACTTGGACTAAGTAAGTATTTTTTTGGGTAGCAATACCCCGTGATGGATATTCGCTTACATGCCCTTGATCCTATACATCCGGATAGTGGACTACGCTACCATTGTGAAATGAGGCTCAAATCAGCTCCAACCTGAATGAGAATTGTTTTGTAGGTGATAAATTCATTTTACGAGTGGAAAATTCCACTATACCACCGGCTAGTTCCTTGTATGGAGTACAGTAAAACCATCTCCATCAATGGTTTTTAAGAGGGTTTCTACAAATATATTTTAAAAATAAGTAGTAATATAATACCGTATAGGTTTCTTAAAACTAAAAAATTCACCCACCAAAGTTAGGGGGGGTTATTAGTAAATAGATTCTTGAAGATTTTTAGAATTTATAAAATCCAAAGATATGTTAAATTTATAGAGAGTTTTGTGTATTTAAAAAATGTAGTTATTAGAATTCTAAGAATCCAATGGTTTTATGAGGTATTCTCAAAATCTTGTTTAATGAGTAAAATTAGAACAAATCAATCTACCAATAACAATAGATTTTAGTGGATTTATAAAATCACTAAAAGCTAAATTTTTTGAATAAGAATGGATTTTAATTGGAATTTGAAACTCATCAAACCAATAATAATGGATTTCATTAAAAATGTCATAATCCACAAATCAATAACAATGAATTCTAAAATTTTTAACTCTTTCACACCCCCCCCCCCCCTAGTTTCTCAAACAAAAGATTTGAAAACTTTCTCTTTCCATTTTTAAGAAAGGAAATTAGCATCAATAATACCCATTACTCTAATAATTAGTGATCTAACATAACCTAAATTATATTTAGGTAAATAACATGCATCATATCTAGAATGATCATTTTGCCCTTATTTTATTTTTGAGTTACAATAGTCAACTATGTTTTGATATGATAGTTGGTTATTCACATATTGGATAGTTGACTATGCATGCATAAGTAATCAACTATAATCATAGTGAATTAATAAAAAAATAAACTATATTATAACTAGAATAACAAACACTCGTTTACATAGAGAATGTGTTACATAGTCAACTATAATAGTTGGTTATTCGCAGATAAATGTTGAAAAAAACGAATAGCTGACTATGCATGCATAAATAGTCAACTATAATCATTGTGAATTAAACACAAAGTAAACTATATTATAACTTAAATAAGAAACTCTCATTTATATAGACAATGTTTTACATAGTCAACTATTTTAATTAACATATAGTCAACTATTTTAATTAACATAATAGTCAACTATCTATAACTAGTAAGAACATTAAGGGTATTTTTTTCCGTCAATGGGTATTATACAACTAATTTTTAATTAAGGCATGTTATACACCTAATTAAAGACATTCAACCTATTATATACCTAATTAACCCTTTTAAGAACCCCGTAATTATTTATTAATATTTTTTATACTCAAATATTATATTTTAATGTTTAGGACTTTTGTAAGAATCTCCCAATAGAGATGCTCTAAGTTCGTTCATTCTAAAAAAAAAACATTTTATTCCTAACAAAAATTCGGAATTATAAGAAAATCACTGGAATGAAGCCAACAAAAAAATAAGGCACGTTATTAAAATGAGCGAAAGCGTTTTTACATCATAGACTAATATTCGTATAAACGAAACCAAATTATCTAAAATATAATGGAACATACTGAGTCCACTCTATTTCGGAGGCGGAGGTAGAAGACAAAAAAATAGCTTTGGATTGAACAAAGTGCTTTGGCGGTGTTTAAAAGTATTCATGAAAAACTTCTTAATCGAAATGAATTTTTCCTTTTTCTTTTTCTTTTTCTTATTTTACGATCTATTTTTTTAATTATTTGATATTATGTTGCTATCTAATTAGATTTTCCGACATTTTGTCCGAATAAAAATTGGAGATTATGACAATGATGAAAATAACGCCTATCTTTTGTCATCGTTTGTCAAAAGAAAAAAAAAGTTGGCTAAACGCGTCTAAGTCCATCAAGTGATGACCCATCTTTTTAGGTAGCATTTAATTAGTTTAATAGTTAATATCATTACGAATATTTGTTTAGTGTGTTTAGTGTGATAACCCATCTTTTTAGTGTGTTTGTGCATGTCTCTTATTTTTTAATTTTTACCACTCACAAAGTGATCGGTCCATATTATGGGTAGGTATAAGAAATTTATCAATTGAAATACGGACCTCTCGACAAAATTCAAAACCAAAACATTCATTTTCTATATCTGCCACTGAAGAGTTGCTAAACTGCACCCATAAATTTTAGTTAGGTTTTTGCTATTTTTGTCCCATTTTTTTTATAAATGGAATTACCAGCTAACTACTTAATAATTAGTTAAGAGGAATTCTTTTCGTGCATCCGGTTATTTAAGGAACACTTATTGGACGACCAAAAAAAAGGAGCAATTATTGATTTTCGTCGTCACTCATAACAAAAGATCTTCTTTAGTGAAACAATCCGGCCAGCCAAGACACCCCACCACACCATACGTCTTTTTCCATTTGCTGTTCAATTTTTTAGAATTTTCCTCACTTGAAATTATCATATATATCCACTTGCAAATCTTTATGTCACACAATATCCCTTTGTTTCTAGATATATGGAAAAATATTTAATAATATATGCATAGATTGCGTAGAAAAATATAAATAAGACATTCGTTGAATACACTCCGAGTTTTTTGCATGGTTGGCTAATTCCTGTGATCCATCCTTTGGTCTTCTTTACGCGTCTTACTTCTCTCTTCTCATCTTTTCATTACCCTTTCTTGTCTTCTCTTTAAATTCTTCAAGATCTGTGTATTTTTTTTATAATTGTTGTCTTCTCTATACTCAACGTACAGCCAACTTTTCACTGTGTGTGTGTGTGTGTGTGTGTGTGAGAGAGAGAGAGAGAGAGAGAGAGAGAGAGAGAGAGAGAGAGAGAGAGAGAGAGAGAGAGAGAGAGAGAGAGAGAGAGAGAGAGAGAGAGAGAGATTAGTCTCAACTAAAAAGGGATTTTTTGGATTGGATCTGGAATCTTGCAAAGGAAATTCAAAGATGAAGTTTGGGAAAGAGTTTGTTGCGCAGATGATTTCAGAATGGCAACAAGCTTACATGGATTATGCTTGTCTCAAAACAATTCTTCAAGAAATCCAAACTTCAAGAAAAAGATCAGAAGGGTCATCAGGTGCCTTGAGACGCAAGCAAGTAGTCGGCCGCAACTTTAGCGGCTTGACAAAGCGGTACAGCCGCACCGCCTCGTTACAGGATCTTGAAAACCAAGACATTATGGTGAATGTGACGACTGGTGAGGATGGGTTTGAGAAATACGAGACTACAATCATGAGAATTTCAGAAGCAGGGAGAGAGTCAGAGAATGTGTTCTTTAAAACCCTAGATCTCGAATTCGATAAAGTGAACCGTTTTTACCGTACTAAAGTGGACGAAATGATGAAGGAAGCAGTGATTTTAAACAAACAAATGGATGTTCTAATTGCGTTTAGAATGAAAGTAGAACAACCTTCCTCTTCTTGGAGCTGCACTGAAACTGTATCAATCGATGTGAATGATATAGAGTCCAAGGAGCATAGTAAGTTTTCACTTTTCTTGTTTGTTTTTCTTTTATTTTTAATTTAGTAACCAGAGGTAATTCGTGGTTTAACCACCCAGCTAATCCACGTGAATGTAGTCGTCAAGTAGCTCACTCACCTAGTTTTCTAGTGGGCCTAATGCATTTGACCATTGTTCGATATTGGGTTCTGTATGAAATGACACAAAATTTAAATTCTTTTGCGTGTGTTTGATTTTGAAGGGAAGACATTAGCTGAAGAAATGGGAATCAAATTAGATGAAGATCGATCCAACCATGGAAATTCAACGACCGAGATTGTACCGGAAGCGTTAACTGTTCTTGACCGTATCAGATTAAACAAAACTCAAGAAAGTCCTCTGTCCACAATAAGAAACTTCCTCAAGCTCTCTCACCAGGAAGAGCTCAAATTCACAAGAGAGAATCTCAAGAAAATAGAAGAACGGCTTAAGATTGTCTTCATCGAGTTTTATCGCCAGCTTCGACATCTCAAGAATTACAGGTATTGTATGTTTTGTCTTAATTATTATTAATGAGAAAAAATATTTTCAAAGAGATTATCTCATTTAATCCAACCCCTGTTCTTGACTAATTCAGCTTCTTGAACACCTTGGCGATTTCAAAGATTATGAAGAAGTATGATAAGGTAACAATTGATTTGATCAGATATATAAAATTTCTTAAGACTTTAATTAAATATGTTTTTGCTATATATTCTCTATCAGATTGCTTTAAGAAGTGCAGCAAAACCATACATGGAGATGGTAGATAAGTCCTACCTCACTAGCTCTGATGAGGTTAATACAATTTCTATACTTAAAGCTTATCTACTAGTTCTTTTTAATAAAACTAGAAATTTTTAACCAGAGTTTTAGTTACATTTTAACAGATACACAAGCTTATGGTGAGAGTTGAGCATATTTTCATTGAGCATTTCGCCAATTCAAATCGAAGCAAAGGAATGAATCTTTTAAGACCAATAGTGAAGAAAGAAAAACATCGAATAACATTTTCCACGGGTAATAAAAAGACTTACTAAATCGAATTCGGTTTTTTAAAAGTAGTTCTCCCTTCATTGTGTTCTTTCTTTCGCAGGATTTTTCGTCGGCTGCACAGTCTCTCTAGTGATTGCTCTTTGCTTATTCACACATGCTCGTAATATAATAGGCGCAAACGGACATAAACTCTACATGGAGACAATGTTCCCTCTTTACAGGTTCAAACCAAAACATCTAGAGAATACTCTCTCTAAGTCAATCATTGCTTTCTAGCTGACAAAAATGTTTCTTAAACCATATTTTTCAGTTTGTTTGGATTTGTGGTTTTGCACATGATCATGTATGCTTCAAACATATTCTTTTGGAAGCGATATCGAGTGAATTACGCGTTTATATTCGGATTCAAAGAAGGAACAGAGCTCGGTTATAGACATGTTTTGCTATTAAGCTTTGGTCTTGGCACCCTTGCTCTTTGCGCGGTTCTAGTAAACCTTGACATGGAGATGGATCCTAACACTAATGACTACAAGGCCCTCACTGAACTTCTTCCCCTTTTTATTGTAGTTGTAAGTTGTATCACTCTAACCACAAGAATCTCACTCTTTTATCAATGTAGTAATTGACACATTTCCTTTGTACAATGTTTTTGCAGCTAGTGATAGCTATTTCTGTCTGCCCTTTCAACATTTTTTATCGGTCAAGCCGCTTCTTCTTCCTCATGGTTTTATTTCGCTGCATCGCTGCACCGCTCTACGATGTTAATCTTCCTGATTTTTTCTTAGCAGACCAATTAACAAGCCAGGTTTGTGTGTCCATGACATTCTTCTAACTTTCATGGTTATGTTTTAAAAATGTTTCGGTTTGCTAACCAACCGTCTTCATTAGGTTCAAGCACTGAGGAGTTTGGAGTTCTACATTTGTTACTATGGTTGGGGTGACTTCAAGCTGAGACAAAACACTTGCAGATCAAGCGATGCATACAACACATTCTATTTTATCATCGCTGTGATTCCATACTGGTCGCGTTTCCTTCAGTGTGTTCGAAGGTTTTTTGAAGGGAAAGATTCAAGCCAAGCCTTCAATGCTCTCAAGTATTTATTGACGATTGTCGCTGTCTGCTTGAGAACAGCTTATAGCTTCAACAGAGCTGGAAACATCTGGAAAATCCTTGCCTGGGTTTTCTCGGCGTTGGCAACTTTTTACGGCACATATTGGGACATTGTTTTTGACTGGGGATTGCTTCATAGACCATCTAAAGGTTGGTTGAGAGATAAGCTTCTTGTTCCTAACAAAGCCGTCTACTACGTTGCAATGGTGAGAACTAAGAAATATTAAAGAAGCAGTAAAAATCCCGGTTTACGGTTTCTTTTTAATCTTCTTTCTGTCTTCTCTGCTTTGTAATTGTAGGTCTTAAACATTGTGTTGCGGCTGGCGTGGTTGCAGACAGTGCTGGACTTTAACATCTCATTCCTACATCGAGAAACTATGATTGCTCTTCTTGCTGGTCTAGAGATCATACGTCGTGGTATCTGGAATTTCTTCAGGTAATGTTCTCGACCGAGAAACATTGACTATTGAAAGCATATTCTTATTCTAAGGGTTGTTGCCTTATCGTCTTATGAACACAGGTTAGAGAACGAGCATTTGAACAACGTGGGAAAGTTCAGAGCGTTCAAATCAGTTCCATTACCATTCAACTACGACGAAGAGGAGATTCGAGATAGTTAGCTCTTATACTGGATCTACTCAAGCTTTGTCC
Source organism: Draba incana (assembly GCA_963576765.1). Lineage (NCBI taxonomy): Eukaryota > Viridiplantae > Streptophyta > Magnoliopsida > Brassicales > Brassicaceae > Draba > Draba incana. The sequence goes on from OY755208.1 coordinate 7,925,592, forward strand.
AACAAGAGTATAGTTTCAATTTTTTTATTGGTTCTTCTTAGGGATTGCTTAGATTTGTTTGTAAACTGTAAAGAAAAGGAAATGAGAAAAAGAGGCTTCTGATAAAACAATCTTACCCAATGTCATCGTTATGCTTTTCTGCCACATTCAAAGGAAACCAAAAGCAACTGAAAACGATTTGGTTCTAGTCACAATGTGCCCAAAACAGATTTTAAACAGGTTATTCAGACAGGGTTCAGACAGGGAACCTATTGACAAAAAAGTTTCTAAAACTTTCAAAGATGGGTTTCAGGTGAAGATTTTTCTCCATTTTAAAAAGATGTAGGTGTTGATTCTATGTCTAAGAGGACAAATATATATAAATAAGCTGACATAGACTTTGCAAACAAGCAATGACAGTAACATTATTTTTCAAACGAAGCACGAGCATATCGATCTAGCGGCAGAAACCCAAATAAATTGCAAAAACAGAGTCAACTAAGTCTATCGTATAACTCGAGCCTACTACTAAGAAAGCCAAGATTCATCATATAGGAAATCTTGATCAGCTGTTTGAATTTCAATGCTCACTAGGGTTTCCCCGCTCACCACTGCAACAGTAGAAATGTGGCAGCTTAACTCGCCCGCAACTCCTGAAAATTACAAGAGAGTATGCACTTAAACTGGCGGTATATATCAAAATTCCCGATACAAGTCCCCCACAATGAGATGACGAAAAGCTAAAGAGTTTTTCAATCAAGTATATGCCAAGGCCAAAACTCATATTTTGTGAGCACAAAAAGTTCATAATTTCACAGTTCTGGTTACTTGAATGCAATTACTACCAAACAATGGCATGGACAACACATTGAATCAGAAAGCATATACATTTACAGCCTAAAAATCCTTGACAACCTCAAAACCAGATCTCACACCAAAATCAACCTATAAAGATTAACAAGTATCAAAGATCTAAAAGCAGCAAGAGAAGCCAATCTGTTACCTGCAACGGATGATCACAGGAGTAGGCTTAAGAGCTTTTGGCCCATTTCTTATTCCTCTCCTTGACTTAGAAACCTGCATGTTTCACAAACAACAGCCTCAATTAAACCCTATAGTGCTCCAAAGAGACAAGTCCATAGAAAAAAACACATTTTTGATTTGATACTATATAACTGCTAACTCCCCAGAGAATACAATCTACATGTGAACCTTAAGCAACCAAATCAATTTAAAATGTAAGCTTAAACCCAAAGGTACACAGATAAACCCTAAAACCCTGAATCCGTCAAAAAGGCTAATTACAGGCGCCCCAATAATTCAAAACCCTAATTAATTTCAGTATTTCGTAATCGAAAATGAAGGGAGAAACGCAATTAAGAGACCTTCTTTTTGGGCACAGCCATCAGGTCCATGGATCCAGTGAAAGCAAAACTAGGCATACCGAATCCGAAGCTTTTTTCATCGATCGGAGAACCAATGTGATTCTGATCGAACTCAGGGGAAATCAGCGGCGGCATTGCGATGGGTCGATCCATGACGCTGCTCATGGTCGGAGGCATCGCCGCGACATTGCTGAAGCTTCGGGTTTCTAAAATACGGCGGGATTCAACCGCGACGCGTTTAATCGATGTCAGTCTCAACGCCATTGATGCAGTTTCTCCAAAGCTAAACCAAAGTGGAGGCTCGAGCGAGAGAGAGACCGAAGAGGAATAAATTAATAACAAGGCACACAAAATGCTTGAAACGACGTCGTTCTTTAAAATGTCCCCGTGCCCGGTTTGATTTAACCGATACGAGTCGTCTTGTCCACGTGAATTAAATGGACGATTCCCGGTCGGACCGGTTCAATTTGATTAATTAAACCAAAACGAGCTTATTTGAACGAGAGAACCGACTCTGGTCCATGGAAATTTAACCGGTACGAGCCATTTCGAAACCCTCGTCGTGGCTCTAGCCATTTCGTCGTCGTTGGGTAATTTACAGATCAAGCGAAGAAGAAAAGTGGTAAGCAACCATGTCGTGGATGAAAGGAGATCTGCTTGCGAAAAGCAGGAGGCTTGTTGGTGGATTAGCTATGCGTGAACCTGTTTGGCTTAAAGCCATGGAAGCGTAACTCTCTTCTTCTTATTCCCATTTGTGTTGATTCGGCTTGATGGATCTGTTTTTATTCCAATCAGACACTTCCTTACTGATTTTCTCGAGAAAATGATAGGGTTTTTCTAATTCGATTGCAATTGAACTCAAAAAAAGTAAAAAAGTTGAGATTTTTGCGTTTTGGATTTAGGATTTTTAGGGTTTATGAGTGACCTTGGATTTGGTTTAATGGCAGTTCACCACCACCTGTGTTTCCTCGCTCTAATGGGAAGATCAAGAAGATTGTTCTCCCTGAAGATTCCTACGTTCGTAAATTCGCCCTTAAGCATCCTGAAGCAAAAATTGACAATCCAAACAAGTAAAATTCTCATCTTTTATGTATCTGCATTTCTATTACATTGCATCAGTATCAAAGATGATTTATATATCTACATGGATTTGTTCTTCATAAGCTTAGTCCATAATTCTAGTTTTCTTGTGGCCTCCCATGTTTGTTTCTTTGTATATGGCATTGTCTCTATAACAAAAGTTTGGTTCAATACGATTTTTGGCTTAGCCTCTTTGTGTTGTGAACGAGTGAGTACGGCCACACTACTCTCTTCGATTCTGATTTAACGGGAAATTTACTGTTAGTATAAATGCGTTGTCGTCCCCAATCCCACAGGATCTCGGCGTTTCTTCCAGATCCAGCACGTGTATACGGTTCTCGAGTCCTGGAACTGACACAGCATGGCATCGGCGAGGATGAGGCTATGTCTGTAGCTAATGTACGTATTTCCTTTCCACAGTCTATGATTAGCTACAAAAGGCAAATATAAAATAAAGTTTTGTTTATAAGTAGATTCGTATGTTGAACACCGTTTCTTCTTCGTGATGGTTATGTTTTTGGTATTTTCAGATGGAATATCTGGCCGAGAGAAAGGAAAAGAAGAAAGCATACAAACGCTTGAAAGAGCTTGCGAAAATCCAAGATAAGCTTCCTCCTCCTAAACCCTATGCTAGTGCCAAAAAAGGAATACAAACTCAAGAGATGAAATCAGCAAGGGATCGGTTCCAGACTCCTAGCGTCCGCAGGCTGGTTAACCAATTGAGACAGGAGAAAGACGTGTTGCTGCAGGACAAAACCGGAGGAAATGCTAATCAGGAGCATTGGATCGACGAATAAACTCTCTCCATCATCCTTCTCTTTGGTAGAACCATCAGTTTTTTTCATGTATGATTTTTTTTCAACAAACCAATTTTTATTTCCATTAAACTGTCTTTGTAATAATATCACTGGATGATTTCTTCCATGAGGTAAGGAATTACAGGAAAAGCTAAATGGTTCTCTTAGTCACTCTAGGCCAAGAAGAGTTTTCATTGCCTTCTTTTTCGATACAACTTTGCCGTAAACACCTTTACCTAGCTTCACGATTTTCTCCATCTCTGCGATGCTATTACAAACTCCATTCTTCTTCTTCATCCCTTCAACAACCATCTTCATCAATCTCTCATCACTTCCAATAACATCATAAACACTATCCACCACAACTTCCATCGTCGGAATCTTCCTTCCCCATCTCTTCATAAGCCTCTCCGAGTTATAAATCTCGTCGTAAACTCCCCAGTAAGACGCTCTCAACAATCCTTTATCTTTCCCTTTTACCTTCCATCTCTTCATACCTTCCTCCACCGTATGAACCGCGTTTCCCGCATCTACGCCTCTCTCTAAACCCGTTTCGAATTCTCTAATCTCTTGGTTTGTAACATACAAGAGACTCTCAAACTTGCATCTACTACATCCGCAACGAAATCCCCATGACTCAGCCATCTCTTTCCGTTTTTCTAACGGAGAAAGCACGTCGAAGTAAGCAAAAGTAATCTCTTCACCGGCTTTAATATCTCTCGAGGCGTGAACAATCGCGTAGTCACCAACGTGAAGTCGTCTTACGTTTGGAATACACGAGTGGTTGATGAATGAAGCTAGTGTCCATAGCCCTACACCGTAATACTCTTTGTTCTTCCCCAAAACTTTAGCCGAAACCGCGTCTTCCACTAGAGAATTCACATCAAGAATGCTTAGTAACTTCTCCACATCCAAATTCTGTTTCGAATCATCGTAGATTCCAAACGCCTCATCGGACCTAAAGAGAGATATGTCTGGAATCTCGAGATTGTTTTCGTCTTTTCCAGTCGATAAAGTGGAAACAAGTCGATGCGTTCGATCACATTTTCTAACTGATTCGGTAACTTGTTCGATAAAATTCTTCCACATGATCAATTGCGCTTTTTCGCCGGAATCTCCGTTTCCCAAAATCCCTCTCTCAATTGAAACAGCCTTTGTGACTATAATCAAACTCCCTGCAACAATGTTCTTCGTAGCGAACAATCCACGGCCACTAACCGTAGATTTCTTAGTCTCGATCGAACCGATAAACTCAGCAAGCTCCGGTGATGTCCGGCGAAACCCACTTAAGATCCAATCAGATAAATCGAAAGATCCGGTCTTCGCCTGAAACACGAGCTTCTTGCATTTCTCAATGTACTCAGTAACAGTCTCTGAGTTACCACCATTCGCTTGAGCTGTTTTAAAACATTCCAAGGCTAATGAGTATTTGCTTAATCCAAGCAAGACTTTACCTTTACAAAGAAGAGTCTTGAAATGAGTGCTTTCGATTTCAAGCGCTTCGTCGCAATCTCGCATCGCTTCCGAGAAATCGCGGAGTCTGGCTCGTGCTTCAGCTCGATTGCATAGAGCCAAACAGAGCGATTTCCGGAGCTTTGGAATCGAATCCGGGTCGGATCCATCAAGATTTGAGATTTGGATCCGAGAGAGATCGATGAATTTCGTGTAAACTTGTATTGACTCTTCCCATTCTTCTCGGAGAAGAAGCTCCGTTGCTTTGGATCTGAGGCTTTGCAATAGCTCCGATGATCCTTGTCGATCTTCATCTTCATTTCCCATTTTGTCTATTTCTTGAATTTGGCTTTGATTTACAGATTCGTGTTGTTTAGTGTTTACTCCCAAAAACATTAAATGGTGAGGTTTTGTAACGGTCGGATTTTTTGTCTACAAAAAAAAAACATTTTTTACACTTTCCTGTAACGGTCATAAAAATACGTCACATTTTCTTAATCAGAACTAGGGGTGGAATTATTATCCGGGATCCGAGATCCGATCCGGATCCGCTCCGAAAATCCGGATATCCAGGGGGACCGGATCCGGATAATAAAATCAAGGATCCGTCTTTGACGGATCCGGATCCGGATATCCTAATTTTCAAGTCCGGATATCCGGATCCGGACCCGGGCTATTAAAATATATTAAAAATAATTATTTTATTTTTATTTTTTTAATTTTTTAAAAAATTAAACATAAAAAATTAAAATTAAATTTATTTTCGTAATATTTTATTTATTTTTTAATAAATTTATAATAATTTTACAAAAAAAAAGCTTTTTTTAATTAATTTAATATTTTTTAATTTATTTTTAATATTTTGACGGATCCGGATATCTGCGGATATGTTAATTTTTGAAAGGATATCCGAAAACTGGATATCAGAGTGCCACGGATCCGGATATCCGGATCCGGCCCACCCCTAAGAGTAACTATTAATAATTTTCTAATTGTCATTAGTTAGACAACATGATCTGCTTTTAACCGCTTTTAATCAAAACTCTTAAATATCAAAATGTATCATTATCAAGCAAAACAAAACAATTTTTGTTTTTATTAGTCACACAACTCACAAGTGAATTATCAAATTTTCAAAAAACAAAACTCACAAGTGAATCCCTGTTTGTTTAGTAAACCTAGTGATTTCACTTCCTTCAGAAACAGCCATACCAATTCCTGTTCTTCCACTATTACCAACACCTCTATAATACAATCTCCATTAATGATCAGAATCTCCTCCATCCATCTCAATCAAATACGGACATCCAACTCCTTCATTGTCCCACGCACCGTCTTCACCAACCGCAATAACCGCCACGTCCTGCACCCATTTCCAATCATTTAACCCGTCTTTCGAAACCGCCAAGCCAATACTCGTCTTCCCATTTCTATCTAAACCTTCATAAGCCATCACATAAGTACCGTCTCTCTTGTTTCTTGTCACACGAGGATATCTTCCTCCGAGCTCGTCGTAGAAACCCGGTCCACCCGATTCGGATTTTCTCCCTCCTATGATTTTTCCTAATTTCACCCACTTGATCCCTGCCCTAGACCTCGCCATCCCGATACAAAACTCACCGGTTTCCGTATCGAACGAATGGTAATACATCCGTAAATCGCCGCTTCCATGGAAAACAACATGTGGAGATGCAATATAAAGAAAGTCCCAATCTTTTTCAAACCCCAACATCAAACAATGCACCACTATGATGTTCACCTTCAATTCTAGCCCAATGCCTACCGTCTTGACTAATCGCTAACCCGGGAGGTGACCTAAAAACCTTCTCATCACAAAGATCAAACCTTTGGTTTCAAACTCAACAGTCTCATTAGTGTAGCCAGTGTAGTACATCCAGTAAACAGAGCTATTAGCTCTGAATTTGTTACTCGACATTATTACAACTTCACCGGGTCGAACACTTGCTTTATCAAATGCCACACCGTCGTTTGATTCAACTTTTTGTTTTCCTCTTTCCCAATGAATCCCATTGTTCGAAACCGCTAATCCGATAGAATCGGAATCTTTGGTTTGTTTGGAGCTTCTTCCATGGTACCACATGTACCATCTTTCTTCGTTATCGCTTAGAAATCTCTTCACTGCCGGAGAACCAATCTCCTCCCTGTCCCACGAATCGTTCGAAAGGCCCAGATCGAAAACCAGCCCTCTCGTCGAGGAGGTTAACGAGCAATCGGTCGAATCTTGACCGGTTTCGCTAGTTTTGGTGGTGGAGCATCTTGTGATTGTGAGTGAGAAAGGAAGAAAATGTTTGTTCTCGTAAGAAAGGTTTTGAAAAGATGGAATTGTTCTTGAAGTGGTGATAATGGAGGGATTTCCAGGGAAATTGTGAAATGCAACGGGACACAAATTTTGTTGGATGATTTTGCCCTTCAAATATGACACATGTCTGATGTTCAATGGTGACTTAATCGATCGTCTGGACAGAATGGATAAATCAAGAAAATCGTATTGGGATAAAGCTTTGAAAATATTGAACCAGATGCTAAGACCATGTGCAATGTACAACTTAGAGTATTTTAATAAAGTGTCTTATGTATAAAAATACAATTTAAATATTGAAAATGCGATCCTAAAAATAAGATATTGTCTTAATTTACACTAGGGAGGGGGGGGGGTTGTATTGAACATGGAATTTAGAGTGATTTGATTGTAGTTGAGTTTTTAAATGATTTGGGGTGATTTAGAGGAACTATTGTGATTTTAACTAAAATCTCACCTAAAACAATGGGATTTGCTTTGTCTCATTTATAACTAAAGAATCCCACCAAAACACATTAAAACCACAACAAGGAGATTCTCTGCTTAAAAAATTTCCAATAACACTGGATTTTGAAGTGGATTTGAAAATCACAAGTTCAATAACAGTGGATTTGAAACGAGTTTTCAAAATTCATGTTTGAATAACAGAGGATTTGTCACTTTAATACAAATCACTCCAAATTCCATGTTCAATACACTCCCTAAAACTAAAATCCCATAAGGTTTCATTTCTGTACAAAAGAAGTACAAAAGTTTAAATTCTACAAAACAAAATTCTACACTTTCCTCTTTTTAGATCTCTCATCAACAAGAAAATCAACTTGGACGCATCTTTACGGATCTTCTCAACTGTAACTCCAAGTTCCCCGTGTGAAGGAATCCCATTTGTCACTTCATATACCTGTTAGAATCAACAAAACAAGAATTAAGTTTATGAAAGGAAAAAAATTGAAAACCCGAAATCTAGGAGTGATTCGAGTGTGGTGGAACTTACTCGTTCACCAAGTTCGTCAACTAACTTCATACGGACGTCCCAAGTAATGCTTTGAGCATCTTTGCTATAAATTACATCCATCAGATCTGTAACTTCTTTACGGAGGGCTTGAACTTGTTCGTATTTACTTAGGGGGAATAAACCACTGCAAACAAAGAAAAATACTCGAAAATTAACATAGTTAAACTCACTATTTAATTGAACGCAAACAAACAAAGATTAATACGGTTAGTTTCTTACCGTTTTATAGCGGAGCCCAAAGTTCCGAGTCTCTCCTTCGTTTTGTCCACAAACTTTCCTTCACCTGTGAATATACTAAACAAACGTTCATCACAAAATTTATACCGCAACAAGTGTTTGACATGATCATGGTAGCAAATCTACTCACCAAGAACTTCTAAAGTGTAGATTCAAGATCAGCAGATTTATTCTCATCTCCAAAAAACTCAGCAGAGGATATAGACTTGGCATTTGAAAACTTCTTTCTTGCTTCATCCGATTCTTCAACCTAGTAATCAAGTTAGTTAGAACATGTATTGTAACTGAATGCTATTTTTGTTTCCAAGTTTCACTAAAACACATGGCTTACTATAACTTTTGACGAGCTGGGACTTGAATTCTTGGGCAAAGAAGTGTGCATTCTGAAATCTGGAGCTAAGCTTAATGACTTTTGTGGAGCAACATGGCTAAACACTAGTGCAGAACCACGTGCGCCTTGCAAGTGGTCAATGTATTCAAACAGAGGGGAAAAATATGAACCAGCTGATGCTTGGATTCCGCTGCTATTATTAGTTGCAGGAAGAATTGGTGCCGATTCTTGCTCATATAGGTTTTCCTTGGGCTACGTAAGGGAAAGAAGAAAGGAATCCGGCATTTAAATCTGAATAAGTAGGCAAAACAAAACAAAACTAAACAACACAAGACTTACCTTAGTAGTAAGCTTTTGTGCACCAAGACCACATGTCCTTTTTCCACAGATAGGTTTCGTAGACGTACTGGTAACAACTGCATACGAAGCTTTAGGTGAAGAAGTGGCACCCGTAGCTTCATGTGTCAGTAAATCTTCTCTGGCAGCATTAGATGCTTCCACAACTTCCTTAGCAAGATTCTGCCTATACAAAGCAGCAGCTGTTGAAGTGTACTTAGCCTCAATATTGTTGAAGAACCCCTGAGCGCGGTTGTTGCCACCAAGCATCATCGTCTCCTCATCGCTCCATGAGTCTACAATTGTTGACCTATACAAAAATTAAAATGTAGCAACTTGAGAAATCTATTTATTTGGCAACAAGATCACCAACTAGTTGGAAAACCTTATGTAATCAATGGAGATTTGATTTGATAAATCGGTCTAGTTTCAAGAAACTGGTTGAATTGAAGTCCGAATTTTGAAACCATGCTGAACTTAGAACATAATCGCATATGTTCAATCATACTGGAATACAATGATATAATTAGGATGACACGTATACAATGATATGTTTAGATATAGCATTACGTAATGCTATATCTAAACATATTAATGATATCAAAACGCTCAAACTGTAAGCAAGAATAAAGCCAAGTTTACCTAACAAAATTGATATGAACTCAGAGATTTTGATCAGATGAACAATCAATGCAGAGAAAAAACTCGTATGTAATCGATGCCCATGTTGGATTCTACGCACCACAATCGAAACAGACCTACAAATTCAAGACACGCAAAAGTAAAAATCAGCATAAACAAACTGCTTCCCTATCGAACACTTGGCACACACACATAATCAAATATTAAAAAAAATCCAAAAGACAGAGGAGAAATAATTGATAGAGATCTCAAACCTTGTTCTCAGGTTTTGCTTTAAGTTGTTGGATGATAATAGTTTTGTTCGTAAGCTTGTGAGAAGCCATCGTAGAATTCATAGATTAGAAAAACAAAGATTACGAGGTAGGAATAGGTACAAGTTTCTTCACTACTAAATAATTATCTTCCTTACAAAACCAGACGAAGTGAGAATATGTCAGTCGAAGAAAACCTAGAAGAATTTCAAATAACTGAATGATTTTTTTAGCCAAAAAAAAAAGAAGAACTGAATAATTTTTTTAACAGAAAATCAGGGAACTTGTTAAAAAAATATTGTGATTAGACCATGATTATCGGTAAGCTTTTGAGGGTTTCTTAGAATTAAAAGAAAATAAAAATTAAAGGAAAAAAGAAATGTTGCTTATTTTTTTTTGATCTCCGCTGCGAGAGACGGTTGAGGGTTTCATTGGTTTTGTTAGAAGAATAAGATGATTTTTGGTTAAGGATTCTATGGATTCCTTATGGATTATTAGTCTCTAGTTTCTTCTCCTTTTTCTGTCTTAATCACGTCAATTATATCCATCAATTTCTCCAATCGATATGTGTATTTGATCTGATCGTCTTCTCTTTTTTGTTCGCAGTTCCGTCAATTGTCGTTGTTCGTCATGGAGAAACATCTTGAAATGTAGAGAGAAAATCCAGGTACAATTTCAATTCAATAATATTAGTTTGTAGCTTGTATCTTCTTCATTCCCAAATTTTTCCATCTTGATTTGAGATGGAGAAATCTAGGTTCAATTGGGTTTTTGTTTGCAGGGTCATTTAGATGTTGAGTTAAACTATGCAGGAAGACAACAAGCAGAAAGAAAGAGTATGTGTCTCCACTTTTTAACAATCTGCCTTTTGAGAGCAATACATTCTGAGAGATGATCTTTTACATCTTCTTGTCAATGGTAACAAAGCTAGAAAGCTTGATGCTTTATTATCACTTCTTCAAGATCATCAAGTTACTGATCACTTCTTATGCGTAATGGCTAACAAGGGTTTTGTCATTTGTTTCAATCTTTTTTAACAAATCGATAGTCTTTGTTTGTGTCGTGAAGGAAGAATCTATGTTGGTATCATTTGGTGTATAAACATTCTGAAAACAGTTCTGATTTGTGGTTTGTTCATTTGTGTACCACTATCATTGAGTAGATAGATTTTCTGACCATTATTATCTTCAATCAAAGTATAAGTGATCATCTTTAAGTGAATTCTTACTCAGATTGAAGTTTTTGTAGAGTTTGTTGTTTTTTGTGGAGAATCATTGTTTTTGGTTAAGTTGATTTGTTTTTTCTTCTAAGCAGATGGCACCAAAGCAAAACGGATAATAATGGGTGCCTCTTATTGAGGATTCATGCAAGCAGATACCAATGCAAAGACGATGGGACCTGTTCCATTGCCGACCAATAAGCGTATCAACTGTGTTCAAGTCGTTAACAACAATGGCATCTGGAACTGATAATGTCTCGGCTTCTCTCTACGCTCTCTCCGTTCGCAAGATCTTTCTTTGCTTAGATGGACTATGATCTATTTTATTGGATCGTATGATGGATTTGTAATCTTCATCATGCTGTTATATATTTTCTTTTATTCTATGTTTTTACGGATTATAATATTAGGTTTAAAATTTTATGCAACCTATTATATTACTCTCTTTTTTTTGTAATCTTCAATATTTATATATACTAATAATTTGATTTTCTTTCATTTGCAAACATTTCAAAAAGAAATTAATTTCCTTTTTTTTTAGAACCCCACTTTAGTCTCTTCATTGTAACAAAATCTTATTGAGTCTCAAATAATAAACAAATATTAAAACTAATACTAAACAATTAATTAAGAACCCTTCTAAGGTTCACCAGTAAATAGTGCGTCCATTCCGATCCGCATGATAATCGATTCGCTCAATTCACGGTTAATAAATGTATATTTTAATGGGAATGTTTTTGAATTTACCACTTTTTTCAAAAATCTTATAAAATCTACCACAATTTCAAATTTCTTATATTTTAGTACCACATTTTGTCTTTTAGTGAGTGTCAAATGACACAATTGCCCATAAGTTTTTTCAACTAAACGATAGTCTCGTCCACGAAATCAGGTTTGTACCCCACATTTGTTTATACCCACCATCGTCGTCTTTGTCTTTCACCACCGTCGCCGTCGTGTCTACGGTCACCGTCACCATCGTCGTCGTCTTGTCTATGACCATCATTTCTGTCTCTGTTTTCTATTACGACCACTGTCACCGTATCCGTCGCCGTCACCTTCGTCGTCATGTCCACCGTCGTCTTCTTGTCTACAATCATCATTTTCGTCTTTGTCTCTGTTTTTATTACGACCACCGTCGTCGTCTTGTCTACGACCATCACTGTCACCATCGTCGTCGTGTCCACCGTCGTCGTCTTGTCTATGACCATCATTTTTGTCTCTGTTTTCTATTACGACCACCGTCACCGTCACCTTCGTCGTCTTGTCTACAATCATCATTTTTGTCTTTGTCTCTGTTTTTTATTACGACCACCGTCGTCGTGGTATCCACCGTCATCATATTGTCTACGACCATCATTTCCATCTCTGTCTCCGTTTTCTATTACGACCACCGTCGCCGTTACAGTCATCGTCTTGTCTTGTTCACACCAATCGTTTTCGTCTCTATCTCGGCGATGATTTTTGTCTACGACGGGCGATGTCGTCCACGGCCACCGTCTCTATTCATATCCACCGTCGTCATCAACCACCGTCAGATTTTTATCTACGATCACCGTCTCTGTCATTCTGTTTCCATCTGTCCACCGCCGTTTTTATCGCTGTCCACAATCACCGTTTCTGTCCGTCGCCGCCGTTTACAATCATCGTCTCCGACACCATTTCCGGCACGATCTCCGGCATATCTCCATTTTTTCCGGTGAGTCTTAACATAGAAAGAAAGAGAAAGAGAGATAGAGATGATGATAACGGTTTTTGAGATGATGAAAATTGAAAGAGAGATGATATATAGAAGATAAAATTGTCTTTTCAAATGATGTTGTGATAGATTTTATAAATGATTTTAAGTTGTGGTAGATTTTATAAGGGATTTTAGAAAAACTATAGGTTATAATTTTTCCTATTTTAATTAAATAATGACAACAAAGGATATAGATTAATGGTATTAAAAAAATGTAAAATCTTTTAAACATCTTCAATATATTAAAGGAGAAACATTTTAGAACAAATTTGCTTAGGTGTCAAGCCCACAATTGTTTTTAGCATTTTCCATTTTTTTTGTATAATTCTTCTATACTCGTTGCCAAACACATTTATTTCCAAATATTACCTATATGTGATTATTCTAAATCCACTTACCAAACATAATTGAATGTTAAACTTTCCAAAAACAAATATTTCGAAAATTATAATATTTAATCTTTCCATTAAAATTTTGATATGAAATTTCCTTATTTTACTCTCCTTAATACATTAAAAAAACATTTTAGACTTTTGTGGCAATCCCACAATTTATTTTAGTAATTGTGATTATTTATTCTCCTTTTTAAAACATTATACTCCCTCCGTTTGTTTTTAACTGATGATTAAGGTTTCTACACTCCTATTAAGAAATCATTAAATTTATCTTGTTTTTTGAAATAAAATAATACGTTGAATTTATCTAAGACATTTCAACCAATAAAAATTCAATCTGCAAAATTTCAAGAGTCAAAAATACTAAAAAGTCAATTAATTATGCATTGGTAAGTGAGAACATCACTTATTCGTGAAAAAAAAAATAACAGTTAAAACATCATTTATAAACAAATGGAGGGAGTAGAAGATAGTTAATATAGTAACTCAAAATACAGAGATTTCAATTAACTATTTGATTAAAAAAAATTAGCTAACGAATTCAAAAATATATAATAAATAAACAAAGTCTTATTTTTTTAGTAATTTTTCGTTAATTCGATACTTCGGTAAGGTGTAGCAAAATTTGATTACGGTTTGGATAATTTAGTATTTAAATTTTTATATTCATTCGGATTATTATATAATTTGGTTAGAACTTGAATCGGTGAAACAAATATATTTCGAATTTGATTTGGTTCACTTTGGTTTATGCATTGTTTTATATGATGGTAATAAAACACACACTTATATACAAAATAATCACCAATTTAAAAATAAAAACAATTTATTTCGAGTTCCATATATATAAATTCATTTCATATATTTGATTTTGTTCAGTTGGTTCAGTTTGGTTTATGAGTTGTTCTATAAGTAGGTAAAACACATTTATATACAAAATAATCACCAATTTAACAGTATAAATAAATAGATTTTGAATTTTTATATGTATAAATAAATACATTTATATACTATTCTAGTTTAAGTTAAAAGTAAGGGGTGATGGCAAAAAAAAAAAAAAAAAAAAAAGTTAAAAGGGGCTGGGTGTAAATTATAGCTAGATAGAGATCAGATAATGCTGATACATTTTATTTATTACTCCGCGGTGCAAAATAGTACTTCCAATTAATTCATCCCAATTAATTTCCTTTTGAAAATTAGAGGCCAAGATAAGAAAGCAACAAGTATCAATTTTCTGTAAATGGTAAGATGGTGGAGATTGTCTTCCAAAGGGACTGATGTGGACTGTTTATTTATATTGTCTGGCTTTTTTTTTTTGAACAAAACGATTTTTTTTTATATTAAAGGTCCAACTAAGTGGAAGAGTTTAGAGTAACAAGGCCAAACTTGGCAAGCGAATCGGCTAAAACATTATCCGATCGCGGAATAAAAGCAAAAGCAATAGATAGAAAATCCCTCTTAAGACAACGAATGTCAAATAAGATGGACCGTAACTCGTTTAACTCCTCCCCCGAATTGAGTAAGGTGACAAGCGAGAGAGAATCCGAGAAACAATTAAGTTTTCGGAAACCAGAATTTATAGCCGCAATTAAGGCGGCTTTCAATGCAAGAGCTTCTCCGATCAAAGCCGAAGCCACTTTTGACTTTGTTACCGTATGTGTGGAAATCAACTTCATGTTAGCATCCTTGAAACACCAACCCAATCCACACTCTAAGGATGAGTGATATGGCCAAATTTACCGTAGACCTACTCTCTCAAATTAAGAGATCAGCTGTAACACTTAAGGTTATCGAATCCACAGGGAATAAGAAACTCAATAGATTATTAAATTCAGATTAAGCTAAGCAAGATAATAAGAATGCAAAAACAAGTAGACAAAGCAATTTAAACGGTTGAAAAGATCAATTAAAACAAAGCTAGGCACAGGGAAATCTCCAGTGAATCAGAATTGCAGATAAATCAATTGATAGGAATATTAAAGAACAGTTCCTGAACATGAACACGAATATAAAACTAATCAACTTTCGTTGCAGAAGTTATCTATGAATAAATCCTAGAAAACAAAATTCCTTTGTGAATCCTATGAATCTAAACAAGCATTAATTTCAGGTTCAATTGTTCACAAAACCCTAGACCAAATTTCTTTGCGAAAAGGAATTTTGCTCATCAAAAACTAGATCAAGTAATCAATCAAACTGTCGTTTCTATTAATTATCCTAAGATCAGATTTCAGGTCATGAATCTAAAATCAGCATTAATCACAAGTCAAGATGAAGAACATTCTAAAGATATTATCCTAATAATTAAATCAGATCTAACAACTCATCAAACTCCTTTGAAAATCCCTAAACCTAACAAGAGAATTACTCAGACATAATCAAAGCAAAAACCATTATATTAATTGAAGATATCTCTTAAACAAAGATAAAATAAAGCATAAGCCTCAACAATGGCTGTAAAAACATATATATATATAAGGTACATAAACCGTCATAGACATAAAAGTAAACATCTGGAATTCCTTTGCAAAAATGGAAATCTTCGATTTGGGCTTTTTGGCTCGTCTGATCAGGGTGTCGATCGACACCCAGAGGTGGTGTCGATCGACACCAGCTCTATTTTCTGAATCCGAACTTTGACATTTTGACGCTCCATTTCGCAATGCTCCAAAACTTCCAGTAAACATTTTTTATGCCTCAAACATCTAAGTACCTGCAAAGACTCTAAAAACAACTAGAAAACACCAAAAGACACTAGATATATGACTTATATCATGGCTTAAACAGGGTAAAAACCATGATATATCAACTCCCCCAGACTTAGCTTTTTGCTTGTCCCTAAGCAAAACAGTGTAATCACTCCTTTAAGAACCACATACCTTGCAAAGCTAATCCGGTGATACTTCGATGTTTCCTAGAAGTATAGCAGTCCTCCAGATTGAATCCAAACTACTTAGAGAATCTCAGACTTTCCGTTGCAAACCCTTTTCATTTTATTAGGTGCGGTCTCATCGAGGGAATATCGATCGCTGGACCTTCTAGATTCTTTCACTTCCTTGAACACTTTCTTGCGTTTCACCCTCTCTCTTCCCTCTGAAACTGTATCCAATTAAGGATATCATAGAGATGCACTGCCCATTTTTGAACTTTTTCTTCAATATTTTTTTCTGATTTTGGACTTGCACTTTTCTGTAGATTTTTTTTATTTCCTTGGCATCTCTATGATCACTAGATCAGCGCTCACTACTAGTGTTCTTGTGGAGACAGGGTCATGAGGCTTTTTTCTTTTTTGATCTAGGACAGTTGTATTCGTCACTCGGGAAAAAGTTTCAAGAGCGGTCCATCCTCACTTTCAAGTGTTTGGAAGCTGAATCAAGTCTTGCGATTACCAACGCCCTTGACAAGAAATTAGAGTTCATTAAGGGCGGGGTCTGCAACGTCTTTCTGGCGTTCTCCAAAAATCTGAACTCGCTCTGTTAAACCGATCCATTTCCAGTTACCCACCTTGTAAAACCAACCAACTTGCATTGGAAATGGTCATTGAGTGCTGTTCAAAGTAAGTGGAAAGGGGAATTTCGACCCGAAAAATTTGAAAAACTGAATCAAAAATTCAAAATAAAACACAAAAGTTAGCAACTACCTCCCCCAGACTTAAACGATACTGTCCCCAGTGTTATTAAGCCTGAAGAAGGTGAATAAAATAGATAGGAAACAGAATAAATTAAAAAACGAATGAATTTGTACTTGTTGAGGGTGGTGTCGATCGACACTGGCAAGGGTGTCGATCGGCACCCATGATTTTGGTCTGATCGACCAGTAGGTCGATCCACTGTTCATCCGCAAATTTTTTATTATTTTTTTTGGAAGCAAAAAAATCTGAAACACTTAAACTAAAAATAAAAGTTAGTAATAAAAGAAATTTAAAACAAAAATAAAATACTTACTAGTGGATTGCCTATCATTCAGCGCTTGTTTTTAGTCCGCTAGCTTGACTATTTTGAGGAACTAGATGTCTGGAGGATCTGTACTCTTCCATGGAATGATTCCAGGACAGAGCTTCTGCGTCTTTTGAACCATTGCCAGAACGACTGCGTCTCCTTTATCTTTCAGCTCTGGAGGAATGAGAATTCGCATTTTTGCGAACGGTTTTGAAGTCCTTGAACACTCCTTTGGAATTCCTGCAAAATCATCAAAAGAAAAACCAAGCTTTCGAGGAACTCGTTGTTTGCATGAGCGCGTAACCGCTTTTTCAACTTTAATGAAATTGGAAGAAATAGAATTAAGTACAGGAGGTTCACACCTTTGCTAAATGGGAGGATCGTGGGATGGGATAAGTGGAATGAAGTTCTCAGCAATAGATGAAGGACTAGACTCCAGCTCCTTGATTGAGTCTTCATCTTCTAGAATTTCCACTGAAAAAGTTTGACCATCGATGGTGGATTTTCTCCTAGTGTTCTCCATGTCAAAATCAATGACAATATCACCTAAATCAAGCTTTATCTTTCCCTTCCTCACGTCTATTTGAGCACCAGTAGTCGCTAAGAATGATCTTCCTAATATCAATGGATCTTCAGGTTCATCATCATACTCCAAGACTACAAAGTCTGCAGGAATGATGCAATCCTGAATCTTGATAGGCACATCTTCAAGAATCTCTTTTGGGAATCTCCTGGATCTATCAGCTAGGAGAAGAGACATCCTAGTGGTCCTGAAATCAGTCATACCAAGCTTAAAAGCAACAGAAAGTGGAATCAAATTAATACCAGACCCCAAATCACAAAGAGAATGAGGAAACTGCCATGTTGAAATTGAGCAATTAAGCACGAAGTTACCTGGATCCTGAAGCTTGATTGGAACCCTGCTCTGGATCATAGCACTTACTTCCTCTGAAACCACTATGTCCATCTTCTTCTTCTTAGGCACTAGAGTCGTGTTCAAGGGTATGGCTCTGATGTCTCTGGTCAGCAGTGCTCCCTCCTCAGGACTAATATCATTCGCTGCAAGCCGCTCGACGTATCGTTTCAAAGCTGTGGATAGCTTTACTGCATCTCAACCATGACCTTATCAATAATCCGCTTGCAAATCTCCTCCTCAACCTCCTGCTTAGACCTTCTAGCTCTAGGAAAAGGGACTAGAGGCTTGTAGACGTTCTCCTCTGAAGCAATCACGATTGCCGCAAAATCAGGCTCGGTCTGGACGGGATGTCGATCGACACTCTCCTTAGTGTCGATCGACACTAGCTTCTCGATTCTCAGACCGTAATTTTTTTCAAGTGTCGATCGATGCTCAGTTGTAGTGTCGATCGACACTGGCTCTGCAGACCCAAAAATCGCCTCAAATTCATCGAAATAGTCCTCCTGAGTAGTCTGAACCGCATTGCAAGTACTCCTTGGGTTATCATCAGTCTTCGGAGGCAGATAACCCTCTTGCCTCGTGATAGAACTGGCGGTTTGAGCCACTTGAACGTCCAGCTTCTTGACATGAGTGCTTAGCGCTGAAATCTTTCCATCAAGGTCCTGATACATAGTATCCATCTTACCATTGAAGCTCACAGTCATCTTCTGTTGGCCCTCTAGGAGTTATTCCAGCATATTTTTCACCTCATTGTCCTGCTCAGGGGGTTTCTGATAAGAAGAAGAACCATAGTTCCTGTTGTAATTGTTGCTCTAGAAGGCCTTCTAATAGCCTTGCTGATTTCTGTATTTCTGAAATCCTGAACCATTGATGTAGTTCACATCCTCTGCAGTTTCAACTTCCTGAGCAAACTGTACTGACTTCTTTCCCACAAGGATACTATGCATAGGATCCAGCTTAGCGTTCATCTCAGCCAAATGCTTCCCACCATCCTTGTTCTCGCTCATCTGATTCCTCACAAAATCAGCGTTCTTCGTGCTGTTGCTAGAAGCCAAGTTCTCGATGAGAGTAACCGCGTCCTCTGGATAGTTGGTATTGAAATTACCACTGCTTGCTGCATCCAAAGCCATCTGATACCTCCAGTCCACTCTTCTGTAGAAGATGCCTAACAACTGAACATCGGTGAAGCCATGGTGAGGACAATCTCTCTGATAAGACTTTAGACGCGTCCATGCAGCCCTGAATGCTTCTGTTGGGCCTTGACGAAACGTAGTAATCTTTGTTCTCAAGTCCTCTGATCTCGCATCATCATAGAAGTAATTTAACAACGCGTTCTTGGTGTCCTCCCAAGTAGTCAGCGATCCAGGCTCAAGCTGCTTCAACCAGTAAGAAACATCCCCACTAAGAGAGTATGAGAATAGCTTGCAGAAGAGATAATCGCTGGACACACCATTAGCTTTGATGCTGGAAGCTAAATCCTCAAAGTTCTCGATGTGGTCCATGGGATGCTCATGAGGAAGACCATTGTAAGGGTTCTGAGCAACCAGGCTTCAGCTCAAAATCATTCCTCTAGAAAGCTGGAGGACGAATCGCAGCTCGATTCACGTAGAACTGATCAGGATGGTTGAAATCAGCCAAAGTCCGTTGCTGATTCTGGACAAAGTGTCGAGCGAAACTAGCTTGGCGTCCATTGACACCATCAACTTCTCCTTGTCGAGCGACCTGTAATTCATTCGGGTGTCAAGCGACACCATCGGGGCATCGGTCGACACCAGCTTCCGCGTCGTCTCTAGGCTGCTCATTAACTTCCTCGACGACTACAATTCCATCGTCGTTGATCCTCTGCCCTTGCTCGTTGTATCTGAGACCTGCCGGATCACGCAGAACTCCATCTTCTCCAGGAATCAGTATAAGCTGTGGTCTAGCAGCCATTGTTGCTGCTCTTCTGTTTTCTCGCTCTAACCGTGCTAGTTCCTGAAGATCGTATCCCACTAGTTCTATGTCCTTGTTGCTTCTGGTATTGCAATTTCGCATGTACCTGAAACACAAAACAGAAAGACAAACGAAACTAGCAGAAAATTAAAAACAAGGATAAAAACCTAGACAAAATCCTAATAGTATTAATCTAATGGTAATGATTCCCCGACAACGGCGCCAAAATTTGATATGGTCAAATTTACCCTTGACCTACTCTCTCAAATTAAGAGATCAGTTGTAACACTTAAGGTTATCGAATCCACAGGGAATAAGAAACTCAATAGATTATTAAATTCAGATTAAGCTAAGCAAGATAATAAGAATGCAAAAACAAGTAGGCAAAGCAATTTAAACGGTTGAAAAGATCAATTAAAACAAAGCTAGGCACAGGGAAATCTCCAGTGAATCAGAATTGCAGATAAATCAATTGATAGGGATATTAAAGCACAGTTCCTGAACATGAACACGAATATAAAACTAACCAACTTTCGTTGCAGAAGTTATCTATGAATAAATCCTAGAAAACCAAATTCTTTTGCGAATCCTATGAATCTAAACAAGCATTAATTCCAGGTTCAATTGTTCACAAAACCCTAGACCAAATATCTTTGCGAAAAGGAATTTTGCTCATCAAAGACTAGATCAGGTAATCAATCAAACTGTCGTTTCCATTAATTATCCTAAGATCAGATTTCAGGTCATGAATCTAAAATCAGCATTAATCACAAGTAAAGATGAAGAACATTCTAAAGATATTATCCTAATAATTAAATCAGATCTAGCAACTCATCAAACTCTTTTGAAAATCCCTAAACCTAACAAGAGAATTACTCAGACATAATCGAAGCAAAAACCATTATATTAATTGAAGATATCTCTAAAACAAAGATAAAATAAAGCATAAGCCCCAGAGGTGGTGTCGATCGACACCAGCTCTGTTTTCTGAATCCGAACTTTGACACTTTGACGCTCCATTCCGCAATACTCCAAAACTTCCAGTAAACATCTTTTATGCCTCAAACATCTAAGTACCTGCAAAGACTCTAAAAACAACTAGAAAACACCAAAAGACTCTAGATATAAGACTTATATCATGGCTTAAACAGGGTAAAAACCATGATATATCAATGAGCTCCGCCAAGACGCATCAACAAAACAATGTGTTGCTTGTTGGGGCAACCTCAAGGCATGAAGTGGCTTTCGAGGGTTCTTAGACATGGTAGATGGTTGTGCATCTTGCCACAAGCGTGCTTCCTTACATGCGCGTAGTAGGATATCCTCACTTGAAGTCTTTCGGTTTTCAAAGAATAAAATGTTTCTTGATTTCCATAGAGACCATATTAGCCACGGGAATAATGGATATTCGGTAAGTCCCAACGGCGGTAAGTTGACAGGTTTTTGAGCACTCTCAAAAATTGATTCAAACTTAACGGAGCCGTTGCGTCCACTTTGTGCAAGATGGGAGCAAGGTCCTATGTCTTGATTGCAAAGGGACATGACTAATAACGTGCAACTCATCTTCTAAGGCCCCACAATAACGACAATTGGTACCATTGGTGATTCCACGAATGATAAGATTACGACCCACCGCTAGAGCCTTATTCTTCAATTTCCAAAGAAATGTTTTGAGTTTTGGTGCCGTCTTTACCGTCCATATGCATGATTTCCAATTGAAATCTTCTTCTCTAGCCGAGGCTACATTGATTTTTGACAACGCATAGCCCGATTTAGTGGAGTAAGTTCCCGATTTGACAGGTAGCCAAACCCTCACATCTTCCATTGAGAAAGAGCTAAGGGTGATAGTTGTTATTAATTCCTCATATTGAGGTAAGTGATGTCGAATAGCCTCCAAATTCCACGTCTTAGACGATTGATGAATGAGGTCCGAGACTTTCAAGTCTAAAGAGTGGAACGGTGGAGGGCCATGTGGTCTTTGCGGTTGCGCCGTAGAAAGCCACGCATCGTTCCAAACGTTGATACTTTCTCCATTACCAACTATCCAACCAAGCCCGTGGGCTAGAACCTTTCTTCCGATTAGAACACCCGACCAACCATGCGAACCGCTAGATGAAGGTGAGGCTTCCAAGAATGATGTGTATGGAAAGTACTTGCCATTATAGATCCTAGCTAGCAATGAGTTTGGTTCGTTTAGGATTCTCCAACTTATCTTTGCAAGAAGAGACTCGTTGAATTCCCGAATTTCTTGGAATCCTAGCCCTCCTTCCAAAATCGGTAAAGTAAGCTTATCCCATGAAACCCAACTTATCTTTCGTACCCCCGGTTTGTCATCCCACCAAAAATGCGTAAGCGAGGATTAGATCTTATCGCAAAGAGAAATCGGTAATTTAAAACACGACATAGCATACGACGGAAGAGACGTAAGCACCGCTTTTAGTAGAACTTGTTTTCCGGCCGTAGAAAGAAAGCGATTCGACCAACTTAACGCTCTCTTATCTATCTTGTCTAGGATTTCGGTAAAGATGTCCTTTTTCTTTCTCCCAAAATGTTCGGGTAAACTGAGATACTTTCCCACACCACCCTCGGTTCGAATTTGGAGAACTCTCTTGACTCGGTGTTTAAGTACCTCTGGCGCCTTAGAGGAATAAGTGACCACCGATTTCCGTAGGTTAATCTTTTGTCCCGAAACCATTTCATACTTGTTGAGAATATCCACTAGAGCCTTGCAACATTTGGTATTGGTTAGGGTAAAAAACATTGTGTCGTCGGCAAAGAGTAGATGATTAATCGGTGGAGCTTTGTTAGCCACTTTGATGTCGGGTAAGGAGCCATCTACTAATGCTCCCATGCACATTCCCGAGAGAACCTCGGTACAAAGGATAAATAAGTAAGGCGAAAACGGTTCTCCTTGTGTTAGCCCTCTTGTTGGGTTGACTTTCCCACTTGGCCTACCATTTATAAGGAAAGAGTAAGAGACCGTACTTACGCACTCCATAATCCATCTAATCCACTTAGCATGGAAACCGAATCTCAAAAGCACTTCCTTTATAAAACCCCACTCAATACAGTCATATACCTTAGACATGTTCGTCTTAACCGCCATTGAGCACCGGGAGCTTGCATCGGAAATCTTGAGAAAGTTGAGAACTTCATGTGTGATTAACACATTATCCGAGATGGCTCGATTAGGTACAAAAGCCGATTGTGACGGGAAATCAAGTGTGAGAGAAGAGGTTGAAGCCTCTTTGTCAATATCTTGGCGATAATTTTGTAATGAGTCGAACACAATGCGATAGGGCGATAATCGGAAACCTTTTTTGAACCTATGCCCTTTGGAATCAAACAAACATGAGTTTCGTTGTGTCTTTTATTTAAAGAGAAAGCCTCGAAAAAACTCATGATTTCTCGTGATATATCTGATCCTATTATGTCCCAAAAAGCTTGGTAAAACGCGGCGGAGAATCCATCCGGACCCGGCGCTTTGTCCGAGTAGATCGAGAGAACAGGATCTCCTCTTCTCCGGGTAATTCAATGAGAGAGTTATTCATAGAGTTTGAAATTTTCTGATGGATTACCTCTTGAACCATGTCGAAATTGGTGTTTCCGTTCGATTCAAACAAGTCTTGATAAAACTGGACCACTGCCTTAGCGATGTGATATTCTTCAAACACCGAATTTCCCGCTTTATCCTTTATCACTGACAAGTTGTTTATAGCTCTTCTCCTTTTCACCGAAGCGTGGAAGAATCGGGAGTTGCGATCGCCACCTTGAAGCCATAGAACTTTACTCTTCTGCCTCCAAAAAAGTTTTTCCTCCCGATAATACATCTCAAGCGTCTGAGAAATTGTTTGGATATGGACCTCATTAGGCGAGTCACTAGACAAAGCCCGGTCCAGCTCTTTTTGGGCTTTTGTGATCTCCTTTGAATTATTCTTTTTGTTCATCTTAGCCCATTTAATAATCTCTTCTCTGCAACGATCAATCTTTTTGTTCACTGATTCCAAAACAGGGGAACTCCATAACTTTTCAATAAACTTCCGAAAATCCTCCTTATCACAGTAGGTCCTGTCAAATCTGAAGACTCCCTTCCTCCTCTTCTTTTCTTTACCAAAGAAAGTGATCAAAGGCCTATGTTCCGAGCCTTGGAACCGTAAGTACATACTCCTTCCCGTGGGAAAGTCTTCCATCCATGAAGAATTAGCAAGCGTTCTATCGAGACGTGCTCGTACCAAATGGACTCCTCTATATCCTCTCCAAGACAGAGGAATGCCAGAATATTTTACCTCGTATAGCCCAGCCTCTTCAATAAAATTTTGAAATCTCGAGAAAGATCCTTCCTCATGTAAAATGCCACCTCTCTTCTCTTTGTTATCCGCTATCTCGTTGAGATCACCAGCAATAAGCCAGCTGGTGTCTCTGATTTTGCCCAACTCCTTAATGTGATCCCAAAAGACTTGACGATTTTCTACTTTTGGCGGCCCATAGATGAAAGTAACATAGCTAGTTTGGTTCTTGTGCTTTATCCTTGTGTCGATATGGTTTGGAGAGAAATCCAGGATATGAACGTCCACTGCGTTGTTCCAAACCAATGCCAAACCAACACTTTGTCCCTCCGGAGGGACGAGAAGGCTATTTATTAGAACCGTATCAAGAAACTCCTTAAGCACAACATCATCTTGGTTCTTGGTTTCCATGAGAAACATTATATCGGGGATAAAATTACATCGTATATCTCGTATTCTAGGAACTGTTAGGTCGCCTCCCATACCTTGACAGTTCCAACTTGCATGGACTAAGGAAAAAAGATCGATGGATCCTGAAAATCCATCCGAGAGCCTCCCATAGTAGACTGGTTTTGCGGTGCATTAGCCCTTGCTGAATCATTCAAACCCCCACGTTGGGGTACATCTCTGCTTATGCCTGGTCCATCTCTAGCTTGTTTAGTCTTTGTAGTGAGACGGGTTCTGGTCGCATTGCGTTTCTTAGAGTTTACACCATTTAAGGGACTGTTTGCAATCCTTCTCCTAATTGGAGCACCAGACTGTTTTGGAGTCTTTCTCTTTTTCACCGCTCCTTTAGACGGTGGGATGGTGATTTGCACCAAATGGAGTTCCACAGGAGGGGATTCACCAATCCTTAAAGTTGCTGGAATACGGTTCCCCGGGCCTGAACCAGATCCCGGGTGGATGAGGAGTGGAGAGTGACCATTTAGATTGAGGGTATTCTCCCTGGCTCCACTTCTTTGGCTTTGCGCAGGAAGTACTTCTTGATTAACCCCATTTGCATACTGAATCTCAATTTCCTGTAGCTGTTCAGATTCCATACTCGTTCCTTCTCCAAGTCTTTGTAAAGCTGATGCACGAGTCAGAGAGAGACGTTCCAAAGTTGGGCGTCTTGACTGAGGAGAGATTGTGTCTTCTGGTATAGTAGGTAATAATATAGGCGCTGGTTCCTCAAGTGACCTTGGGGAAGGAGTGTGAGGACCCCTTGATTGTGAATGAGAGGTGCCCACTTGTACCCATGTTTTCTGGCCCGGGCTAACTCTATGCTCACTCTCTGAATAGGCAAGTACTCTGGGATGAATCCTCCTTGGAGTGGCTGAATGGGAACTAGCGGTTGATGTATGAACTACAGGTTTGTAGTATGAGCCTTTTCTCCTCATCTCATCTCTGTTCTAGCGGTCCTGGGGCCTAGCAACTGATTTACCGTAGCCACCAGTACTGTTATGAGAGGCATGTCTTTGTGAGGGTCTTTCGTAATGTCCCCTAGGTGGAGATAGCCTATATTCCTTTTGACTTACATCATTCCTTCTAAAGGAGCTCGAGGAGCGAGGTGTTTGGTATCTTTTTTCGTTTTGGCGACTTTTATTCGCTTCCATTCGGTTTAAGACCCTTCTCTGATTGATACCAAGGAGGGAAAGATCTCTGACTCCTCTCCTTGTGTTATGACAATCTTTCTCATCATGAGATAAGGAGAAACAAGAAAAACAATGCTTTTCCAGCATTTCATATTCAAATTCCACATTGTAATCGCTCCATTGGGGAGAAGAGTAATGAAGGGGAATGCCACAGATCTTCTTCAATTTCAGTGAAAGCTTTGTGAGATGAGTAATGAAGGGGAATGCCACAGATCTTAATCCAAAATGTTATCTGAGATGGGAATGTGGGAGATACTATTGGTTCCCATCTCTGACAACATCCACTTCTTAAAGTGGTACGGTCCTCGTCTCAAGACCGATTCCAGTGCTTCTTCTGTCTCAAATTTGAAAAGGAAAGTTTATGGTCCAAGTTCTCAGGAGTCCACTCGGGTTTCCAGGTTCCATAGTGAGGAAGGTAACCTATAATTGCTCGAGGGTGCTGAATAAAGGGGTTAGTAACTCGCCCCACAATAGAGAGTCTATTCTCTGCAATTAGTGTTGTATTATCTATAGCCGAGATGCGGAGAGGGGAACTGCGGCGTGGCTTGGTCGTCGATGAGACCCACTTGCCTTTTTCTTCTCTTGTGTATTTATGTGACATGGTCGGTGGAGAGAGAGTTTGACTGTAATTAAGAGGAAACTCTAGTATCGGAAGAGTAGATCCGCAAGAAAATCTCTAGAAGTAGAGTAACTAGTAAAGCTCTATTAACAGAGTAAGATGTGACTGTATAAAACGGTCCACATTTCGCGGTAAGACTGGGCGATGCTTATGCCGGAGGCTTCTCGGTTCAGGTTAGTAAGATTGAGGTTTCCCCTTTTCTCTCGTTTCCGGCCGGTAAAGCTTGAGAATCATTGCTTCAGCTGATTTCTCCGGTAAGGATTGGGGGTCCGGTAAACCGCGAGGACCGGTGAGGCGGTCGCCTCCGGTGGTGAAAGAAAAACCGAAGGACTTTAGCTATTTGGGGGAAAGAAAGTTTGGTGGAGTAAAAGGCGAAAAGGTGAATTTGAAAAAATTACTAAAAATGGTAATAATTCATTGGTTAAAGTTGACCAACAAACTATGACCAAGGGTTAAAGACCTTTATCGCAAAGAGTGCCTGAGAGAGAAGAAGAAGTACAAGTCTTTGTAGCAACTTGCTTATCCCTTACATTTCCTTATATTGTCTGGCTATAAATGAATTCTAGAGGATAAGCTACATTTTCCTTGTCGATACGAGTAAAATACATTAATCTATATGATTTGTTGAATACATTAAACTAAAATGTATAATATGATAAGTTAAAGGAATATAGAATACATTTTAGTTTCGAGTAAAACAATTCTTCAGTATGATATCAAACCGTGTAAATGTTTGCTCGTTATCTAATTCGTTTGTCATTGTCAACAAGAGATCTCTATATTGAATTAAAACATACATATATTTTTATGAGATAATAACTAAAACGATCTTGGAAAGTACCTTAATAACTAAAACGACCTTGTAGAGATGAGACCAATTGAAAAGTTTTATACACCTTATGTGAACTTTATTATTACAGAATTGCCATTGGAAAAAAAAATTAGGGTTTTGGTAACTGTTCATTAACCACCGAATAAAACTGTTTTCCTTTTTTTTTTTTTAATTCCTTTGTCGGGAAAGAAAAAAAAAGACCGGCGATTCTTCTCCTTCTCTGTGTCTCATCGTTTTCTCCCGCCGTATTTGCCGCCGCCGGCCACTGAGAATGTAAGTGTGCGACTTCTCTCCTCTTCGTTTCTCTTTTCTCGTTTAACAACTTCTCTCCTCTTTGTGTTTGCAGTTTCTATATTCCGGTGGTATTAGGGTTTGTTCTTGTTCCGGTGAAGTATTCGAATCTTCCACCGCTGCATTGTACAAACAAGAGGTAAATGATGATTTCTGGGTTCGTTCGTGTTCTTGATGATTTCTGGGTTCGTTCGTGTTCTTGATGATTTATGGGTTCGTTCGTGTTCTTGATGATAGATTTATTTTTGTTTGATGGTAGATTTGTTATTCTTTGATGGTAGATTTATTTCTGGGTTCGTGTTCGTGTTCTTGATGATTTCTGGGTTCGTGTTCTTGATGATTTCTAGGTTCGTGTTCTTGATGATAGATTTATTTTTGTTTGATGGTAGATTTGTTCAGGTGAACGTGGATTCTTGTTCAATTTCGGGGTTTGCTCGTGTTCGATTTCTGGGTTTGTTCTTGTTCTTGTGCACTTTTCAAAAGTTCTGGTTCATTCAACAACAGGTAATTACAATTTCGGCTTCGTTTGGGTGGTTTTGTATCCGATTCAATTTCTGGGTTCTTGTTCTTGATGGTAGATTTATTTTTGTTTGATGGTAGATTTATTTTTCTTTGATGGTAGATTTATTCTGCTGGACGTGGTGGAGGCTTCGGAGGTGGTGGCACAAGAAGCGGAAGCCGTGGATCTATTGGATTCGGCGGTGGTAATGGTAGTTTAATTTAGTTGGAAGTTTGTTCTGTCATGGTAGATTTATTATATGTTCAATGGTATGGTAGTTTTTCTTTGATGGAAGATTTATTTTTGTTTGATGATAGATTTATTTTTCTTTGATGGTAGATTTATTCTGGTGGACGTGGTGGAGGCTTCGGAGGTGGTGGCAAAAGAAGCGGAAGCCGTGGATCTATTGGATTCGACGGTGGTAATGGTATTTTAATTTAGTTGGAAGTTTGTTCTGTCATGGTAGATTTATTCTATGCTCAATGGTATGGTAGTTTTTCTTTGATGGTAGATTTATTTTTGTTTGATGGTAGATTTATTTTTCTTTGATGGTAGATTTATTTTGCTGGACGTGGTGGAGGCTTCGGAGGTGGTGGCAAAAGAAGCGGAAGTCGTGGATCTATTGGATTCGGCGGTGGTAGTGGTAGTTTAATTTAGTTGGAAGTTTGTTCTGTCATGGTAGATTTATTCTATGTTCAATGGTATGGTAGTTTTTCTTTGATGGTTGATTTATTTTTGTTTGATGGTAGATTTATTTTTCTTTGATGGTAGATTTATTTTACTGGACGTGGTGGAGGCTTCAGAGGTGGTGGCAAAAGAAGCGGAAGCCGTGGATCTATTGGATTCGGCGGTGGTAATGGTAGTTTAATTTAGTTGGAAGTTTGTTCTGTCATGGTAGATTTATTCTATGCTCAATGGTATGGTAGTTTTTCTTTGATGGTAGATTTATTTTTGTTTGATGGTAGATTTATTTTTCTTTGATGGTAGATTTATTCTGCTGGACGTGGTGGAGGCTTCGGAGGTGGTGGCAAAAGAAGCGGAAGCAGTGAATCTATTGGATTCGGCGGTGGTAATGGTAGTTTAATTTAGTTGGAAGTTTGTTCTGTCATGGTAGATTTATTCTATGTTCAATGGTATGATAGTTTTTCTTTGATGGTAGATTTATTTTTGTTTGATGATAGATTTATTTTTCTTTGATGGTAGATTTATTCTGCTGGACGTGGTGGAGGCTTCGGAGGTGGTGGCAAAGAAAGCGGAAGCCGTGGATCTATTGGATTCGGCGGTGGTAATGGTAGTTTAATTTAGTTGGAAGTTTGTTCTGTCATGGTAGATTTATTCTATGTTCAATGGTATGGTAGTTTTTCTTTGATGGTAGATTTATTTTTGTTTGATGGTAGATTTATTTTTCTTTGATGGTAGATTTATTCTGCTGGACGTGGTGGAGGCTTCGGAGGTGGTGGCAAAAGAAGCGGAAGCAGTGAATCTATTGGATTCGGCGGTGGTAATGGTAGTTTAATTTAGTTGGAAGTTTGTTCTATCATGGTAGATTTATTCTATGTTCAATGGTATGATAGTTTTTCTTTGATGGTAGATTTATTTTTGTTTGATGATAGATTTATTTTTCTTTGATGGTAGATTTATTCTGCTGGACGTGGTGGAGGCTTCGGAGGTGGTGGCAAAGGAAGCGGAAGCCGTGGATCTATTGGATTCGGCGGTGGTAATGGTAGTTTAATTTAGTTGGAAGTTTGTATATGTTCAATGGTATGGTAGATTTGTTTTTCTTTGATTGTAGATTTGTTTTTTTTTTATGGTAGATTTATTCTCTTTTCAATGTAATGGATTGACATAATTTATGTACTCGAGAAATTTGCTCGCTATATAATCTGATTCCAAATGCCTTTAGCATCAATTATTATTACATTAAAACAGGAAAAACAAGTTAAAATTGAAAAGGCACATATTTAAGCTTCACTAGTCGTATGGTTATGATTGTATTGACGACAATTAGAACATTTGTGTTCTTTCCTTGGCTGGTATCGCTCCATCTCAGTCTCTAATGCACTTTTTATCCATAAGTCAGATAATAAGTCTACTACAACATTATTTAAAGAACCTAGGTCAGATAATAAGTCTACCACAACATTATTCAAAGAACCTAAGTCAAATAATAAGTCTACCGTCACATAGTTTAAAGAACTTAAGTCAGATAACAGGTCTACCACAACAGTGTTTAAAGAAGCTAAGTCAGATAACAAATCTACTACTACATTGTTTAAAGAGCCAAAATCAGATAACAAGTCTACCACTGCATTTTTGTTTAAAGAATCTAAGTCAGATAACAAGTCTACCACAACATTGTTAATTGAAAAACCTGTCACATAACAAGTCTACCACAACATTGTTGTTTGAAGAACCTAAGTCACATAACAAGTCTACCACCACATGGTTGTTTGAATAACCTAGGTCAGATAACAAGTCTACCACAACATCGTTGTTTGAATAACCTATGTCAGAAAACAAGTCTACCACAACTATATGAACAACCATTGTCGGATAATAAGTCTACCACAACTATATGACAACCATCTCCGGATAATAAGTCTACCACAACTATATGAACTTATGTCAGAAAACAAGTCTACCACAACTATATGAACAACCATCGTCGGATAATAAGTCTACCACAACTATATGACAACGATCTCCGGATAATAAGTCTACCATCCGAAAAACAAATCTACCATCCAAAAAACAAATCTACCATAAGGTAAACAGAAAAAATAACTCTACCAATGTTTTTCGGGAAATTGTTCTAGTAAAAGGGAAAAATATTGAATAAGTCTACCGTCAAAAATATTAAATCTACCACTCAGTATAAATCTACCACCACTATAATAAGTCTACCACTACAGTCCACTAGTACAAATCTACCACCACTATAATAAGTCTACCAGTCGCAAAAATAAATCTATCACGAAAATTTAACTCTACCGTTAAAGAAAATAAATCTACCAATCTTCGGAAATAAATCTACCAATCACAAAATAAGTCTACCGCTCCAAAATAAATCTACCACTGAAAATAATAAATCTACAAATCACTATAATAAGTCTACCAGTCGGAAATATCTCTACCACCACTGGAACAAATAAGTTTACCATTCATATATAAATCTACCGCTCAAAAAATAAGTCTATCGTTCAAAAAATAAGTCTACCGTTCGTATATAAATCTACCATCACATAATGGTAGATTTATTTTCTTTGGCGGGAACTTTTCCCGCCGATTCATTAATGGCAGTTTCGTAAATACGTTTTTTGTTATCAAGGGAACTAAGGGTAAAACGGGCAAAAATCCTCTAAAATCCAACTTTTTTAGAGGAAGATTGTTTTAGTGGAAAACCAACTTTACAAGGTCGTTTGAGTAAACTTCCCTATTTTTATTGAACACATTTTTCATGGCTACAAATACAACTAGGATCAACAAAGTAATGTGGCGAATTGGTCGTGGCTAAGAGACATAAACTCGCGATATGTATATAAAGACTTATGGCATTTGTTAAAAGGTTTTGTAGGTATCGATCCATGACTAGAATCCAAGTCACTCTACCAAAAGAACCTCTTCATCATCGATTATTATTCTTTTCTTCCAAACAAAATAATATTTAGGGACAAAAAATGGGAGTTCCTAATACTAATAAAAAAAAATTGGGAGTACAATTCTGACGAGCCATTTTGAGTAAATCAATTAGAGAAATTTGTTAATGTAATACTAATAAAGAGCCGTATCCAAAAAAAAGAGTCATAACCAAATGGGGTGAATATGATTTAAGGACGTGACGTGGACTTAGAATTTGACACATATCGCATGTGGATCCTTTCGCATCTAGTGATTATGATCCCTACGTCACCCACGTTATGAAAATAAACTCATTTTACAAAGATGGTCAACAAGAACCCAATTTTTTTTTTTTGATAAAATAAGAACCCAAATTTAATAGATAGGATCATAGGATTTCAATGAAAGAAGATAGGATTTCTCTTATGATTTGCATCTGTACTATGGGCTACGAACAGATTCACACATTTTCTAGTTAACATAAAACTAATTAATTTGAAATATATAAAACAAAACAATAGAGCATCACTCTAGCTAGAGCATTAGAGACTCGAAATAATATCAAAGATGATAAATAAATAAAAAAGAAATATTATCAAAGAAAGTCAGAAATAGGCATGCATGCTTGGATTTAACATAAATCAACAAATCATTGTAAGGAATAAGGGATTTTGACGAAGTGCATGTCTTCTTCTTTTTTTCATCTGAATTTCATTAGATTATAAAAGGGTGAGATTCACTTACACAGAAGGTTACAAAGCAAAACCCAAAAGGTAACCTATACAATTAAGTTGAGTTAATCGAAAAGAAAACCCTTATTCAAAAAAATTTGATTTTCCTAAGCTTGAGCAAATCTTCTCTCACAATCAAAGAGCTCATTTAGCCAAACTGGATGACTCTAAGTCGCATACGATTGGGATCAATTATATCCGATCCAATAATTTATTAGTTTATTATGATTTATATGTAAAAATGTAATTTTTGAAAATGGAGAACTCATTGACAAAAAAAAAAATATATAGATAGCTCAATATAACATTTTGTAAATTTTGTAAACGTGTATTTCCATAATGATATTTTAAAAATTTTCCTATTAACCTATTGGATTAGTACCAACTTTGATTTCAGTAACCAGAGTCGTGCCACCTCGAGAAAAAAAAACAATAGCTTAAGACATCATTTTTTTTGAAACAGATTAAGGGCATCTTCTTTTTCTTAGCAAAAATTAGGAGCCTCTTTTATTTTGATATTGATAGTATTTTGGAAAAGCAAATATGACCCATGAAAAATATGGGTTTCTTTAATACAGACAAATTTAAAAACAATAATTTATTAATAAATTTTTAAAAATAAGGTAAGCATAGAGATTTGTTATTTTATCTCCTAAGTCATATCAAAAAATATTAAAATTGAAATCTTCACTGAGAAAACTTTATTATACATGTTTCTTCCAGTGAATCATCGCCGATTCGCCGTTAAATGAAATGAATTACTCTCTTTTTCAAATAAAATTTTATCTTCGCTTGAGTATGTTACAAGAATGATTGAATGGCTTAACTATCTTATCTATTGAGAGAGAAGTGGTTAGAAAATTTGATTTTTAAATCCTTGTTAAAAATTTCATAGAAAAATGAAGAAAATTTATATTTTACTTAATCTTTTGTGTGGTAGTTTAGTTCTGTATTTATTTTGCAATTTGACGATACTGTTTTTTATAGATGAATTTTTATGAACTAATTTTATTTTGATTTTCGATTAGTAACGATTAATGATTCTAGCAACAAATTAATGAATTAATTGTATTACTTATATCACAAATTTTAAAGTACCAAAAATTGCTTATCTAGAAAATGAAGTAATAAATATATATATATATATATATACACTAAATGTAACAAAATAAAAAGTATCCTAAAGTTGTATAATTAAGAAAAGCGACCAAAAAGAACCAAGTTGGTGCATCAGAGAATCGTCGTCAGCAACAGAAAGTGAGCATATATGCGACGAGGATAATAAAGGAATCCACGGATTTTTTGTTTCTCGAGAAAAGCGGAAAGCCAAGTTATTTGTTTTGACCCTAAAAGAAATCTTCCAAATATCTAATCGAATGGTGGAAGATTAAACATTTGCGAACTTCCTCGAGATTAACATCTCTCAAGAGTTGACAAAAAAAAACACATCTCTCAAGATAAAAAAAAGTTGGGCTTCAGAATCAGAGTGACAGATATGGTTAACGGTCGTTGAAATCGGCTACGAACATATTTTTATTTGTTTTATGTTCAAGTAGCTTTCCCTTTTTTTGGCTTCCAGATTGTTTCCACGGAAAATTTAGGATCTTTATCACTGCTTCTTTGGGACATACTAGTATTTAAGAAGACTTATGCAATATATACCGATTGTACTATTTTATTTTATTTTTGCATTGGATCATGTTTTATAGGCTTTTGTTCCTGTAACAGAAAAACAATTTGTAATCCTAAAGTGTTTATTTTCATTAATGATATTTGCATTTTAGAACGAAAAAAAGATATAAGTTCGGAAAAAAATATACTTCCCCTGTTTTGTAAATATGTCATTTTAGAATTATGTTTTTGTTTTAAAGAGAGTATCATTCTAAGTTTTCAATAAAATTTCAAATACATTTCCTATTTAACCTCATATTAATTGCTAAACATTTTTAATTTTAATTATAATCATATTAAATAAGAGTATGCTTTTATATTTTGATAATTCTTTAATTCGCGTGAAATGTGTGTCAAAATGATACTTTATGAAAAAGTAGAGTATTGTGGCTGGTAGCCGGTGACCAGAACACCCAATTTCATGCATCCACGAAACAGAGGGGCGAGGAATCGGATTATAGGCATTTTAAACTCCAACGGGATATGGACCGAACAAGAGGCAGAAATTGAGCACATAGCGATCTCATATTTTGAAAATATGTTTTCCACGGCAGGCACCTCGGACCTAGAAACATCCTTGAGGTATATACCGTGCACGGTGACGAGGGAGATGAACAATATTCTCACCCGACCAATCACAGCGACAAAGGTCAAATCCGCTGTATTCTCAATCCACCCCGAAAAAGCCCCAGGGCCTGATGGGATGACGGCTCTCTTCTACTAGAAGTTTTGGCACATTCTGGGAACGCAAGTTGTCACTATGGTTCAAGAATTCATGGCATCTGGGACCATTGAAACCTCTATGAATGAAGTCAACATCTGCCTTATACCCAAAATAGAGCAACCGCGAGCAATGAAGGAGTTCCGACCTATTAGCCTGTGTAATGTTAGTTATAAGATTATCACAAAAATCTTAGGTCAACGTCTCAAACGGCTTCTTCCAAAGCTGGTGTCAGAGACGCAATCAACCTTTATATCAGGACGGGTAATATCTGATAACATTTTAGTGGCGCAAGAAGCCTTCCATGCTCTGGTCACCAAAGCAAAATGTCTCAAGGAATTTATGGCGGTTAAGATATACATGAGTAAAGCATATGATCGCATTGAGTGGAGCTTCCTAGAATGTCTTCTACGAAAAATAGGTTTCTCGGAGAAATGGATATCATGGATTATGTCGTGCGTGAACTCGGTCACCTACCACCTATTACTTAATGGAGAGCCCCGGGGTTCAATTACCCCTTCAAGGGGGCTTCGGCAGGGAGATCCTCTATCACCGTATCTATTTATACTTTGCACGAAAGTCCTAATTTCCAACATAAAGGAAGCAGAATCTACGGGAGTTCTCACGGGCCTCAAAGTAGCTTATGCTAGTCCCTCAGTATCCTACCTCCTATTTGCAGATGATAGTCTGTTTTTTTGTAAAGCAAATGTTGAACAATGCGATAAGATCTTACAGATTCTTACGCAATACGAGAAAGCCTCAAGACAACGAATTAACTTCGATAAGTCGGCTATTACCTTTGGCAAGGAGGTCCCTACTCAGGTTAGGTCGACCATACATCAACGCCTAGGGATTATGAACGAGGGAGGCTCCGGCAAGTACTTAGGTATTCCGGAACAATTACAGGGATCCAAGGCCCAAATATTTGCTTATATTCATGACCGGCTTAATAATCGGATTAATGGGTGGTCGGCAAAATTCTTATCAATGGGTGGTAAAGAGGTTTTTATTAAATCGGTGGCCCAAGCCATCCCGACATATGTGATGTCGAGTTTTCTTCTTCCTAAAGGGCTTTGCAGGAAGTTGACCAGTGCGGTCTCCCAGTTTTGGTGGCGATCTAAACCCCAAACAAGAGGCCTACACTGGGTAGCGTGGAATAAACTCTGTTTACCCAAGAAGCAGGGCGGTATTGAATTTAAGTCTTTCGAGTCTTCAACTGGACCGGTCGGTCTTATAAGTGGCCCGACCGGTCTACTTTCCAGAGACATTGGCCGTCTCACTTCGTCCCGCAGATCGGTCGATCCTCGTGCCAGGCTCGGTCTGCGCGTATCCAGATGGGACCGGTCGCTCCTCTTAGTGGACCGGTCCGTCCGGTCATCAACATAACTCCGTTTTAGCGCTCAAATACTCGAATCTCCTTCCCAATGCGTGTTGTTCCAAATCTCCGAGTACGGACCTAAATGTTAACTCAAAACGACTCAAAAGACTCTAAAAACTCGTTAAAATCATAGTTAGGAAAACCTAAAATCACGTTATATCAAACCCGCAAAATTATAGGTAATGGGTATGGTACAAACGTCTGGAAAGACAATTGGATACCAGATACAAACCCACGACCGGCAGTCTGCCGAGGGGATATAATCAACCCTCAACTTCGAGTATCAGACCTCATCCACCAACAAAGTCGAAAGTGGAATACTCAGGCAATACGACCAAATGTGCACCCCCATGATGTCTCAAAAGTCCTGAGCATGAGGCTTCCCCCAAGGGTGTCGGAGGATAACTACAACTAGCATTATACCAAATTCGGGCTTTACATGGTTAGATCGGGTTATGATCTTGCCAGGGTGGATAAAGACGCGGATACTTAGTTCTCCCTCCAACTGCCGTCTGATAACCCGCTCAAGACCCATGTTTGGAAATTACCAACTCCAAACAAATTACGTCACTTTATTTGGCAATGTTTAACGGGAGCGGTGGCAGCAAATGAGAGGCTTAAGTTTAGACACATCAGAGAGCACGCGAGCTGCCCGAGATGTTCTGACCCAATTGAATCTATTAATCATGCGGTGTATACTTGTCCGTCAGCAAAGGAAGTTTGGGCCCTTTCCGGCCTTTCCACGGACGACCAGGTCTTTCCGTCAGAGAACCTTAGAACTAACTTTGATTTCCTCTTCTGGCGAATCCCTCGGTCGAGGGCCACAGACGAAGCCTCGCAGGCTTTTCCCTGGATCATATGGTATATCTGGAAAGCGCGAAATGACAAGGTGTTTAATGCGGTGACCCGAGAAGCAACTACGACGCTAGCAGTGGCAATTAAAGAGGCACGGGAATGGACTAAGGCAAACAGGTACGACCCATGCAGCCACCACCCACATCAGACATGCATGCAGCCACCTTCACATGTTCGTTGATGGCTCATGGAAGAGAGAGGACAGAACAAGCGGAGTGGGTTGGGTTTTGCAACTACAAGATGGGACGACGGACTTGCTGGGCCTCCAAGGAAACAATCGGAGTATCTCCCCCCTCTATTCAGAAATGCATGGGTTACTGTGGGCCATGCAGTCATTACTACAAAAGGAACGTTTTTGCTCCTCCTTCGTCACAGACTCAAGGGATCTTGTGAAGATGGTGGAAGCGCCACAAGAGTGGCCTGATTTTGAACCAGAATTACGTGAATTGGCATACCTTCGGGAGTCCTTCCCCGAATTCGATCTCATCTACCGTCAAAGGGAAAACAATACGAGAGCGGATTTGTTAGCAAGGAATGCACGCACGCGAAACAAGATTTTTCAGTTTTATCGGCACTTCTGTCCCTTATTGGTTTACAGATACAGATAATGTATTTGCGTTGCGTAAGCTAATAAAGAAGTGTGTTTTGTGACAAAAAAAAAAAAAAATACTTTGTGGAGTAAATTTTACAAGATAAATAGGTAATTGCGCATCTGTGAACATACACCTTCATACGTGTCGTCTACTAACCATACGTACTGCATTGATGGAATCTACTGATCTACGTATTAATTAAATGAAAGTCTATGGATGCGAAGAATTCATTTGTAGACATATAAAATATGAATGAAAATTGAGTTAACTGCAAATGAACGTTATAAATACAAAAACATGTGATCGTATTCACATTTCTCAACTGTTGCAGTACAATCGTGGTATATAAAATAACGTGGATACGATCAAATCCCTAACTGCAGGTGGTCCAGGTTTTGTATCGATTTTAGTACGTCCCAAAAACTTTTATGCATCTTTTGTTTGCGTCATAACAAACCAAAATAAGTTGGAAAAAACAACAAATCAGAATATAGATCTTATAAAAATCATCTGAATATTTTGTAACTAATCAAATTTGTATTCATTTTTTTTTTTTTTTGATAACCGTAATCCATAAAGGCTATCTAGACCCAAAGACTAATCCCACGAGGCATTGCACCCGGTTGCACGTAAATTCCAAATTAAAGGGCGCGGCAAGGGTGGCCAACCCGAATCGAACCCAGGTGGGGGAACTCACAGCTGTGAGCCTTTTACCAACTAGACCAACTGGACCAACGCGGATTGGTTAATATATTCATCTTTAAACATTAGAAATTTGTAAGATAAACAAGAGAGAGAGTTAGATTGTACCTATGGCTTTGAATAATAATACATTGGTCAAGGACCTATGGACCCACAAGCTATGGAACCTGGACATGCTCCATCTTATGGTTGAGTTAGATTGTGATCTAATAAAAATATGTACATATCCAAGTTCCCGAAAGAAGATAGACAAGTCTGGCATTATACCAAGGATGGAGCTTATACTGTTAAGTCGGGATATTGGCTCGCTTTCCAATCGAGAGAAGAAACAATAGTCCCTCCATCTAGACATGTAGAACTAAAGACAAAAATCTGGTTATCCTTTTTAGCACCAAAGCTTAAAATGTTCATATGGAGAGCTTTGTCTAATGCTTTAGGTACAACCTCTTTACTCTCAAATCGAGGAATCCCAATAGACCCGCTTTGCCAATCCTGCTACCAAGAGCACGAAACTCCAAATCACATATTATTTACTTGTCCAGACGCCATCAATACATGGTCCTCCTCCCCCATGAATCTGTTTCATCTCTCACCTCCATCTCACCACTTAGATGAAAACTTTCAAACATTACTTTCTTTTACCAATAACTCTATAAGTGGATCAGAAGAAGATACCATCCCATTTTGGACTACATGGAGCCTTTGGAAGGCTAGAAACGATCGTATCTTCAATGCTAAACGGTGGAATCTCATTGATATCAATCGTCGAGCTCAAGTAGAAGCTACCGAATGGATTCTGGCAAATAAATCTCCTCCAAAAATGACTACCTCTCAACGTTCATCCCCAACATCCATAGCATCCTGGTCACCACCGCCGCAAGGTTGGTTAAAATGTAATCATGATGCAACTTTTAACCCTACCATTCCACAAACAGGTTTAGGATGGATCATTCATAACGCCAACAGTGAATTCGTTTGCGCTGCTTCTTCCTTCCTACCCAAAGCTATTTCGGCTCTCGAAGCCGAAGGTTTTAGTCTCCTTCATACTATGCAAACAGCTTGGTCTCGAGGTTATTATCGGATAATCTTCGAAAGCGACTCAAAGCTATTAGTGGAGCTAATACTACATCACCGTTCAGACATAGCAATGGAAAACTTACTCCATGACATTGACCATTGGAGTAAGTTATTTGCAGGTGTTCACTTTGTTCATGTCAAACGACAACATAATGTTATAGCAGACCGACTAGCTCATATAGGACAAACTCAATATTCCGCTTGTTGTATTTATAATTCTTTGTCAGAATGTATGCAACATAATTTGTCATTTCCTATGTAAACTTTTCAAAGCTATCAATAAAGTACAGATGTTCAAAAAAAAAAACAAGAGAGAGAGTCTGTAAAACACAAATAAATTCTTAAAAAAAAGGAACGTTTAGTTTATTAGAAACCTCTTAACAATTTTTACAAACCCGCTTAACCAGAATTATACAATCTTACACAATAATTCGAGACTCACCAATACCTATATTTACAGAATCTTTACCACACAAAGATCAAAGATAACAACGCGCGTTAGGAAACATGCATAAGTGTTTCCACCGTCTTGAAATTAGACATACTCGTTCGTTGTAGTATACTCCTTCCCTTTTTTTTTATTTGATGTTCTAAACTTTTCACACTTATTAAGAAAATACATTAATTCTTAGTTATAAATGTTTTTTTTGTACAAAATAATTTTCTATAACTTTAGCCAATAGTAATTCAATAAAAAAAAATTAATGTTTCCATTAAAATGCATTAAGAATGTAAAAAATCAATCGTTTAGAAATAATTTTTTTTCCTAGAACATCAATTGAAAGAGAACGGAGGGAGTATATTATATATAACATGCATGAGTAATAAACCACGAGTAGTACGAGTAACTTCTTTTCCAAAAAAATATGTAAGATCACCCAAATCTTTAATCCAAAACATTGAGAAAAAGTAACTTTTATTCCCAAAAAATATGTAAGATCACTGCAATAACTTCTTATCACGGTCTGACGAGCCACCGGGAAGTGTTTAGTA
This sequence comes from Draba incana, assembly GCA_963576765.1. Lineage (NCBI taxonomy): Eukaryota > Viridiplantae > Streptophyta > Magnoliopsida > Brassicales > Brassicaceae > Draba > Draba incana. The sequence goes on from OY755208.1 coordinate 7,966,058, forward strand.
TGAGCAAATCAAAAAGTTGTATCAATTTTGTTTTCTTTTATGTCAAGGTAGAAAAACTAATTTGACATTTAACTATCTCCCAAATAACACCATAAACCATATTGTTTCACTACCGAAAAAAAAATCATGGTTATTTATTTATTTCCTATAATTTACTATATACAATACTTTACTAAATAACTTATGATATGAATTGAACAACTATTCACATTACACGGACAACACTTGATGATTTATGATAAACTGATACTGTTTTTTTTTGGCTAACCAAAAACAAATATGATGATCTTCCACCATTAATATGGAAAAAATCTCTAGTTGCAAAAAATGAAGAAGAGAGATTGAGAATAAACAAACCAAAATCCAAATCAACGTTAACTTCTTTAACAGCCAAACAAGAACCCAAGCGTATGTTAACAAATTAAACTTGTATAGTTATGTGATATGCTCAAATTTACCCTGAGCTACTCTCTCAAATTAAGAGATCGAATAGTACTTAGGGATCGAATCCACAGGGAAAAGAATCACAAAGTAAAATTCCAAATTCAAATTAAGCTAAGTGAATAATATTGTAATGAAAAAGCAATTAAGTAAAGCAAACAAGCGATTGTTGTTGTTTAAATTCAATAAGACTAAAGCGCTAGGCATTCGGGTAATTCGCAGGCATGACTTTAGATCGAAGCACTAAATTACTGTCGGGATATTTATGAAGAACCGTTTTTAAACTCGAAAACAATTGTAAAACTAATCAACTTTCGTTGCAGAAGTTAACTATGATTAAATCCTAGCAAACCAAATTTCTTTGCGAGTTCTATAAAATTAATCAAGCATTAACGAGCAGTTTCGATTTGTTCACAAAATTACTAAGCCAAATTTCTTTGCGAATAGTTATTTTGCTCACCAATGATATTGTTCCAGCTAACTAATAATGCTTTCGCATCTATCAATTATCCTAACATATCTAAATCAGGGTGATCAATCCTAAAGCAGAATTAAAACTTATCAAGGTGAAGAACACAAGTTAGATCGATCCCAACAGTAATCTAATTCTTAACAATTTATCATCAGCCTTTGAAAAACCCTAAACCTAACTAATAGATTACTCAGACATGATGATTGAAACAAGCATAATAACTGAATAATACTGCATTAAAAAGATAGAGTAAGAGATACAAAAGGGTTTGAAGAAATCTCTGAAAAGAGTTTGAACTTGTCTCCCTAAAAGCTCTGAATCAAATCTCTTGCTAGGTCTCAATAGAATAAAGCATAAAGCCTAACAATGGCTGTTAAAAACTATATATAGGACTCCAAAACGTCTTGGAATAATAGTGTAATCTTCAGGAACTTCTGGGCTCAAACAGGTTCCACGAAATTGGGCTTTTTCTCTGTTACGAACAGGGTGTCGATCGACACTGATAGATGGTGTCGATCGACACCAGTCTCAATCTTCTAATCCGAGTTTGACACTTTGATCTCTTTCTCCGAAATGCTCCAGAATGCTCCTATTATGCTCCAAACACCTATAAACCTGTAATGACTCTAAAAGAACACTAAAAACATACTTATATCATTGCTTTAAATGGGTAAAAACCATGATATATTATTCTGCTTCTTCTCTCTGACCTTGAGGAACCGGGACCAAACTTGGAGAATAGGTGCAATGCAAAGGCCAGTGATCAACCACATACTCTATTCGAGTTTTGCTGTTCGACTTATTTTTCCCCCATAAGATAAATCCAAGCCCGACCAGTTTCATCGCAACAACACACGAGAAGCCTTTTATCATCAATGAAGTAACATGGTTATGAGTTGGATCCGGTATGCACTAAATCCGGCAAGTAAGGAATTGACACTTCCATGAAAGTCATCCAACCCATATCATCATTGGAGACACGATCTCAATCTTCTTTGTTACATGGCATTGCTTTAGCAACGAAAACCGATTTCCCTTAAAAACTCTGAGGACAAGAACATCGCGACAATGGTTCTTTGCACATGGTAGATGATAAAAGTTGAAGAATCTTTCACTGGAAACATCCCACACATGTAGGTGGTACAAGGGATCAGTCTTGTCATGATAAACAACCCAATACAAATTTCCATTCAACGATACACCACTTGTTGTTACTAACCAAGAAGTTATTCCCTGATTACTGTGCTCTTTCCACACATTGGTAGCAAAGTCATGGATTGTCCAATATGTTATAGGGTCTAATTCTTTCCGGTAAGACGCAATGGTCTTGTAACCATTTTTCTTAATTCTCCTTTTACCATCGTAACGTATGCCCTCGAAATGCAAACCAGGTTGGCTCGTGATCACTCTGGTATGTTTCAACCACGGGTTCCAAACTACGGCTCCTTTATCCATGTCAAATAGCAAGAACTCATCACAATCAACTAAGCGTTTAGGTAATTGAGATTCTAAACCGGGAATACCTAACGTTAACTCACTCACCACTACCTTGGGATTGATGCTTATGGAATAAATCTTCGATTTGGTCGTTAAGATGAATTGAAACATCGACTTATGGTTGTGGAGAAACGTCTTGTCGTCGAAGAGAATGTTCCATTTTCTGGACACGGTTCTAAAGCAAACAAGAGATTTTGGAGGGACGCAAGAGAGTATCTCTTCGATTAGCTCCCATGGAAGCTCCTTGTGCGCCATTCTCTCGTTTCTTAATTAGGTTTCAACAAATTAATGTTGGTAAAATATATATTCAAAATATGAGTTGAGATTTTACAAAACAATAATTTGTTAAGATATTTACATCACATGTGATCATTGTTGATGAGTATGACACGTGTAATTCTCACTTTAGTTTTTCTTTAGGAGGGGTTATTCAATTGAGTATTTTAAAGTATTATGTTTGATTTGTATTTGAGAGTATTCTGTTGGGTTTTGATGGATTCCTCACATTGGATTGGTATTCAGATGTATTTTGTTGGGATGTATTTACAAGAATTTTATTGGGTTTTGTTGTATTTTGAAATATCAGTTTCTGCACACACGTTATTTCTCTTACCCATATCATTTGGTTTAATAGCAGAGATAAGTGAATAAGAAATCACAATCCATATTTTTTTTTTCTTCCAAAGAAGCTTTATCAATCATACAAACAGAAACCAAACGACCACTTTATTCAATCATACAAACAATACCAAACTTTTTCTCAGATTTGACTAGTTTTCGAAGGAATTATTCAATTCCCAAAAACCCAAAAGCGAAATGTTCTTTTTTAACGATGAACATAGAAAATTGAAACTCGCCTTTGATTTGCAGTGAATCTAAGATCTTCGAAATGAAGGAAATCGAGGACCAAAATCATCGTAACTTAAAATCAATCCAAACCCAGAATTAAGAAATTCACGAGAAGTAGAGGCGTATGTGAGTAGCGATGGGAAGGTCCCAAGGAAGTAGACACCATCGTCAATGAGAATTGATAAGGAATAATCAGGTTTCATATTTCTTTGGAAGCAACATGTTTTTGTCGTTGTAGGTTTAAAATTCTTTGAAATCACAGGGAAAGAACTTGTATTTGGTTTGTTCACGTTTTAGACAAAATAATACTTCAAAATCTATTATAATCAAAATCCTTTAAAATCAAGTGTAAATTGAATAACATGTGTTTTTGTTGTATTTTAAAATACATCAAACAAATGACTAATCCAATAACAAGGGATTTTAATGTATTTTTATGGAACGTACTAGAATTGGTCCGCGCTACGCGCGAGTAGCTTTCTACAATTTTATTACGTTTAAAGACATATAATTTGATTTATCTAATAATTTAATAATTATATATAACAAAATCAATCAATGTTTTAGAAATAAAAAATAGTGATTATTTTGAAATAAATTAGTGTTTTTCTCTTATCTATATGATATTGCATGAGTATAAAATTAGACATTATTATAACTATTTGAAAAGGTATATCATTGTTTAAACTTTGTTAGTTACATATATAAAATTGATATTTTCATATATTTTATCTACAAATTATAGTACTTTAATGTACGAATATTCTATTATTATAACATAAATCATTTTATTTTCTATTTATCATATAACAATACACTTTTTACGTAAATTTAAGTTTCATTATTCTTTAAGTTTTTAAATATTTTTTACTCTGAATTTTGATTAGTAATATTACTAATATGAAACTACTTGTTGAATAAAAAACTTAGTGATTTAAAATTAAATATACAATGTATTTGTAAAGTTAAAAATATGAGTTTGTTTTTCATACACTGACTTAGTAATTTAATTTTCTATTGTTTTCAAGATATTCTTATATGATATATGTTATATGATATAAGTTGTTGAATAAAAAACTTAGTGATTTAAAATTAAATATACAATGTATTTGTAAAGTTAAAAATATGAGTTTGTTTTTCATACACTAACTTAGTAATTTAATTTTCTATTGTTTTCAAGATATTCTTATATGATATATGTTATATTTACATATGAATTTTTCTCTTTCGCATGAAAAGTATTTAGATTTCCCATGTATGTCCTCATGCTCCTATAGTTGCATTCTATTTTTGGGTTAAAAAGAAAATCACAACAAAAAACTTTAACTTTTTAAGCTTATAATATTTTTGGGGCAAATATTTCTAATTTGAGTACCAATTCAATTCTCTTGTTCTCTATTCCCCTTTAATTATTTATAATTGCAATAATCATTTTAAGTATGAATTTAACTTATTTTCTCTTTATAAAATGTAACACTTATCAACCTATATTTTGCTTTATAAATTGGTTGTAAAAATTGCTATACAACTTTACTTAATTAAATATTTATATTATAATATATATAGTATAGCAATATTTTAAAAATAAAGAATGTGAAATATTCAGATTTATAATTTTACCTCGTATTGTACCAAAATATTCTAGTTAAGATGTTAATTACACCTTTTATCAAAAAAAATTTGAGTTGCTTAATAGCATGGAGATTTCTCCCCACTTATAATTGTATTTAAAATTTCTTAGTTGATAAAAATAAAATCACAAAACATTGCGTTCCTAATTATTTAAACTTATATTATATTTTTGTAAATAATTTTTATATTTTCTAATAAAAACGATACTTTCTCTTCTTATTTTTACTTCTATTATGTATAATTATCCTTATTGTTTTAAGAATACCTTCAAAAAAATTTGGATTTAGATGTAGCAAATTATGTTTTTGCGATATGATTTAATTGTACATCAAGTTGTTTGTAAATTGTTATGACTCTTTTGGTATTTTAATTTTTTTTATAATTTGCAAATATAATTTAACCTAACTGAATATATATGAAATGTAAAATATATTAAATATAACAAAATTTATAAAACATGTTATTAATCTAGTAACTATATATAGATATCTATATATATTGGCATAACATGATGACTTTTCAAAAAAAATTTCTTATGTTAAAACTACATGCATAATTGTTAATTAATTTATAAATCAAATTTAAAATTACAAAAAAGAAATAGAATTTATGATGTGGATGATGAGGTGGCTTAAGGAGAAGAGAGAAAAGCTAACTTTATATATATAGATGATCTTATACTCCCTCCGTTTGTTTTTAACTGATGTTTAAGGTTTCTACTTCCTATTAAAAAAATTTTTAATTTGTCTTGTTTTTTGAAAGAAAATAATACGTTTTATTTATCCAATACATTTTAACCAATAAAAATTCAATCTGCAGAATTTCAGAAGTCAAAATCATTAAAAAGTCAATTAATTGTATATTGGTAAATGAGAACATCACTTATTTGTGAACAAAAAATAACTTCTAAAACATCAGTTAAAAACAAACGGAAGGAGTATTAATCTTGAAAGATGTTTGCATAATCTTGAACATGAGCGACTGAAGATACTCATGATCTGATCAACTTTGTATGGTGAATATGAAGGCAGTCTCCGTATTACATTTTGACCTTTTATTTCCTTCTTTCTACTCTAGTTGTCATTCTCAGTCTCACTCTTTCATATCATCTATATAGAATTTTATGTTTATATAAACATAAACATAAAATAAGAAAATAACATTTAAGGTAATGTATATTTATCATGAACATGTGGATAATTATATTGACAATTTTGTGTAATAGAGGCTCAAAATTCTTACCATGGAAAGAATATTGTTATTTTTGGTATAGAAAAAGAGATGGTTTTTTTTTTTTTTTGACGTAAAGAGATGGTTGTTAGGATCCTGTTTTTCTCGAAGGAGCTTTTAATTAATATATTAAATTGTTAAACTAATCTAAAGTGATCCAATGAAGGTGCAATTACAGACAAACAAACAAACAAAAAGAGAGAGAAGCGAAAATGAAATTGGAGACACGATCGAGAGAAGACGGCGAAAAAGACAACCATGTGCATGCATCGTTTATATTGATCTCATGGCTTAATTAAAATAGTTTATAAACACATAGAATCCTATAATAATATTGTTTCTTACGTTAGATTTTTCGACTATCTATATGATTGTTAAATTTTATTTTATTTTGTTTTCGGTTTACATGCATCTGGCTATTGTGGTTAATTACTACGCACATTAAAAAACAAATTGTAGGTTAATAATAGCTAATCGACTTATACATTATTTGGCGTCAATCCAATCATTTGTATCAGTTTAAATCAATTACTAACAATTATTCAAAGTTTTCTCCTTGGACTTTTTTTTTATTATCATCATTAAATCGTTAGCCAACATGGTGATTTTCTACCAATTGTGAGTTGGTGTTTTTGTAAAATTAGCAAAATAAGTCGCTAAGATTCGAAAAATAAATAAAAATTAGGAAAATAAAATGAAGTTCGTGGAAGCCCCATCAAAAGTTTAAAGGTTTCTACACCAGGTATGGAGTTCGAATCCAAGACAATACAAATTCTTGCATATTAATGGAGGACGTTTTTCTGAAGTTCCAGAGTCGTCCAGGGAGACCATGTCCACTGTTGGGGATGTCGTACATGCAGAGTCGTTGGTCGGCGAGAGTTTGTCCATCATGGAAGATATCGTACATACAGAGCCGCTTGGCGGGGAGATCTTGTCCATCATGGGAAATGTCGTACATGGAGAGTTGTTGCATTATGAAGGTCTATGTAGAAATTCACCCTAATCGCATAGACAACATGTAGTTGAGTATCATTATAATAAAATTAGATCAAATATATCAAATTAGTCTGATGAGGGTAATATCTATCTAATAATTCATGATAAAAGAAAAATGAAGTTGAAAAATAAAAATAGTTGCAGGGCCCATCATTTTAGCTGAGATTACGGGACGTTGGCGTAGATTTCTGGGGATGCAGTTCTTGAACTTATTAAATTCAATAGTTACAATTATTTTCTCGTTGATAATTTTCAAAAACATTTATATCTTTGAATTAAATATAAAAGGTCATATTGGTTACTTCGTTTGAACAGAGCGGTTAAAAACTTTTGAGCGGTTGTACCGGAGTTCGTTTGAAAGAAGACGGTTAAAAACAGTGGATAGAGAAGACGGTTCGGTAACGGAGAGCGGTTGAAATATAAGTTTGATTGGTAGCACTATAACGGTTAAATAATATAATTTAATAAAATTATATAATAAAATAATGGTAATATAATATAAAAGTATATATATTTTTTTATTATTCACAAATACTTTAAAATAAATAACATAAATTTTTAATAAAAAATATAGTACATTTCTTTATTTACAAATAGTAATTGTATAAAAGTAATCATAGATCTTTTTAAGGGTGATAAAAATTAAAATAATCATATAAGATTTGCCATAACATATCTTCAATTTGGTTACAATTTGTTGTCATATATGCTCCATCGGTCGTTGCTTCATACTCTTCTATCAAACTCAAAGAATTTGAAAGTAGTCATGCATCCATATGCACTTGTGTCGTGTGTTTTTCACTAGTATGCAAGAAGTAATTTAGGAAAAATTACAAAACAATAATCATGAGATTACAAAATAATGTCGTGTGTTCCTAATTACAAAATTATAAAAGAAACAAAACAAAACAATAAACACCCAACAAAATAAATAAATACCCATATATACGTGAACCGCTTATAAAAGATGTCAATCGCCCATAAACTCGATCGTTTGAAAATCTCGTTGTAAGACTATTTCTGTTAGTGTGGCCGAAGTATTAACGGTCCAACTATTATAGTTTAAGTTTAATGTAAGGCTTAAGGTTTCCGATATATAACGGGATACGGTGATGGACCGAATCAAAGAAAAAATACCGGAATGGTTTTGATGTCAACCCTCTTACTCCACCCAATAAAGAATGTTCATATACATTTATATATAATGGATTAACTTATATAAATGTATATGTATTAAAGTATAGTTTATGTGTTATGTTTTTAATGAAGGGATGTCTCATCAAAAGGCACAACTTCCTCCTCTTAATGAGAATCATGTGGGCCTCATATAAAAGAGAGGGAGAGGAAGTTGTTGCAGTAACAAGTTCTCATTTTATGTTTTGAGACAAAGAGACATAACATAGAGACACAAAAAAAGAGATTAGAGATTGTGATCGGAATCGGAACACCCCGGCTCCGTCGAAGGGGAGATCGCAGTAAGGAAGGGAAGGAGAAGATCAAACAATCATCAAGGAATCATCATCATGTCTAACAATGCAATGGATCAAGGTTAGACATTTTTCCTTCTCATAACCGAAAACTCCATCAATATGAAATTGTTGATTCATTTGTTCTAGTGGCGATTATGGGATGGATTACAAGTATGTAATCATAAGGATAAAATTTACACTCGTTTCAATCGCTCATTTTTACCAAATAATAATATCATTTAAAATCGTCGGTTATAATCGCTCGTTTCAACCGCTCGTTTCAATTGGACGTCCGATTGTTAACCATGCAGCGGTTCAGCCGCCCTTACATCCAACTGATGTAACCATTCTGACCCTAAATGGTTACGTAACAAGATACCGGTAGAGATAAACATGTTAGGAACAGAGTTATAGGCTTCGTGAAACGTCTAACTCAAAACAGACCATCGTGACCCACTTAGATTTCAGATTGATTTTTCTATCACTTTCTTAACTATTTCACGTTCAATGTCCGAAAATCAATATTCTTTTATCACCAAATTTTATTTTCTCTTTTGCTTATTTAAAAAAATTATAACCATTAACCCTATTACCGAAATATAACTCACACAATACATGACGACAAAAAAAAAACTCACACAATACATAATTATATTTTTATTTAAACTAATAAATCATTTTCTTATAGCAACTAATTAGTTAATTTTATAATATGACTATATAAGTGCCACTTCTAGTGATTCTTATTTTTGTAATGCCAATTATAGTGATTCAGTTGTTAACTAGGATATAAAGTTTAAATTTGAAAATATGTAGAAAAGTTTGAACTTGTGGCCTAAACTGAGAATTACTTTGAAGGCCACATTTCGTTCCACCAAAATAATTTTTTTGAGTTTTTCACAGATATTAAGAAAACATCATAATTATTCCTAATAATTGTATTGATTTCTACAATAAACAGTTTTCCAAACATCTCAACCAATAGTGTTTGAAAATTTTTTTTGGAAACTACAATTTCTTATCAATAAATAATGAAAATTTATGGTCATGAAACAAACTCAAAAACCCAAAAAAATTGTTTTCATGAAACGGATGGAGTATTATTCTATTCTAATAATGTAACAAATGAAAATGAAAATGAGAATTATATTTTTGTGAATATAAAACCCCGCACAACACACACAATTACAGATTTTTTAAATAAACACACACAATTACAGATTTTTTAAATAAACACACATAACTACGAGAGGGTATGAGGACGCAGGACCGTTTTATATCACACATGTGCATTTGTCTCTTTGCTTTTTCGGTTTTTCCTTGCCATATTAATGCCCCTATCAGTTTCTTTCTCCAACAAAAAATAAAGGAAATCCACTAATTAAATTTTTTAAACCAAATTTATGTTGTAAAATATTACGATATAATCCCCTAACACTACATTTAATAAACAACAAAAATGTTTGTTGAAAAAAAGGTTTTATTTTACTTGCCCCTTGTTTTAAAGAAGTGAGAAGTCCAAGTTAGTTGCCACCATTAGTGGCACAACGGTAATTTAATGCTAACATCCTCTCACTAAAGTTTTCTATAAATTCAACGACTCTTCTCCCACTCCAAACCCAACAACAGATTCTCACATATCTCTCTCTCTCTCTTTCTCTTCGTTTCTCTTCAAGGGAAGAAGAAAAAAGAAGATTTAAATCCCAAGTAACTACTTTTCTCTATCTACATTCAATTTGTAGCTTCTTCTTTTCCCTAACTCACATTCAATTGAGCTAAAAGTCATCAACTTTACCACCCATGTGCAGGTTAACACAAGAAGTAAACATGGGTCCTGTTTGGTTCGTAGTTATGGTTATCGTCGGAGTAATCGCTTCTTCTGTGAGCGCCTACGGTGATGGTTGGATCAACGCTCACGCCACTTTCTATGGCGGTGGTGATGCTTCCGGCACAATGGGTAATTCCTTATTTACAAAACTAATTTTTTACCGAGTGGTAATGGACAAGTAGTTTCGCCTTTGTAAGAATTCACCCCTCTAATCCATGCCAAAAATCAAATCCCCTCAAGCGTGAAATTATATCACATTTTTTGTCACGTTTTAAATGACAGTAAAATTCAAATTTTTATAGACAGAAATATAGGATGATCTTGGTTATAAAAACTAAAAAAATTTCCAATTATCAAATTTATTGATTCAGTAATTTACTTCTTGTAGGTGGTGCATGTGGATATGGCAATCTATATAGTCAAGGGTACGGAACAAACACGGCGGCTTTGAGCACGGCTCTGTTCAACAACGGACTTAGCTGCGGTTCTTGCTTTGAGATAAAATGTGAAAACGACGGTAAATGGTGTATCGCTGGCTCAATCGTTGTAACCGCTACAAACTTTTGCCCGCCAAACAACGCATTACCTAACAACAATGGCGGTTGGTGTAATCCTCCTCTTGAACACTTTGATCTCGCTCAGCCTGTTTTTCAACGTATTGCTCAATACAGAGCTGGGATCGTCCCTGTTTCTTATAGAAGGTAAATTTTCTTTAGCTTCTTTGTTTTCAAGTTTTCTTCATTTGCTCTTTTGTTGTCCCAAAGGAGAGAATATCATATTTCAGTACTATTTTCTTGAAATTAGTGATCAAACTAGGAAAAATAAAAATTTGATTAGATTTCGAGTTTCAAGGATAAAATATGTTCATAATTCAATACTTATCTCACTGATATGCTGAGTTTTTTTTTTAAGTAAATACTAAGAAAGTAGTTAACAAATATTCATTGAATACAGTAATCAAAAGTGAAAAAACTTCCGATCACTTTCCAAGATTTTTAGTTTTCTTTTGTTCCTCTGTTTTTGTAGTAAACAAATATTAATTGATTCAAATCTCTAAGTTGGAACTAGAAATTGTGTAAAATTTTCAAGATTTTGTTCGTTTTGTTCAACAAACATTAAATTTTACTATGCCTTTTCTCAATTATATATTCTTTTTTTTTTTCAGGGTTCCATGCAGGAGAAGAGGAGGAATAAGGTTCACAATAAACGGCCACTCATACTTCAACCTTGTTCTGATCACAAACGTCGGTGGCGCCGGAGACGTTCACTCGGTGGCGATCAAGGGTTCAAGAACAGGTTGGCAAGATATGTCAAGAAACTGGGGACAAAATTGGCAAAGTAACTCTTACCTCAACGGTCAAGCACTTTCCTTCAAAGTCACCACAAGCGACGGCCGCACCGTCGTCTCTTACAACGCGGCTCCTCCCGGCTGGTCTTTCGGACAGACCTTTGCCGGTGGACAGTTCCGCTAAGAGGGGCAATTTGGTCATTCATTCTCTTCTCGTATTCTATATCTAAAAGAAAGTTCAGCATTTGTGTGGTGTGTAGAAGGCATTTCGGGTTTTTCGCGAACTCGGTTTATTGGAGAGTGATGGTTCGAGGGCTTGGTTTTGCAGAAGGCCTTCTTTTCTTGAACCTCTAAATTTTCTTCTTTCTTAAAAGTAGTTTTTAATATTAAGAGAGAAAGAAAGAAAAAAACATATAGTAGTTGGTTGATGTATTACTGAGGCAGAGGTGGAGTTTTAAAACTACCACCCGCTAGTAGTAAGTGGGTTTTCATTATTACTGTTATCGACATTTTTACTCTTATTAAGACGATGTTGGACTATGACTATGAGGGTTTATCAACTGTTTTTTTTTTTTTGGGTGTGATGTATTTCAAAAGATAAGAGATATCATTATGATGTTTGTAATGCTATGATTCTTTACTAAGTGTGCTAATGGTAGACACTAGTGGAATGGATGTAATATAATTGAGTGTAATAAATAAGTTCTTTCAAAACATTTTTCCAATACTACTGGTGGAGGAACATTTTCTTCTCAAATTCATTCATTCTTTTAACTTTTTTGGTGGAATGAATTGAATTAGTTTTCCATTCTTTTCAACCCAAACCGTAAAATTTTATAGGAATGCTTAGTTCACCATTTTTAATTCAACCCAAATGAAAAAAAATTAGAGAAATGTTTGATTCCACCAATTTTACTCCAAATACACAAGCATTTGCAAGGTGGGATAAATGAAACTTTGTTTTCACTATTTACCAGTTACACAACCAATGAATGAAATAATCCATCCTATATATATTAATTGAGGAGACACTAAACGTTAAAAATCCTAGGTGTCATTCAAAAAGAGTCTTAAGCAACATATTAATCATATGTGTCATTTAAAGAGGATCTTAAGGAATATATTAATTAAATCAACCAATCAAAACATTTCAATTTGGCATGGTGGAAATATCTACATATTTCAATATTTCTAATATATATGCGGCATTGATAACAAAAATATATACTTACCAAATCAATTACCATACCAGAAAATTCAAACCGATTCAATTAGTAGTATTTTGGTTAGTGATAAAGTTGGGTTTAAACAGATTTTTTAGAGTTATTGAATAACATTTGTTTTTGTAAATATAAGATTTATATCACTCGATTACATTCTTTGTCATACAAGATAAGATAATGTTTCGCTTTTAAGTTTCGTTATTGTAAATTAATTTCATGCATTTTTATATTTTGTATACACTTAAAACGTAAAACCTATCACAATTAAGACACTCAAGATTCAAAAATCGATCGAATAATTTTTTTAGTGGACATAATTATTTATCTAATATTTTTTTGGTATGTATGATGTAAAACAATATATTTTTATTCTACAATAAAATGAAATTTATATTCCCACACTTGGCGTGGGTCAAAATCTAGTCCTCCACTAATTTTGTGAACTCTTTTATAAACTTTTTTTTGAATGAGTTTTCTTTAATGGACACAACACTTTAGCTTCTTAAATTTAAAATAGTCTACAACCGACGTTCACAATCTCATCCGTGAAAGTTTTCATCTTTATCAACATTAAAATGATGCAAAACTTAAATATGTATGATCAAATAAAATGAGCAATCAGTGCAAATCAGAAATCCATTAATTAATAGTTTCCAAATTTTCATATAAAAGGTCATTGTGGGTACAACAACAATAGACCTAATAATTTGACAACATATCGACATAAAAATATTGTCTATTGTGTGTAACTAGGGTTCCGTTATCATCGTTAGTCGTTACTAATTTTAGGTTTCAAGTGGTTGGATTCGACGTATGTGTGAGTAAAGAAAGGTGAGAGATTGTTTTTTTTTTTTTTTTTTTTTTTGATAAAGAAGGTGTGAGATTGTTATGCTTTAGTTTTCTTTCAAGTAAATCAAAAGTGAAGAAAATGTCTCCTTTTAGCAGTTACGACGGGTATTGAAACAAATCACAAATATGTGTTTTATTTCGCGACATCATCTAAGTGGAGTTTGATAAGTAAAACACTTTTGTGTCGCCAAAAGAGCAAATTGATGACGTACAAGTGAGCCACACAACAAGCTAAACCCATGTGGTTGCTAGTGACTAAAGTTAATTTGGTCCCATTCTCATGAATTTTGGCTTCAACGTGACTCATGTGAACCAACACATTTCGCCACCGGTTATATTCTACTTTTAGGAGTAGATAAACAAGCACTTCATGTCATCCCTGTGGGAAAATATATAGGCCAATTTAAAAGCCCGTTATAGACCAGCCCACTATTAGGTGGTTTTAATGTGGATTTGCAAAATGTCGAAAGCAAAACAAACATTCACTTCGAACGTAAATGCATTTACCACGAAAGTAGGGCAACACGAAACATGTCGCATTGACATATTTAAAAGATAGTCCGACACGTTGAAGATCTGGTAGGCAACCCAATCAGAAGTAAGTACTACACATTTAGGCACATTTAAAAACATTCAAACGACTTTTGCGAACAAATAGTTCAATCGCATTCACTATTGTTTATTACGTCAATGAACATACTTTGACGAAATCTTTGGAAGACAACTCGAAATACCTTATAAATTTTTTATCAAGAAAGCTCCTTACAAAATTTGGTCAGGAATGGTGTAAAAACATATTAATTTATCAACTAGAATGATAACAATTAGATCCTAACTAGCAACTAGCAAGTAGTAACTACTAGCTTCATTCGAAAGAAAACTTTTATCTTAAAAAAATCATGTTTCTCATATATTTCTTAATTAGTGTTTGCGCCTTTCCGGTCAGATTTTTTATTTGAACTGCCAAAAAAAAATTAGAAGACATTATATAAATGTTCCACGAGATTGATTAATTGTGTTATTTGCCCTTTCAGAAAATTGTTGGGAATTATAGAAACAAAGTGGATCATCTATATTTCTTTCGTCATTTTTTTTTTCTCTGTGGTAAATGCAAATGTTTGGGTTGTCCAAAAAGATATCAATATTTTAGGACAAAATAAATTTGAAGTTCCCATCCGGTAAGAAGAATAAATTAAACAGTTTAGAACTATAATCCAAACATTGCTACTAGGCGTTCGCAACTTAATTTTTATATTTAGATGTGGTTTTATCCTTCAGTTTTGACTGCGTATGCGTGTACTTATTTGCCTTTTGTACTAGTTCGACTGATCTTTGATTTGAGAATGAAAATTCAAAGACATATATTATCTTATTATATAAAAGAGAAACCGGTCGACGAGAATTCGACACGTAAGCAAAATTGTAATTCACGAGATTGCGACATATGTCTAAGATTGATAGGATGATGACAAGTGTTAAAACTTAAATTTAATTAAACAAATTAAAATTAAAAATGGAAAACTTCTAATAGTCCAAAATAATGGAAAAAAGGAAAATTTCTAATAGTTAATAACTAATAGAAAAAAGGAAAATTTCTAAAAGTTTAAACTAATTAGGAACAAAGAAAAAATGTAGTAATTCAAACTAATTATAAAAAGTTAACATAAAAAATAAATAGTATATAAACCATCAAAAAATAAAAAGAATAAAAATTTCAATTAAGACAAATAAAAAACAAACGATGACATAAAAGAGATTATATATATTTAAAATTTTAAGATAGGCATAGCCAAGCAAAAGAAAAATGAAATATATATAGAAAATAAATAGAATGTAAAATTTAATAAAGAGGTGAATGAAAATAAAGTCAAATTAAAAACGGTAAACTAACAAAATAATTATCATGTAGTTCACCAAATCATAAAACATAAAAATTCTAATAGTCCAAAACCAATAGAAAAAAGGAAAAATTATAATAGTGAAAACTATTTAAGAAAAAGAAAAATGTAGTAGTCTACATGAATTATAAAAAAATTAACATAGAAAATAGAGAGAGTATAATGGTAATGAAAATAATAACTGTATTAAAAAAGATATAGAGAGAATACAAATTTCAATTAAGAAAAAGAAAAAAAAAACGGATGATAATACAAAAAGGTTATAAAAATTAAAAAAACAAAAAATTTAAAAAATATATGGTAAACTCAATCTAAAGTTTTAAGATATGGATAAAAAAGTTAAAGAAAAAAAAAACAAATTTAAATCTATAAGAATATTCATAAAACAAAGAAATTGAAAATCTTCGACCTATGATGGTGTTAGAAAGATTCAAAAATGTTTAAAAGTTTGCGACTATGAATCTCTATGAGAATTAAAAAAACCGATGAGATTTATCAATTATGGATTTATATGTGTTGTTAACAAAATTATTTATATTTTTACGGGTCTTTCATGAGATTATTTATCTATAGATCTTTAATAAGTTTAATAGATTTTATTTTATATTACTCAAAACTATTTGAATTATTTTATAATTTTATTACATATTTAATATATTCATAATGAGTAAGAATATAATTCATTTTTTTGTTATTAAGAATATGATATGAATATTCTGGGTATATATATTTTTGGATCCGCGTGATATTAATTAAAGCAATATATAGATTAATCTTCAAGATTTAAAATCCTTATTTAAATAGTATTTCTAAATTTTTTGGTAATTTAGCGGATTGCTAATTAGAATTTAATAAATTTTATTATGTTTACCCACATATTCATGCGGGTCCTATTCTAAGTAGAATATGATTGGTAATCAACGGAATAACGAATCACATTTTCTAACGTTCTACAAACTTTTTACCAATCTAAATGTTTTTTGGGGAATTGTTGATTAGCTTTATGAAACGCATATACATGAGAAAAATACAATATATACATTGTACTATTATATCTCTATATACTAGCTTAATTATGCTCTAGGCTCTAGCTCATTATGTTTTATGCTACATTCTAAAAGTATAGCGCTGAATTGAGTCTCCCTTTTATAGCACATTAGCGTTATTATGATCTAATTTGCTCTATTACCTTACAAATAAGAGAAAATTACAAAAATGTGGCATTTACCTAATTGACATAATTTTGTTTTCTAGTAAAAAAAAATTACATGTTGACCCACTTTTCTTCACCACACATTTTCTCCCTCCCTCCCTCCATCTCTCTCTCTTATGATGGTGGATGGTTGCGACAGAGACAGAGACGGAACGATGAATCGATACAGACTGTGGACTGAAATAGAAACAATAACAGAAACAATGGACAACAAGCGAAACACAGATCGTAACAGTGGACAAAAACAGAAACGGTGGTCGGCGGTGACGAAGACGGTGGTGGACAAAGCCGGAGACGGTGGCGGACATAGAGACCGGGTGGACGGAATAGAAACCGGGAACGGTGGACGGAATAGAAACCGGGAACGGTGGACAAAAACAGAGACGGTGGCGTAACGGTGGTGAACGGTGACAGAGACGGTGGTTGACATAGTCTCCGTTAGTACGGACATAACGTCTCCAACTGTACGGATATAATCATAGTCGATGGAGAAGTTGTTATGGTGAACTAAAAACAAACTCAATATTATTATTTATTATGATTTAAAGTGAAAGATATAGCATTTAAGGAAAAATCACGGCATTTCTTTGTACATTTGAAAAAAACGACATTTTTATGAACATTTTCTAAAAAAATGGTAATTAAGGCAATTTTCTCGTTAAATAATGGGTTTATAAATGATTGAAATTCTAAGTTGTGTAAACTTGTGTGATTCTCCATTTCCTATAAATAAATTTGTTTGAAGGAAAAAAAAAAAAGACCCAATATTCATTGGGTTAATTTGTTGAATAGCAACAAAAAAATATTATATCTAGAAAAGTAACCAAAAAATTTAAATCTTGTTGTGAATCAAGAGAACGAATTGGGAAGATTGTGTTTATTCATTAATCATAAGATCCTTTATATAGGATTATTACAAGAGAGAAAAGGAAAATTCCTTTTCCTAATGGGAAAAGGAAAGTACATAAAAGGAAAATCCTAATTCAACTAGGATTCATTAAACCGGCCTAAAGACTAAGTGTTAATGGGCCGTAAACGGACCAGAACTAGTTATGACAATCCACTATGATTTATAACACTTCCCCTTGGATGTCATAACTCTAATGGGCTTGTAATACGCTTTGGATGTTGCCTCATTAAAACCTTACCAAGTAAAACCCATTTTGGGACAAAACCGTGGTGAAGGAAAAAGAGTACAACACGTATTACTCCCCCTGTTCTGAACCTCACTGCAAGTCTTTCAAACGACGCATTCCAATCTGATAAGTAAGTTTCTTGAACGTTGAGGTTGGAAGTGACTTGGTGAATAGGTCTGCTGAATTCTCACTTGATCGTACTTGCTGCACTTGAATTTCTCCATCTTTCTGTAGATCGGATGTGAAGAAGAATTTTTGCAGAATGTGCTTCGTCCTATCACCTTTGATGTATCCATCCTTAAGTTGAGCTATACACGCTGCATTGTCCTCGAACAAGACCGTCGATTCCTGCTTACCTTCGGCCATTCCACAATCCACTCTTATGTGCTGGGTCATCAGCCTTAACCAAACACACTCACGACTAGCCTCATGAATTGCCAATATCTCTGAATGATTAGAAGATGTAGCTGCAATGGCCTGCTTCATTGACCGCCAAGATATTGCAGTTCCTCCATGAGTAAACACATAACCTGTCTGGGACCGTGCATTATGAGGATCTGAAAGATAACCTGCATCAGCAAAACCAACTAAACCGTCCTTAGATTGGTTAGTATAAAATAGACCCAAGTCTTTCGTTCCTTGTAGGTAACGAAGAATATGTTTTATCCCGTCTCAGTGCCTTTGGGTCGGACATGAGCTAAATCTTGATAATAAATTCACGGCAAAACATATATCTGGCCTAGTGTAGCTTGCCAGATACATTAAAGCTCCTATGGCACTGAGATATGGCACTTCGGGACCAAGGACTTCTTCAGAGTCTCTCTTAGGACCAAACGGATCCTTTTCTAGATCAAGAGATCTCACCACCATTGGGCTGGACAATGGGTGACATTGATCCATATTGAAACGCTTGAGTACCTTTTCAGTATATGCCATTTGATGCACAAGGATTCCATCATTTATGTACTCAAGTTGCAATCCCAAACAGAACTTAGTTTTGCCTAGGTCTTTCATCTCAAATTCTTTCTTGAGGCATTCAACTGTTTGGACGATTTCACCAGGGGTTCCAAGGATGTTCAAATCATCCACGTAAACTGCTATGATAACAAACCCTTTGTTTGCAAACTTTTTTATAAAAATACATGGACTGATGGGATCATTCTTATAGCCTTCTTTGACTAAGTACTCACTCAATCTATTGTACCACATACGCCCACTTTGCTTCAGTCCATAAAGGGATTTGTTCAGCCTTATGCAGTGTTGTTCTCGAGAACCTTTCTTATCTTTGAGCTCAATACCCTCTGGTAATCTCATATAAATCTCATTATCCAGTGGACCATATAAGTATGCAGTTACAACGTCCATTAACCGCATATCCAACTTTTCTCTTATAGCCAGACTTATCAAAAATCTAAAAGTTGTAGCATCCACCACAGGGGAGTATGTCTCCTCATAATCTATTCCTGGTCTCTGTGAGAATCCTTGTGCAACAAGCCGTGCTTTATATCTCACGATTTCACCATGTTCATTTCTTTTCCTCACAAAGACCCATTTATGTCCAACTGGTTTAATCTCATAGGGTGTCCGAATTATTGGACCAAAGACATCCCTTTTCCTTAAAGAATTCAACTCCACGTTTATAGCTTCTTTCCATTTAGTCCAATTTTCACTCTGAGTGCACTCATATATCGACGTGGGTTCTAGATCCTCCATAAGTTCAAGTGCTACCTTAAAAGCAAATATATCATCGATTTCCACACACTTTCTATTCCATTGTATTCCAGACATAACATAATTCATTGAGATCTCATTATTTTCAGGAACGTCAGAACCATGAAACTCGGCGTCCCGAGTCTCATTGCTTGGAACTATCGGTTCAGTTATGTCTGGGGTTCCATCAGATTCCTCAACCACGATTTCAGCACCTTTCTTTCTTTTCCGAGGATTCTTATCTTTGGAACCTATTGGCCGGCCACGTTTTGAGTGTGGTTTAGATTCTGTAGCAACTTGATTGTGTCCCTCTTGAACATCAATTCTAATCGGTGCATTAACAGCTGGTATGTAAGACTTAGTTACTCTTTTCGGGTCAGCAAAGGAATCTGGCAATTGATTAGCTAGCTTTTGTAAATGTATAATCTTTTGGACTTCTAATTCACATTCTTGAGTCCGAGGATCTTGCCATTTTAAGGACGTTTGATTCCATATAATTTCCTTTACCAGTCTGTTATCTCCTCCTAATGTTGGATAGACAGATTCGTCAAAATGACAATCTGCGTACCTGGCCTTAAACAAATCACCCGTGGTTGGCTCAAGGTACTTAATGATAGTAGGAGAATCATATCCAACATATATCCCCATCCTCCTTTGAGGTCCCATCTTTGTTCTCTGTGGTGGTGCAATAGGCACATAAACGGAACATCCGAATGTTTTAAGATGGGATATGTCTGGCTCTTGACCCGTTATTAACTGTGATGGGGAATATTTATGTTCACTAGATGGCCTGATACGAATTAGCTCTGCTGCATGTAAAACTGCATGTCCCCAAGCTGAGACCGGGAGTTTTGATCTCATTAGCAACGGTCTAGCAATCAACTGTATGCGTTTAATAAACGATTCAGCCAAACCGTTTTGTGTATGTACATGTGCCACAGAATATTCAACACTTACCCCCATGGACATACAATAATCGTTAAACGCTTGGGACGTAAATTCACCAGCATTGTCAAGACGTATAGTCTTTAAAGGAAAATCTGGAAAGTGTGCTCTTAAACGTATGAGCTGGGCAAGCAATCTTGCAAATGCCACATTTCTAGTTGATAATAGGCAGACATGTGACCATCTCGTGGATGCATCAATAAGGACCATAAAATATCTAAACGTCCCACAAGGTGGGTGTATTGGTCCGCATATGTCTCCTTGAATTCTTTCCAGAAAATTTATCGTTTCCTTAGTTACTTTGATTGGTGATGGCCTAGTAATGAGTTTCCCTAGTGAACATGCTTCACACGTGAGATTCTTTGGGATAACTCTCCTTTCTTTCAAGGTGTGCCCATTAGTACTTGCTAATATCTTTCGCATCATGTTAGCACCGGGATGGCCAAGCCGGTTATGCCAAAAAGTGAAATTCTCAGTAAACTCTTTGTTTACCATAGCATTTGCTTCTATCATTCCGATCTTAGCACAATAAAGGCCCACAGAAATGGCAGGTATAGTCTCTAGGACTTTCTTATAGCCATGGACGGTTTCAAAGATTTGAAGGAATTCTTTGTTATTCTCGTCCTTAGTTTCAACATGAAGACCATTCATTCGAATGTCTTTAAAGCTCAATAGACTTCTCTTTGAACTAGGTGAATATAACGCATTAGAAATTTCTAGATGCGTGCCCTTAGGTAATAAAATATGGGCTTGACCGTGGCCTTCAATTAAATTTGCTATACCCGCAATTGTGGTTACATTTGCCTTTTTAAGTGTAAGATCAATGAAGTATCTCTTATCTCTTAATATCGAGTGGCTTGATCCACTATCCACAATGAACACATCCATATCGTTCATACTTCAAAAGAGATAACAATAGATACTTTTAAATAACACTCTTTCATTCCATAAAGTTTAATAGAAAGCAATAACACAAAACCAAAGTATAAAGTGTAAAACGTAAAACAAGCAAAACACAAAACACCAAAACAGAAAATCAAAATCAATCACTTAAGTATATCTGAGGTTTCAAAATTCATCAAGTCATCTTGCTCATGATCGAAATCTCCTTCATTATCATGCTGGATCATATGAGTTTCTGGATTCTTCCCTTTAAGGCTCTCTTGATAGAGTTCAACCAGATGCTTGGGAGTCCTACATGTCTTAGCCCAATGATTACTCATTCCACATCGATGGCAAACTGATTTTGGGTTTGATTCTCGTGGTTGAGAAGTAATACCACGGTTATTACGATCATAGTCAGTTCGGTATCCGCGTCCTCGTCCTCGCCCGCGGTTAGAATGATCGTTATGGAATCCGTGACCTCGGCCCTGACCTCGGCCGTATGGATTAAAATGGCCACGGCCACGTCCTTGCCATCTACCCCCACGTCCACGACCACGATGTCTATAATCACTTTGGACGTGGTTAATTTCTTTCTTTTCATCTGTGGCCACATTCGCTTCAGGAAGTGGGGCTAATCCAGGAGGTCTCATCTCACTGTTTCTCATTAGCAGTGTATTATTCTCCTCGGCTAGTAATAGACATGCTATAAGCTTTGAGTATGTCTCAAAACCTCTTTCACGGTATTGCTGTTGAAGCAACACGTTATTAGTGTGAAAGGTGGAGAAGGTCTTTTCCAACATGTCTTTCTCAGTTACCTTCTCACCACATAGTCTCAATTGAGAAACTATTCTGAACATAGCCGAGTTATATTCTTCCACGGACTTGAAGTCCTGGAACCTGAGATTCCTCCAATCATAATTGGCCTTTGGTAACAACACCGTTCTATGGTGGTCATATCTTATCTTTAATTCTTTCCAAAGGTCCAAAGGGTTCTCAATGGTTAGGTATTGATCCTTGAGACCCTCAACAAGATGATGACGAATGATCGATATCGTTCTGTATCGATTCCTTTCATTCTCATTATTATCCTCAATGATACATTCGCCAAGTCCTTTAGACTTTAGATTTATCTTAGTATCCAACGCCCACTGTAAGTAATTGTCTCCAGAGAGATTGAGGGCAGCATAATCCAAATTGTTGATTTTCGACATCTTAACCTCCGTGAGTCTTCTAGTTCGCCGTAACCGTTGATAGGCTGTATGAACTTTCTTCTAGTTCGCCGTAACCTTAAAGGCTGTATGAACTATGATTTGAACAGTAACGCCGGATGAACAGTAATCGTCGATGAACAGTAATCGTCGATGAACAGTGTGCGATGAATAGTACGCGATGAACAGTACGCGATGAACAGTACGATGAATAGTAACAATGAACAGTAATCGCGTTTTTTGTGTTTTTAGGGTTTAGGGAGCAACTCGTGCTGATAACGTGTTGTGAATCAAGAGAACGAATGGGGAAGATTGTGTTTATTCATTAATCATAAGATCCTTTATATAGGATTATTACTAATGGGAAAAGGAAAGTACATAAAAGGAAAATCCTAATTCAACTAGGATTCATTAAACCGGCCTAAAGACTAAGTGTTAATGGGCCGTAAACGGACCAGAACTAGTTATGACAATCCACTATGATTTATAACAAATCTAACAGTTAAGATGTTGCCACTTGTGTGGTAATTTTGATTACTTTTCCAATATAATTTTTTTTTTGCTATTTTACAAATTATCCCAATATTCATTTGGGTTGAAGCCCATTTAAAAGAAGATACCCTTCTTTTTGTTCTTCTCTGTGTTACATTTGTCATCCTCAAATTAATAGTCTCCTTGGTGAACTCTCGCACGTGCATATACCCTTTTCTCTTTATCAGCTTTCCAGCCTTTTCTTTACATTTTCATAGTTTTTCCTATCTTATATCATATCCAGTCACTCGAAAATCAAGGTTGTGTGTTTAATAGAAAGATTTAGACTTTGATTCACAATCTCTCCCAATTTTGAAGACTACATTATACATGTACTAATGTATAAATCTTAATTAATTATCAAAGAAAAGTTGTATTCGAATTCAAATTTGGATAAATCCCTATAATTTTCTCATTGAGTAACTAATTTGGATATAATCTTTTAATGGATAAATATTTTTATCAAAAAGGAAAAGCACTCACAAATTGGACATGATGAAAAAATATTGATAACGAGACCAAAGATAGCTTAGAGTGGGATGTCTAGATATTCTAAAGAGACGGGCTATGAAATGTATGCAATGAACAGTTATGAATAGTTCGTTTAAATGTGCAGCTTCCCAATACAACGAACCAAAATTTATAATTTATATATCTGTCAATAATATAATTGATTTGATATAATTCAGAAGTCACGAATAGTGTAGTGCACCATCAGCTAATAGTTTTGTGAGTGTTTTTTCTGTATCCGAAAGGAGCTAAATAGTTTTGTGAAAACAATGAAAATTTCCTGAAGGGATGAATGTCTCAGACATGTACGTCAAAATCATTGTTCTTACATTTTTGTGTATAATACCAAAAAAGAATGCTTAGAGTTTGTTTTTAAGTTCGTGAATCGAATATTCATATTGTTAAGTCCACGTCATTATGAACATTCAAGATTTGCATTATTGTTTTTCTCGTTATGATTTTTTTCATGGATATATATTGCGATTTGATGAAGTAATCAATAAATTTGTCAATAGTAATAACAGTTTACCAAACCCGTCACATCGAGTCGCTTTTACCACTTAGACAAATCTGAGTCTGACTTTGACTTTGAAGTTTGAAACATTACTTCTGTCTTGTTTATTTATACATCTATATGTAAATAGGTCATTTAGGTTCATCATGAGTATTGTTGCATTAATTATTGGATTTTGCGAAAAAGCGCATTAAATTAGACTAAGATCTGATGGGATTTACTGTTGTAAACTCTTTTCCGGTAAGTACATCTCGAATGTCATGCTGTATTATCACCTGTCCTTCAAATACTGAATCATTCATAACCCTCTGGATCCATCAGAGAGTCAGGTTAGCTATAATCTAGACCTCTCTCTTGCCTATATTGCCTCTCGATTTGGATATGCAAATTTCGCTGATGAGATTCAGCTTGCTTATTGCGAGTGTTATAATTGCTGAGCTGTTGCACACATCACCAATTCACCACTATTCTTTCTATAGAACTATTCTTTTGTCTCCATTTCTTTCACTTTTTTAGATTTCTTACTTAAGTGACCATCTACGATTGCTTTGTTTCTTATTTTAGTTTTAGAGTAAATATCCCGTTCGTACATTCACTCTACTAGTTTGTTATCGACTTTGAATCTTGGTGGGACCGTATGTATTAAGGGAAAACGCATACAATACAAAAAAAAAAACTAACAATGAGTCAAAGTCTCAAATTAACGCACCACTTGTGAGAAAATTCTCTAACCAATTTTTTTTTCTTCTAAAAAATACGCCATTTGCCAAAAAAAAACAACAAAATGAGACCATGAATGTGATCTAATACCAACATATACGTGAGTCCAAATCCAAATTTTCTTTGCTTGGACTCAAAGCCTACTTTGCGTATATACATGTATTATAGTTTTTTGTATGAAAGTCAATAATGTACACGTAATATTGTTTTGTTAGTTAGATTAGGTTGATATGGACGTTGAGTTATTTATTATAGAGATATGATAAGGTGAGCGTTAACAAAAGTCGTGTTAGATTATGTTTCCTTCCGTTGAACAGATCGAAGAAGAGAGCATTAAAGCATGTGAGGGTGGGGCAGGTAAGTGTCCTTTGAACAATAAGAAGTGGGTCTTTGCATTAGGTTTCTGACATCTCTTACCCATACTTACACCCATATTATTTTTCAAAGATTTTAACAGATATTATCATGTAAAGAGTACTTTTAGTCCTTTTTTAATTTCTTTAATTGCGACACTCTTAACGGCCTTCGGTTACGACGCAGCCTGATGATGAATCCCCCATACGCCATAACCCAATCATACGTGAGAGATGAGACACATGCATGCAGTGCCGTGCCAAGACTTTACCTTTTCAATGATGTTTTTAATGTTAGTTCTAAACCATAAAATTAATTAATTGGAAAATGATGATAAATAAAGTCTAAAACCAATAAAAAAATCTAAAATGTTAACAAAAATATAAATATTTTAAAAAATCTTTTTCTATGAACTCTTTCATAAAAAAATTGCCGAACCCAACTCTTTTTCTGTATATATGATAGCCAAGTTATTCAACCTTTTTTTATAAAATAAGTTCAATCATTAAGCAAAATCAAAAGAAACGTGAAACAATAAATAAATTTAATATAATGGGAACACTAATTAAATAGTTGGTGTTTGTCATAAAAAGACATGAGTATAACAAAATCAAAAATCGATAGAAAAATTAAAAGCAAAATCACACCACTAACATAAAATAATGAATAGGAGGAATTTATTTGAAATTGAAAAAACAAAAAGAATTGGAAGAAAAAAATACGTGAAATCAAAATCTGACGAAGACTAACACATAAAAGAAGAATATAAATCTTAAATTTTTAATAAATAAACAATAATACTGCTAAAAACACAAATAATAACACTGAAAAAAGATCTTATAGGAAAAATTTAGGAAAATTTTGGAGTTTGAAACTTAGGTGGGGATATTAGGGTAGTAGACTAACCAAATTTTGTATAACCACTACACTATGACTAATATTTAAAAAATCGGGGCCCTAAAATTTCTAAATTATTTGGGGGCCCAAATGTCTTTTTCCTAAGCATATAGGCACGACTCTGCATGCATGCATGTGTATGTATATATTCACCGTTTCTGCTTTGATCCTCAAATTCTGTGAGAGAAAGAGAACGGACGTATTGCACTATGATTCTTGTTATCAATTTCTAACTGGTGATCATGGTTTCTCTAATGATCTAGTAAGGATTTATTTTTGATGGTTTAATAATTATTTTAGTGTGGTTCCGTTCCATTTGTCCGTTCGAAGGTTTACGTATACCAAGAACATGTTTAAACCTCCAAACGCCTCAAACTGTGCTACCAAATTTTTTTGTTCTTAATTCTGTACATATGTTAGAGGTATTTTTAGACGACATCTGAAAATTATTTCTAATCATAGATCAAATACTAATGATTTAAAAAATCTCGTATACTTCTGAAAGTCGAAATATGTACAGAATTATTTCTAATCATAGATCAAATCGAAGACATTATTAGACGACCCATGGGTAGGATGTCGTATTTAATTGGTAGGGTTATGAGTTTTAGAGCAAGGAAAGGATTCAAAATATGGCTCTGTCAAGGGAACACACCTAACAGAATCTCATTGATTAGCCTTTGTCTTCTCCTGCTCCCTTACGCCCCACTCCTTGTCACATTCCTTATTTTATTCTTTAGAATTGTAAATAATTTACTTTTTATTACTTCTTTCTTCATTATTGTCCTTCCATATAATTTTATATTTATACACAGAATTTTTTCGTACCAAGTTCAACAGGGCCATATTTTATAGGCATGATCTCAGGTCGGGTTATACCCGGATACCCCACCTTCTTATTAAATTGTTTAAAACATATTGTTGGACCAAAGTATTGAATATTATCAACGGCTATGATTTTGTAAACTTATAAGACGTTTAACACACACTAAGAGTAATTAAAATATCTTTGGTTAGGCAAAAACCCTATAAAAAAGACCTAGAATATAGAATACATCATTGAAATCTTGTAACTGAATTATTTGACGATTAAGTTTGGATTTTGTGGAGTAGAAACAAGGAAGTAGTGAGATTGTAACCAAAAATACCAATGAGGTTAAGAGAGTGGGTAGAATTTAAGACAAGCTTTATTGGTGGATGTGAAAAAAGAGATATCATAGGGGCTATGAGATTAGATGGGTCATTGATTCATTCATCTTTGAAAATTGAGAGAGATAGACATTACTGTTTGGTTACCTTTCACGTCATCTCTTTTTGGAAACTCCGAAAACAGTATGAGTTTGTGTGTGTCTTCGTGATCTGTTCCCACCATTTATCCTCTCTGTCTCTCCCCTTCCTTTCTTTACTCTCACTTTCTTTCCAACATTGTTTCTGCATTTACAGTTGTTTGACATTAATTACTACCAAAATCCTTCTACACCCAAACCAAAAGGGACCTAATTAAAAGGATTTTTTTTTTTTTTTTGTTATTCATTAAAAGGAATTCATGACCAACTTTTTTACACAGTCCTCGTAATTTTATTAAGAAATCAGTTTTTTTTTTCGATCAAAAGGTTGTTTCCATTCATTCATGTTATCCCGACGTTACATTCAAAAGCCTAAAGACTTGTTTTGCAAGAACATCCGCTTTCGCATTGGATACACGGCTAATACAAACAAAAGATACAAATTCGAATGTTTGGGCAAGAGCCATTACGTCTTCGATGATGCCATATAGGTTCAAGAGAGATGGCGTTGATAAGTTGAGATGAGTCCGACTCGAATCTCATTTTAGTGAAACCCTTTTCCACGACAAAGTTGACAGCTTCTCGCAGAGCTAAAGCCTCAGCCATGATGGGGGAACACACAAACGGTGTGAGTTTGCTTTGTTCTGTGATTAGGGAGCCCTTGGAGATTATAATCCATCCCAACCCAGCTGATTTTATGTTTGACATCCATGCATCATCTGATTGGCATGTCATTACTTCATTTGTGTTGTTTCGGGGTTGTTGGAGCTTAGGTCGGGTTGGTTGCAGTGAGAGGGATTGCGCATTGAGCCACTCCATTGCCGTAGTGGTGGCTGATATGAGTGTCTCCTCCGTAGTGATAATTCTATCTTTGAAGACGAGATTATTCCGGCTGCTCCATAAGGCCCACATTATCCATGGCGTTAGTGTAGAGGAGATACCTACCGGTGGCAGGCAGATTGATTTTTTTTGCTCTTTCCCAAGCAGGTTCGTACTCAGACCAAGAACTTGTCTCCAGAGTGTCTTTGAAAGGAGATGATCTCCATACTTGTTGAGCAAATGGACATTGGAAAAGGAGGTGAGGAATAGTCTCTGTTTCCCCGCAACGCTTACATAGCGCATCAACTAGAATATGTTTAGCTAGTAGCCTCTCTCCCACTGGCAGACTTTGTTTGCAATTTTCCATAGGAAATTTTTTTATTTTAGGACTTACATTCTGCATCCAAACCTCAGAGATCCAATTAAACATTGGTTTACTCTGTTTCTCAATCTCTGTTTTTTGCATGTTCACGGCTAAGAAATAGCCTGTTTTTGTTGTATAGGTGCCCGTCGACTTGCCAAGCCAAACTAGCTTGTCCGGTGCTCCCAACAAACTCGGTTTAATGCTCAAAATTTCAGGAACATAACATGGGAGGATAGACTCAATCTTCTCCTTGTCCCACGTGTCAGTGTTATGTTGAAATAAGTCTGAGACTGTGAAATCTTTTGTCTCTTTTGTGGCTGGTCCGAATGGTTGGAGTTGTGATGTTGATGAAATCCACGGTTGATCCCAAATATTGACTGTTTGACCATTTCCTATAGCCCATCCAAGTTGAGTTTTAAGTAAATCTCTACCAACTAGAAGGCTTCTCCAATCATGAGAAGCATTTGCAGGAGGCTTGCAGCTTAAGAACGATTCTGATGGACAATATTTTCCGAAGAGTATTCTTGCCAATAAGCATTCTGGGTTTTCCACAAGTCTCCAACTCAATTTTGCAAGCATAGCTTCATTGAAGCATTGGATATCACAAAATCCAAGGCCCCCCTCTTTCTTTGACCAAGATAATTTTTTCCAAGAAACCCAAGACATTTTTTTTTTATTCGAGTTAGCATCCCACCAAAATCGGGTAAGAACCGATTATATTCATTTGCAAATGGACATAGGAAGTTGGAAGCACGACATAGCATTTGTGGGGATAGCGGATAAGACGCTTTTTATCATCACCATCTTCCCCGCCATGGAAAAGAATCTAGAAGACCAACTCATAGCTTTTTGTCGGATTCTATCGACAATTGAAGTGAATAAATCCTTCTTTCTCCTACCAAAATGTTCGGGAAGGCCTATATATTTTCCCACTCCTCCTTCTTTTGTGATTGCGAGTTCACTCTTTACTAAGTCAAGTGTTGCTTGCGGTGTTTTTCTTGAGAAAGATATCGAAGACTTTTGCACGTTTATAGCATGCCCCGACGCATTTTCATATCTCTTTAGTAGGTCTCTAAGCACTTTGCTATTCCTTTGATTTGCCTTGCAAAAGAACATGGTGTCATCCGCAAACAAAAGGTGGTTAATCCACAGAATTCCTCTTGTCACTCGCACCCCTTTTAGCTTGCCATTGTTTTGCGTTTGAGAACAAAGCCCGGATAAAACTTCGCTACAAAGAATAAAGATGTAGGGAGAGAGTGGATCCCCTTGTCTTATACCGCGGGTGGGGATCACATTTCCTCGTGGTGTATCATTTACGAGGAAAGAATAGGAGACCGTTCGTATGCATTGCATTATCCAATTTCTCCAAACAGGATGAAAACCGAGTCTAGTCAATGCGCTCTCTATGAAATCTCATTCAAGACGGTATAGGCTTTCATCATATCCGTTTTGACCACCATTGAGCAATGTTTCTCAACCTTTGAATTCTTTAAGTAGTGAAGAACCTCGTGTGTGATGAGAACATTATCCCATATTGCTCATCCCGGAACAAAAGCGGATTGGTTTTCCGAAATTAGGTTTCCCAAGATTGGTTGGAGTCTTTTGGTTAGGATTTTTGCTATTATCTTATAATAGACATTGCATAAAGCAATAGGTCTATATTCGCTAACCATCTTTGGACTTGGTATCTTTGGAATGAGTCTCACATGAGTTTCGTTGATGGAGCGTGGTAAAACCCCTGATCTGAAGAACTCTTGAATTTCTGTCACTATATCAGTTCCAATTACATCCCAATTCGAATGGAAAAAGCTAGTCGAAAAACCGTCAGGCCCCGGAGCCTTATCCGCATGAACCGCAAGCAAAGCCTCTTTGATATCTTCCTTAGATGGTTCTACAATGAGAAGCTTGTTTTCTTCTTCTGATATTTTTGGTGTAAGAGCATAATCAACAATTTCATCTCTGTTTCCCGGGATAAAGGTGAAAAATTTTGCGAAGTAATACTCGATAACCTTAGCGATATCCTCTTCTGCGTAAACAGGGGATCCAGTTTCATCTTCTATTAGAGAGAGACTGTTAACTCTTCTTCTTCCCCTTGTTGTTGCATGAAAATATCCCGTGTTCCGGTCTCCTAAGCAGAGCCATTGGAGTCGACTTCGTTGTCGCCAATAAGATTTTTCAGCCTTATAAGCCTCTTTAAGGTTGTTGTTGATTTTCAAGATCAGTTCGTCATCATGGTGTGGGTTCACCATTGCCTCTTTTAAGGCTTTCTTCAGACCTTGTATTTCTTCCTGGCCATTTATGTGTTTGTTCTTATTCCAATCTATCAAAGCTCGATGCACCGCACTGATCCTGTATTTTATTGGTCTGTTGTTGGATTCTTTCCACGTAGATTTTACCAGCTCGTGAACCTCTGGATTGTCTTTAAGCCTTCTATCATATCGAAACACGCTTTTTCATTTCTTCTTGTCAGGTTCAAAGTAGGAGATTAGAGGCTTATGATCGGATCCTTCAAAATTTAGATAGGAACAACTTGCTTTACGAAACAATTCCTACCATAATGAGTTCGCCATTGCTCTGTCAAGCCTACATCGTACCCACTGTTCACATCGCTTTCCTTTCCACGACAATGGGTCTCCGGTATATTGGAGGTCAAAAAGATCGTTTTCCGAGAGAAAAGAACGAAAATCTGTGAAAGAGCCTTCCAATCTTGTTGTACCTCCCTCCTTTTCCAGGTTACTTGTAAGATCATTAAAGTCTCCTGTAATATACCAAGCAGAGTCTCTTCGTAGATACTTGATCGTTAATTAATTCCAAATTTCTTTTCTCTTTTTCTAGTCTGTATCTGCATATAAGAAAGTTGCAAAAAACGTTCTTCGTTCAAAGATGATTTTACAATCAATGTAATTCTCACAAGATGATAAAATTTCGAGCTCTGTATCTTCTTTCTAGAAAAGTGCCAGTCCACCAGCCCCATGACCATGAGGGGATACAAGGAAACTATGAGCATAACCCATCAATTCAAATTTTTGCTTGACAACTTCATCAGGGTTTTTTGTTTCCGACAAGAAGAAGATGTTTGGGAAGATTCCCAATCGAATCTCCTTCAATCTGTGAACCGTCAAGGGGTTCCCCAACCCTTGACAGTTCCAAGCCGCGGCCGCTAAGGAGCTTGATCGGATTGGACCCTAAAATCCATTGATTTTTTCATTGTTCTGGGAAAAGGTGTCCCTCTTGGTTGATTCCGAGATGTTGACGCAGCTGCTTGTCTAACTGTGAGTCTTTTTTGAACATTACGGACTTTTGGAGAGATTTGAATCGTATTTGTTCGTCGTATTTTCTTTGAACTAGACCTCGGAAGCAGGGGATTTTCAGCTAATCTGTTTGCAAGTGGTGGCCGTCCTTGTTTCTTCTTTATTGGTTGGCTTATTTCTGGTAAGTCAGCCTCTGAGGGGACTAGGGGTCTATGAGTTAGGTCTTGTTCCAGGGTGGTGTTGGTTTGGTCATTAAGCAGAGGGGAGGCATTGTAGAGATTTTCCGT
Organism: Draba incana; assembly: GCA_963576765.1. Classification (NCBI taxonomy): domain Eukaryota; kingdom Viridiplantae; phylum Streptophyta; class Magnoliopsida; order Brassicales; family Brassicaceae; genus Draba; species Draba incana. Next base: position 7,998,360 of record OY755208.1, read on the forward strand.
AATTGATGCCGCTATGTTTGCAGCCGTCTCTGCCATCATTCCTCTTTCTTCACCGCTAACTACTCGTTGTTGTCTTGCAGCTCGTTCCATTGGGTTCACAACATTCGTGTACTGTATCGAGACTTCTTGGAGCTCTTCCATCACTTCCTCCGTTGTAGGGGGACGGTACAGAGTTTGGAGTGTTTCATCTTCTAAAGTTCTTTCCAATGGTGGTCGTCTGCTTCGAGTGGATTCAGGGTTACTATGTGCTTGAAACATATTTGTATCCGAGCGTTCTCTCCATTGTAGGACTGATGAGCGAGGGGGTCCTATGTGTGGAGCTCGGTTTTCAACAAATTCTCGAAACATATGGCTATTGTCTTGTGAAGTAGCCAATGAGTTTGCTCTATTCCGTTGGTAGGAGTGAGAATCAGAGTTCTCTCGATCCCGAGTGTAGTTGCGGCGGTTGTCTTGAAGATGTTGTTCTCTCATGCTTCTAGCTTTTCTTGAGGGGCCTTTATCTCTCCTTTGATACCCTTCTGTATGACTTGGTCGACGAAAGCTCTCATTTTGGGGATTCGAAACTCTTGCCCCAAATGAAAGGTCTCGTGTCTCCCTTAGGTTGTGGTTTGGCTGGTGTCTTCCCATACCTTTTTCCCTTTGTTTGTTGATGTCTTCGCGGCTGTTGTTTGAGTGGCTATACTCCTTTTGTGGTGTTAGTTGTCTTTGTTGTTCTTTTTCCTCTGGAAGAGCATTTCTCTCCGGGCATTCCTTGGTCTCATGTGTTAAACGCAGGCAGAAAGAACAATGAGATGACAGCCTTTCATACTCCAGAACAACAATGGCTTCTTCTCCTCCACGGAACTCTAAGATCGTTTCTTTTATGAGTGGTTGAAGTCCATCTATTGTGACTTTAACTCTTGCAGAAGTTTTGGTGATTTCGTGGTTTTCATAAGTTCCAATTCCACTACCAATGTTACAAACCAGTTCCTTTTTCCAGAAATGGAGTGGAATACCCTTTAGTCGTATCCAAAACAGGATCTTTGAAGGGAAAGATGCGGAGATAACCGGTTCCCAGCGTATATATTAAAATTTAATTTTAGCTATACCATATATTAAAATTATTTTAAGAAATCAGTTAATATGTTTTAATTTTAGCTATACCATATATTAAAATAATATAAAATTTAAAAGTAGTTGAAGCGTTTATATTTAAAGAAAAAAAACAATGTTGGGTTATGTTAACTAGAACATTATCCTTTTTTGGATTTTATGAAATAGATGTTAAATTTGGATTATTTGTATAACAAAATTACTTAACGTTTGGATTATTTGAATAGATTGACTAGAGAATTTTATCAACCATAACTTGTAACAATAGTTATGTTCATATCGTTATTGTGTCATCATTTGGATTCAAATCAACGTAATGTATGTTGTTGAAAATAAGAATTAAGAAATACAAAACGAAAATCCATCACTAAATTTGTACTTGAAATGAAATGATTTGATAGTCCATGTCCAAAGTACTTATATAGCTTATCAAAATCCAATCATAACAAAAGTAATTTTTATGGTCATATATGTATAATCCAAGTATTTTCTAAAATCCACACTTGAGAATTTTAATATCCTAGACTATAAGCGTTATAGCACCCAAAATACATCTCGAACTGAAGACAAAGCTCAAGTTGGTTCGATTATGTTTTGGTGTAGCCATCTCTCTTTTCCCTTTTGCTCTAAACTGAAACCAAAGCAAGCATTTTCCCAAAGTGTTTGGGATTGTTCGATAGAATTACCGTGACTGTGCGTGTGCATAGTACGATAAGGAGAATGCACGTGATGTTTGTGCGACATCACACGCCAAAATCGGGCCATGGGGACGCATCACAATTGAAGAGAAAAGACTTCTCCTTTGAATTGAAATGGATCCTATGTTACTCATCTCCGCCATTCATTATTTCAATGGAAACGGATTTTAAGTTTCTATGAACTTGCCATTAATCAGCTGTTTCTATGAATTTTCTACTATTATTTGAAGTCAGTTGTGTATATTTAAACATACGAAAAAATCTTAGTATCATTCACCTCTTCTTAATTAGCCAATCAAAATATGTCATATGTCTTTTAATTAAACAAATAAAAATAATGAATATTATCTAAATAAAACAATTAGATTAAATCATTAGAAATAATTAAATTAAAATATACTAAATTATTCATATCAAATGTTTTAAATCATTCAATATTTTACGTTCATCTGTGAGGGTTTAGTATTCCTTTAAATACATTAAATTAGTCAAATAGAGAGTTTTAAATCATAGAATATTGTACGTTCGTGTGTTAGTGTTTAAGCTCCTATATTAGGGTTTAATATCCCTTCAAATTTATAAGTTTAGTGAAATCGAGTGCTTGAAATCATACAATATTTTACGTTCGTTTGTAAAATTAATTGTTTTAATTTATTCAATTAGATTACATAGCAAATTTTTATAATTTTGTTTTTTTTGTATTTATGATTGTTAATTACGGTGACACAATTAATTGGTCCCCACAATTAATTCAGTTTTATATTTTTTTAATGATTAAATTAATTTGTTTAATCAAGAGACGCATGACACATTTTAATTGGCTAATTAAGGAGAAGTAAATAAGTTAGGTTCACCCCTAGGGATGAACCCAAAAATTTTCCTACATTAATTATTATTTACTTAACAAACTTTAACCAATAAAAATAAAATTTAAATATAAAAAGTCAAAAATAATAAAAACACAATTAATTTTACATGGAAACTTGAAAACACTACTTAATTTAGAATATATAAAAAAAAGCTCTCAAACATCACTTAAAACAAAACTGAGGGGCTATATTGTATTTCACTTATTTTTCTCCGAGTATTAGTTGTATGTATGTTTTTATTAAGATTGGATTTCGATTCTTTCATGAAAAGATCATAGATATTATGTATTAGATATGATAAGTTCTCTCAGAATAATCTTGAGAACACAATTTTTTTTTCATCCTTTAGAGCATGTTCAATGCAGAAATTTGAGTGTCTTAAGTGGGGATTTAAACATTTAAATATAATTTAAAGAAGAAAAATGAGTGTCTTAAGATAAATTAAGGGTCTAATTTTGGATCATTTTTTACTCAGAAGAACATACACGTGGTGGTCTCTGAGTGGGTGAGGAAAAATAAAGAAGGGTAGAAGGAAAAAAAAACGCGTATTCGCGTTTGTTAACTCTCTCTCTCTTTGGTTTCTCTAAAGATAATTTTCCAATTTTAATGGCGTTTCGACTGAAACTTCCGATTTGAGGGAAGAAATCAAGCGGAAATTGTGTGATAAATCATGAATTCTCCGTTATGAGTCTATCATGCTCAGAATCGGCGATTTTGGTTGACAAAATCGCCATGAATATCCTTCACCAACGGCTAATCGATATCATGGTACGAATCATGTTCTATTTAGCGTTAATTGATGAGATTTGATTAGTGTTGTTTGCAATCGGTTTAAAGATAATTGAATTTAGAGTTCTGTTGGCTGATTAGGGTTCTTCAAATTCTGGGTTTGATGCAATTGATTTTAGGGTTCTTTCATGTGATTGGAATTAGGTTTTAATTGAATTAGGGATTTGAGATAATATCTTTTACAGATTTTTGATTGATTGGCTAATTGTACAAATTCGAATTAACTTCTGATTTCATCAAATCTGGGTTTTCATGTCTTTTATTTTAGATTTATTCGAATTTGATCAAATATGTTTTAGAGTTATTAGCTTGTTTGGGTAATTGTACAATTTTGGTTTGCCGGTGAGATATAATTCATGATTTGATCACATTGTTGCGAGGTATATGGTGCACAAAAGAAACCATGGAGAATACTGCATCATTCTCAGGTGAGATTTTTCTTAACTGAGATTTAGGGGTTTGTTAAAAGTCTGCAGAAACTGATGTTTCTGAATTTTGGTTTTTCATGTTAATGGATTATCAAAGAAGAAAGGAAGCATACTCAGATGTTCAAACGTAAATGAAGGTATTAATCTTGACTGAGAGTATTGTTGGTAATAGGTAGATGAAAATTAGGTGTAATTGATTGCTTAAGTGGTAATAAATTCAGTAGATTTGTGTCTACATCAAAGTTAATGGGTGTATGTATGATAATTGTTAGAACTGTAGATGTATGTATGTGTGATAATGGTTAGAACTTAATACTCAGTTTCAATATGATGGATTATAACTTGTAAATTTGGTAAAGAATGAACATGTAATTGAATGCATAATAAATAAGAGTTGCACAACTTCATCTGTGATTAAACACATAAAAAACTTCAACCTCTTGCTTTATAATATACTATACAACGAAACTTATAACCACACCTTCTCTTTCTTAATCTTTCAAAACATTTCTTCTTTTGTTACATATACTTTTGTTCTTCTGTTTCCTCTTCTCTTTCTTAATCTTTGAAAACCTATCTTCTTCTGTTTCATACATCTTTCAAAACCCCTATTCTTCTGTTTCATACACATCTGTGTTCTTCTGTTTTGTCTTCTCCTTCTTAAATCTCATAAGCTAGGTTATGGATTGTCCTAATCCATATACTTAAAGGTCCAACTTTATGGACCTTTTAAGTAGTCAGCAGGAAAGCCAATACCCTCAAAACATTTCCTATGGCAGTTTTTCCCAAACTATACCAAATGGATCATCTCAAATACTAGTCTTTAGTACTCAGTGGTCTAATGAAGAAGACACTGCTGAGGAACGTAAACATAGGAAGAGATGGAAACCCTATGAGGATCTTGTGCTCATCAGCAATTGGTTAAACACCAGCAAAGATCCCGTGGTATCAAATGGTGCATTTTAGAACAGCATAACATCATTATATGCTGAGAGTCCTAGCATTGGAGATGATGATCAGAGACATGCTAATTATTGTAAGCAGAGGTGGAGGAAGATTAGTGATCAGGTCAACAAGTTCTGTATAGCCTATAAGGCTGCAAAAACTCAACAGAAAAGTGGTTATGCTCCCAAAGATTATCTGAAGCTTGCACATGAAATATTCTTTAATAACTAGAAGGCAAAATTCTCCTTTGAGCACGCATGGAATGAGCTTAAGACTGAGCACAAATGGTGTGGATTATCTTCTAGTAACCATGAAGGTAAAGGTGAAGGCAGTTCTAAAAGAAGGAAGTGTGAGGCTGGTCCTGCCCAGTATGCAAGCTCTCAGTCAATTACCAATGAAGAGGATGAAACCTTGGTAAGACCTGCTGGTATTAAAGCTTCAAAGGCGAAGCTTAAAAGGACAGTGACCAAGACATCCACTTAGAATGAAGAGAAGAAGCTGTTGAAGTACCAGAGGATGTGGGAGATAAAGGAGAAGAATTTTGATAGGAAAGAGAAGATGTCAGATAAAAAGATGCTGGATAATCTCCTTGCCAAAAAATAGAGCTATTTGATATAGAAATCCTTCTAAAGAACAAGCTGATTAATAACATGTTGTCCTAAACAAGCCATTCTCTTCTAGTCTGAACTTCGTATAATTATTGTTCCAAATCCTTTCTATCTCCAGTTTATGAACAAGTCAGTTTATGTATTTCCAGTTTATGCATGTCCACTTTGATGTAATTATGTTTCGAGTTTATGTATTTCATCTTAATCTTGTCTGTGGACAGTTTGTGTATTTCCAGTATATGTGTTATGAAATGAACTGATTATTTTGAAATGAATGTATTAGTTTCCATTATTCTGAAATTAATGTCATAGTTTACTGGTTAAATGCTTGCTTATGTCCATTAGCAAAAGCTAAGGTTGATGGAGAAGAGAAGAATAATTATAGAGAGGATGCATTCCACATGGTGATATGTTCTTCAGGTTAGTTTTTTCGTAATGTCTATTATTAATTAATGTCCTTTACATGTTGCAGGTGATTAGGTTGTAATCATGTCGACAAAAGCAATGGAAGAAATTTAAAGAAATCAACTGAATTTTGCTATGGTCGTATATGTCTTTTATTTGTAATCAATTGTTTTTCTTTTATTGCTTTTGGTTGTATATGTCTTTTAATTGTAGCCATTGGTTTTCCTTTTGTTGCTTTTGGTCGTATATGTCTTTCATTTGTAACCAATGAGTTTGCTTTTGTTGCTTTTTAATTTTTGCATACACCACAAGTTATTATTCTGTCTTCTATATATACACCAACATTGCATAAAATCTCATACAACAACAACTCATAATCTCTTGAACTTCCATTACAAACCTTCTTCTCTTTCTTCTTTGGCTAATTTATTCTCTTTCTCTTCTCCTTCTCTTCTTGCTGTGGGATAGTATAGTCTCCTTCTCTTCTTTGACAAATCAAATCAATTTTTTTCACAAAATTGAACTCAAATATGGCATCTTCTTCTCATAATCATTTCCAAGCGTCAATTGATCAAGATTTTGAAGAAGAATTTGATAAAGAATTCGATGAAGAATTCAATGATTTGTTTAGTAATTTTAATGATCATGAAGAACCAACCAAGCCAAAAGAAAAACAATTCTTTATCAACAGAGATCGCGAAGCTGGAGACATGCAGTTATGGAACTATTATTTTAGTGATCAACCTACTTACCTGCCTCATTTATTCCGACACCGTTTTAGAATGAACAAGCACTTGTTCTTGCATATCGTTGATCGACTCTCAAATGAATTTTCACTTTCGACAAAAGAAAGATGCTACTAGAAGGCTTGGTCTCTCTCCATTTCAAAAGTGTACATCAGCAATTCGTCTCCTAGCATATGGTGTTGCGGCTGACTAAATCGACGAATACCTCCGGCTTGGTGCAAGTACTGCTCTTTCATGCTTATCAAAATTCGTCGAAGGAATAATATATTTGTTCGGAGATGAGTACCTAAGAAGACCCACGCTAGAGGATCTTCAACGGTTACTTAATGTCGGAGAGGAACAAGCATTTCCCGGGATGATAGGAAGCATCGACTGTATGCATTGGAAGTGGAAGAATTGCCCCACCGCTTGGAAAGGGCAATATTCACGTGGATATGGAAAACCCACAATCGTTTTAGAGGCTGTTGCTTCATTTGATCTCTGGATATGACACGCATTTTTTGACAGTCCATGTACCTTAAACGATATCAATATTCTTGACTCCTCACTAGTTTTTGTTGTTATAATTGAAGGTAAAGCTCCAAAAGTGCGTTTCTCTGTTAGCGAAAAAGAGTATCAGTTGGTTTACTATCTCACAGATGGTATTTATCCGAAATGGGCAACTTTTATCTAATCCATTCCGCTTCCACAAGGTCCAAGAGCATGTTTATTTGCTGAACGTCAAGAAGCCGTCTGAAAAGATGTCGAGCGTGCTTTCAGAGTTTTACATGCTCGGTTTGCCATTGTTTAAAACCCAACTCTTTTTTGGGATAAGGCAAAAATAGGAAAGATTATGAGAGCATGTATCATACTCAACAATATGATAGTAGAAGACGAACAAGTTGGATACATTCAGTACGATGTATCAGATTTCGAACACGGAGAAGGCGGTTCACATGTGGATTTGACATTTTCTACAAATATGCCTACAAATGTCCCCCAAATGTTAGCCACTCAAACTAAAGTTCGGGATAGAAACGAGCATCAACAATTGAAAGATGATTTGGTTGAACATGTATGGAAAACGTGGCTACCACGTCAAGATTAGAACTCATCGTTCTTTTCCGTTTACGATTTCGAAGATTATGTTTTAAATGTTTTTATGTCATGTATTCTAATTGCTTTAAATTTTTTTATGTTTAATAAAATCAAAAAAATTTTTTTTTTAAGACACCCAAATTAGGTGTGTTATTGTATGAGCCTAAAATCAAAAGTGTCTTAAAACATTAAAATTAATAAAATATAATTAAAATTACCTTAAGACACCCATGTTAAGTGTGACCATTGCACATGGTCTTAGAGATGAAACGACGGTGTTAAGCGCGGAACCCTTTGAAAATTGCCCGTTATCTTGAAGAGCGATGTATCATGGCCGAATGACAAAGTTAAGAAAGATCTTCAGGAAGGCGAGATGGTATTTCCTTTCCGAAGACTCTTTAACGCCAAGTATGAGTTTTGATCATGAGGTATATGGCACGAGAACAGATTTGATCATGAGGTAAGTATGATTTTAGTTTAATATCACGCTTGAGGGTCATGATGTCTTTTATATGTTTTTAAGGATATTGGGGATGACACTCTCTCCGTCAAGTCTTATCAAGAGTAGAGATTACATTCTTTATCTCTTTTTTTCCTTCTTTTTTCTTTTTTTCTTTTTCGTTGGCTTTTCGTTATGTAGGCCCCATAGAAACATTAGATGTTAAAAGTAATTTTCATTTTACACAAATGGATCAAATATCTAGTACTAGATTACAAATCGCACACAACAAAAGAAGAAGCAAGTTCGGAAATCCATCAATTGTTCTTCTCAGGTTGTTAAGTCATAAAAAACTAGTGTATTGAATAGATTAATTGATAAACAAAAAACATTAAAAGTACGTAGTGCGTTCGGTTAATCTTTGTGCAGAGGATCGTACAGCTCTGCGACCCTTTTGAATCTGATGTTAATAATAAATGGTTACGTCTGCCAATTGGAGTTTCTGGTCAAATACGAAAAGGTCTTACCAGATTATTTATTTACTTTTCTGCGGTTCATCCTCATTACTTATACAGTTATACTTAGACCATGAACATCAATAGTTATTAATTTTTAGTTCTTAACAATTTTTTATAATTAAATTTTTCAAAAACAGATTTTAGAGCATATCCAAAAGTGTTTAAATAAGGACAGATCTTCAACAGATCTTACCAAAATCAATTTTTTCTTTAATTTTTTTTACTTAAAAACATCTTAAAATCTGTTTAAGATTTATTGTTATTCATGCTCTTATACACATCTACGCAACCACACACCACTTAGAGCATTTCCATCTATAAAAACCCCACAAAAACTTCTTATGTATTAGTTTTAATATTATTTAGTTATTTATTTAAATTTTAATTTATTAAAAATACACTTAACCAATTGTAAAAGAACATTTAGCAAGTTAGTCTCTCCTAACCATAAGATTCGGTTCTTCCATGTCTTGTTTAAGATCTCATCTTCTTTCTCTCATTCCCTTTTCCATTGTTTTAAATTTTTTTAATTTTAAGAATCATTTTTAAGAGACTCTGATAGAGATGGTCTTACATATGTCTTTGGGATATTTAGGGCTGGGAGTATATAATATAGAGTCCAAATTTTCTATGAAAAGCTTATATTTATTAAAATATGTTTTTTTCTGAAAAAGCTTACATCAAATAGAAATATTTTATAGTGATAAATAGTATAAATCACTTTTCACATTTTCAAAATTTGAATCCGATATATTTAAATATTCATCATTTTCATTAAATTCGACTATATATAAGAACGTATTTATTTCCTTGGTAGAGAAAGAAAATTTCATTAATCAACTAAAACTAGTTTTTAATTAGCATTCTACTTATGCAGCTAGTCATATTTTGTTATTCCACTATTTTGAACTAATATACCAGTAAATTTTTTTATTTATTATCAAGTTTCACAATTTAGCTACAGTCTAGAGACCATATATTAGTCCATCGAAATAAAATTTTAAACCTCTAGCGTTTGGCTCTGATAGCTCCGCCTCGTCTGCAAAATTCAGTGTAATAACAACTATGAAACCCTAAATTCAAAACTATAATCATATGATGATTCTTAAATATCATAAATATTTATTTGTAAAAAGAGATGGAGATCTTGGCGAAAAAGAGGTAGTGAAAAAAACAAGGAAAAGGAAAAGGAAAAATTACTAGAATCCTATGGAATTATGAAAAAATGACTAGAATACCATATATCTTTCAAAAATTACTCAAATCTTTCAAAAATTACTCAAATATTTTCACACCCCTAGTAAATTACGATAAACAACCTTGATTAGTTTTTCTTAAATTGAAATTATTAATGGCTGAGTTATGTGTTTGTTTGGCGGCTGACTTACCGATATTTCATGTCATCAGTTCCGATTTTCCATGTCATCAGCTCTTATTTTCCATGTCATCTCATTTAGATAACTCAGCCGTGTCATTTAGATAACCCAGCCGTGTCATTTAGATAACTCATCCTAAAATCATTTATATAAGATTTATGACTTACAAAATTATAATTAATATAAAATGAATATAAATCAACTGAATGTGTATAGTTTCTTCAATTTATACAACTGAATGTGTAAACTCAGAACGTTTAAGTGTTATAATTCAAAGGAAAAAAGAAAAAAACCATAAACTTTCTAACTGTCTTCTCCGTTTAACTTCTCCGTTTAAGATTCTTTCGAAATCAACATTGTTTCTTTCCTCGTGATCGTCTTCTCTCCGCAATCGAAATCGTTTTACCTCGTACTCGTCGTCGCCGAAAATCGTCTTCTCTCGTAATCATCTTCTCCGCAGTTGGTCGCCTGTAATCGTCTTCGAAAGGTAGGTTGTTGCTGATTTGGATTTTTGTTATTGTGGCTGAGTTGTAAACTATGTTGTGTCTGAGTTAGGGTTTTTTGCGGTTGAGTTATTAATTGTATTGTGGCTGAATTAGGGTTTTTGCGGCTGAGTTAAAAATTATGTTGTGGCTGAGTTATAAATTGTGTTTGAGTTAGGGTTTTTTGCGGCTGAGTTATAAATTATGTTGTGGCTGAGTTATGGTTATATTGCGGCTGAGTTATATATTATGTTTTGGCTGAGTTATTTTTCTATTGCGGCTGAGTTATTTAAGTCTTTTGTTATCAGATGGAACAACATCAAGCACCTGATTACCCTAGAAGATTAAGACGCGCTTCTAATCTAGAAAATAAAGCGCTTAATCACTATTCCTATATGGGAGATTTCGGTTTTGTTAAAGAACAATTAGGACGTGAGGTGTGGGAAGAACTGAAGAAGTTTCCTGTTGGAATAATTGCTAAGCTTTTGATGGAAACTGCGGGTGGTCTGGTAGGACTGTACACTATCTACTGTGTAGACAACTAAAAGTGGAGAAGAAGGAGATTTGGAGTATGGTTGGTGACCAACCTATCAGGTTTAGCTTACTCAAGTTTGGTGAGATCACTGGGTTAAACACAGATCCAATGCCAACAGAAAGTATTGAACCTGGCCAATACAGAAAGTTCTGGGAGGAGTTGAATGTGCCGCATGGGTTTGGACCCAAGCCTGATGAACTGAGGGCAGCAGTAAGAGGCTGTCGGGCCTGGAGTTTTGAAAAACGTAAATGGTTAGGGCTATTAGTTCTTCAAGCCATGGGAATTTATGCTGGGCATCATAATTCTAGGACACCGTTTGAAACTGCAAAAAGAGTATTCGATGATCAAGCCATGATGACTTATCCATGGGGTCGGGCTGCATTTGAAGCTCATGTTGGTAGTATTAAGTCGTTGAATCCAGTAGGAAAGGCATACTACATCAACAGCATGAGTTACACTTTAATGGCTTGGGCGTATGAATCTGTCAGTTGCTTTTGAGAGCATTTTGGCAAACTAGTCGGTGAGGAAGAAGAAGTGGACTTCTTCGATGGGATGCAACGCGGACACGTGCAAGTTTTGATAGTGTCCTGAAGAAGGAGATTAAAGACGATGGTCAAGTAAGGTTTTAGGCTAAGTTATTCTTTATTTGATGGCTGAGTTATTCTTTATTTGATGGCTGCGTTATTATTTATTATACGGCTGAGTTATTATTTATGTGATGGCTGAGTTATGGTAATTTGATGGTTGAGTTATGATTTATTTGATGGCTGAGTTATGATTTGTTTATTTGATGGCTGAGTTATTCTTTGTTTGATGGCTGAGTTATTCTTTTTACGGCTGAGTTATGATTATTCGATGGCTGAGTTATGAGTTACTGTTGTAGGTGCGTGTGAGGCATATGGTTTCAAAGGAGTTTGTAGAAGACATGTTTCCTGAGTGGCCGGGTCAAGACGATGACCCACAACTGAATAACATGATAAGAGACCTACATTCTGGTAGGTATATAGCAGGTGATTATTGGGATGTGCAGAGGAATGAGGAGAAGAAAAGAACCAAGTTGGATGTAGTTCCTTATGACTCTGAGTCTGAGCCACCCAAAAAGAAGCAGAAGAAAGATAAGAAACACGAGGGTGAAGATGCTGATATAGAGAAGAAGGAGGATGCAAAGGGAAGCGAGGATGCGGTGGCTCTGAATACCATAGTCGCTACGCTGGGCAAAATTGCGATTAAGTTTGAGAGCCATGACTCTATGTTTCAGAAGGTTGACTCTATGTTTGAGAAGATTGGGTTGAAGTTTGTGGCCATTGATTCCAACAATGGAGAGTTAACCCGAACATTTGCTGATATGGAGAAGAAAATTGGTGATTATGCCAAAGATGCAGTGGATGAGCGTCTAAAAGTTCTGGGTTTATCGGAAAGTGCCCAAAACTTTGTTCGCAGCCCAAAAACGCAAACATTACCACGACATAAGTCAGTTAATAGTCCAACGGTCCTTAACACGGAATCTAAGACCCCTGATAATGTTGTTGATGAGCCCGCTAAGGCCGAAAGTCAAACTCTGCAGCAGTATTTTCCAAAATTGAATGCCGAAATTCCTAAGGGTACCCCTGATGAGCTTGGTAAGGCCGAAGAGAAAGCTGCGGGGTCAAAATTGAAGGCCGAAATTCCTAAGGGTATTCCGGAGGCGAAAAAGAATTTGTTTGGTAGTGGTCCGCCAGATTTCGTTTCTATTTCTCCTGCTAAGCAACCAGATTTACGACGCGTCTCCAGGAGGCAAAAACTAAACAAAAATGAAGCTGCTGCTGATTTGAAAACGAAGGCTGATGATGCTGCTAAGAAGAAGGAAGCGGCTGCTGCTAAAAGGAAGGAGAACGCTGCTAAGAAGAAGGAAGCGGCTGCGTTAAAGAAGAAAGAAGAGAAGGCAGCGGCTGAGTTAAAGAAGAAAGAAGAGAAGGCAGCGACTGAGTTAAAGACCGGTAGAATAAGAATACCTATTCCATCTACTCCTGGGAAGATGAAGGGAAAGACTGGAGGTGAAACTGATCTTGAGGATGTGACCGAGGAAGCGATCGCAAAAGGAGATGAATTATTACCGGAGTCTGATGAGGACGAAGATGAAAGGCATTGGTTAGCGAGAATTAAGACTTATCGGGCGAAGGTTGTTCAATTAGCTACAACTGGGTTAGCAGCGAAGGCAGGTGCTCCTCCTACATGAGTTTTTCCTTATCTTTTTGGAGATAAAGGGACGATGTGCATGAGGAAGGATGTTAAACCTTCATCAGCAATCTATGATCCTCTCTCACCTGTTCAACAGGATAAATTGGATAAACTTATGCAACATCTAAGGCCATTCAAGTATGGACTTTTACACCATTTTATTTTATTTTATACAGCTATTAGCAATATTTGCCTAACCTGACTTGTGTTTGATTGTTAGGGACATTCCACTGACATATGGTAGTAACAAGGAAGTTAAATTCTACAGAATACTCACCAGCGAAAGAGCGCAGTGGCCTAAGCGTGATTATGGATGGTTGTTTGACACTGTAAGTATAAGTTACGGCTGAATTATTATTATTTATGGCTTAGTTATTAGTTATTTAATGGCTGAGTTATGATTATTTATGGCTGAGTTATGGTTGTTTGATGGCTGAGTTATGGTTGTTTGATGGCTAGGTTATGTTTAATAATGGCTGAATTATGAAAATTCGATGGCTGACTTAATATTCTGTGTACAGCATGTTGCTGCGAATATCAGAGTCCTCATCAAAAGGTCCGTGGAAGATCCCAGCCCATTTTGTTCCAAGCGCATTGCTTTTGTGGACCAATGGTTCCTAGGATCATGGATTCGGGATTTCAATCAGTTCAAGATGAAGCCAAAGATGTTCAAATTCAAAGACTCAGGTTATGAGTTACTCATAAATGGTGAGATTCCCGATGACCTTCAGACAAACAAAAAGTGGTTAGAAGATGTCGATCACTTGCACGGAGTTCTTCATACTGGAGGCGATCATTGGGTGGCGTTTCACGTGGATCTTCTGAAGGAGAAGATTGATGCCTACGATCCCATCATTAGGCAGGTGACTCCTGAAAGTCAACAAAAAATGGTAGATGCATTTAGGGCGCTGATGCATATGATCCCTGCAATGATCAATGCTGTAATTCCTCGCAAAAAAACCGGTTGCAAAAAAAAATTTGCGTTCAGATGGAAAAGCGGCAAAAACATTCCTCAAAACACCCAAGTTGGCGATTGTGGGGTGTATTCACTGAAGTTTATCGAGTGTCTAGCGCTTGGTGTAACTTTTGATGGGATATGCGATGTAAATATTCAGGGTTCACGGGTGAAGATGGCAGCAGAGATCTTCGATGAAGGAGGACATGATATGTATGCGCAGTTCAACTGATTTACCAATTATGAACCTTCTATTTGTTTTTTTATTATTAGGATTTGACTGTAAATGGTATTTTTTGTGTGTATAACTTATGGTTTTTATGATATAATACTCAGCCATTTCGTTTAGATAACTCAGCCATACCCTAAAATCGGAAATGTAATTTGAAGACGTATGGTATGTTTCGATAACTCAGCCGTGTCATTTAGATAACTCAGCCGTGTCATTTAGATAACTCAGCCATACCCTAAAACCATTTATATAAGATTTAAGACTTACAAAATTAAAATTAAGCTCATTTTATTAATATAAAATGAATATAAATCAACTGAATGTGCATAGTTTCTTCAATTTATACAACAGAATGTGTATGAAATCGAAAATATAATCTAACTTGATCTGGAGATATATGTTGTTTTACAAGTACTTCAAACATTACCTATAGATAATTAAGACCCAAAATCATATACATTAAACCATATACAATATTTCAATAGAATGTGTATAATTTGATTCAGTTGAGACTCTACATCAAATACTTTTTAAATGTTATACATTAAACCCTAAACAATGATCCCTAAACCCTAAACCCTAAATCCATAACTCAGCTGTGAAGTTCCTATAACTCAGCCGTCAAATGTAAAATTTTAAGTTGCGACGTTTCGTCTTCCAACGAAGTTGGTAGTAGTCGCGGGTTAACGAATAGTCGTTTAGGAACGGATGCCAAGAAACAGTTACAAAACTAATGAACTAAAGACAACACGCGAGGATTCAGTGAACAATTCCCCAAAATTGGAACGGGTGCCAAGAAACAGTTACAAAACCAAAGAACAATCCTTTATATATATCCAAATACTCTTAACTTCCACTACCATCATCCATATCCTCCAAACTTCCAAAAAGAATCTTCTTTCCTATCAAATTTGCAGGAACCATGGTCTGGTTTTGGTTTGTTCTTGTACTGCCTATTCTAGCAATAGTTCTGTTGAAGAGGAAAAATTCCGCCAAACCAACATTGTATCTGAACTCGTTGCCAAATGAGATTCTCAAAGAGATATGTGCAGTTGTTGGGTCTTCTTCCATTTCTGACATCGACAATCTCCATCAAGTGCCAAAGGCTTTCAGAAATTATTGCGACAAAAAATGGGTTGTAGAAAGAGTAACACTTCGTGACGTTCCATTCCTTCCATGGTTTCCTAACACTTTTGAAGCATTTTCCAAATTCTTCGATAGGTGCTCAAGGAATGGAAACCCTGAGGCTCTATACCGCAAAGGTGTCTACAACTATTTTGATATAGGCCAAAATGTGCTTTGTCTAGATGATGTAGAAGGAGATAAAAGCAAGGCATGTTTAGCTAAAGCTGCAAAGAAAGGTAATCAAAAAGCTCGGTATGTCTATGGAATGGTTTGCATAGCAGAAGGAGCAACGAAAGTGGAAGGTCTAAAAGTATTGTCTTCGTTATTAAAACCTATGATGTCAACGACAATGGAGGAGATGCCGAAACTTCGAAAAAATGTTCGTGAAGAAATTGAGTGGGGTGGCAATCGGAAGATGAGAGAGCTGAAAGAAAGTTACACTTATGGAGCTTGCAATTGCAATGGTGGGACGAAGAATTTCTTGAACAGCAATTGTGCTTGGAATGGTTATGGTATTAACGAAGACATAAGTACTTCTGCTTCATTTTGTGAGATTTGTTTTCGGGATTATGAAATAGGTTTGTTTTTATAAAATGTATAAGGATAATGTGGATGTGATTTGTTTCTTCTTTTTATTTGTTAATGTTTTTGGTTTAAACATAACTCAGCCGTCTTAACCATAACTCAGCCTTCTTCACCATAACTCAACCATATCGTAACGTCGAAATGTTTGATGAGTTAGGCCCTGATAATTTTCAGTATGGACAATGTAACTTCTCTTAATTAAATGTTTTGTTTTTGTTTACAAGTTTTAAAATGTAAAACATAACTCAGCCGTCAAGTATAATAACTCAACCGTAATTAACATAACTCAACCGTCAAGTTTAATAACTCAGCCGTGATAACTTATAACTCAGCCGTGTCGCGACATTTCATCTTTCTATACCATAACTCAGCTGTGTCGTGACGTTTCGTCTTTCTATACCATAACTCAGCCGTGTGGCGATGTTTCGTCTTTCTATTTTATGCGGGAAAAATCCCGCCAAAAATCCATAACTCAGCCATAATAATAAATCCACAACTTAGCCGTAATGTAAACAAAATCCATAACTCATCCATAATAATGGAGGCGACGCCAAGAGGAAGACTCCCAGAGGAGCTACTGACTATGATACTTACCGGTATACCTCTGAAAACCCTCGCCAGATTCAAATGCGTCTCCAA
This sequence comes from Draba incana, assembly GCA_963576765.1. Classification (NCBI taxonomy): domain Eukaryota; kingdom Viridiplantae; phylum Streptophyta; class Magnoliopsida; order Brassicales; family Brassicaceae; genus Draba; species Draba incana. Next base: position 8,015,120 of record OY755208.1, read on the forward strand.
ACCATAGAAAGCCCTAATCGAATCTCCCTACTTCTGCCGTCTCTTCGTCTCTCTCCACATGGACTTATCTACCTGGTCACTCATGGTCCCTAATGCACATGTCGAATTCGGTTTCCACTGTTGCGAGTTATGGAACATTTCCAACTCTCCAGGTTCTTATCTCACCCCAGATCCCACGAATCTCCCTGAGCTTCTTCTAATGGATTGGTTTTGGTCGAGATTGGTCACGATTCTCTCAAATCCTTTGTTGGTAATCCGGGTTTACAAAACTGGGTCGAGATCCCTCACCCTCCTCAGCCATGTAAGTTCACTGCTTTGGCAACCCCTGTTGAGGAAGACGTTCAAGCCTCGAGCTTTAAGGTGGTTAGGACTTGTGAGACTAGTGCTAGTGATAGCAAGGAGTGGAGAGTTTGTGTGTATTCGTCTGACTTGGGTGTATGGAGTCAAAAGCGGATTTTCCCGTCGTTAGATTCCGAGATCATCTATCTTTGGCCATAAATCCGTTTGATTCCGAAAACATTGGTTTTGTGTTTGTTTATTTAAACTTAGCCGTAATGTAAACAAAATCCATAACTCAGCCGTATCGTAATACCATAACTCAACAATTTTTGTTTTTGGTTTAAACATAACTCTGCCGTGTCACGACATTTCGTGCTTCTATTTTGTGCGGGAAAAATCCATAACTCAGCCGTGAAGTTCATATAACTCAGCCGTAATGTGTAAAATTTTAAGTTACGACGTTTCGTCTTCCTATCTCTCCCTATTGCGACGTTTCGTCTTCCTATCTCTCTCTCTCTCTCTCTCTCTCTCTCTCTCTCTCTCTCTCTCTCTCTCTCTCTCTCTCTCTCTCTATATATATATATATATATAGCCCTTCTCATCAAACCTAATATCATCAAAGCCTAAGAAAAAAAAACCTAAGAAAACATAAGAAAAAAACCTAATCTCATCAAAAACTTAAGAAAAAAAAACCTAATCTCATCAAAACATATATCATGTCGATTGTCCCTGCATATACATCAAAGTTCGAGGGCATGGTCAATGCCATACACAACATGCAAGATCGGGATAACCTCCCTCTTCTAAACCCTGGTGCGAGTGTCTGGTGTGACTAAACCACTGTTACGTGGTTTAAGTTTTTACACGATCTCTCGCAGGCGATCCCGAATATTCTTCGAGAGGGATGGGTTCAGCCGTGGCCGACTTACTGATTCATTCCCGATGATGTTAAGGGACAGTGGTTTCTTAAACTAACTGTAAGCATAACCGATATTATATTCTTATTAGATTTAACTTTTTGTTTCTTACACACTAATATTTTTTGTTTCTTTTTATAGCGAAAATACAGATGGGATCCGAGGCATGATTTGACAGTTTGGACACAGTTTAATCTGCTGGCTAGAACGCTATTTCGCACTCAAATGCGCACGTTGAAGAGGATATGGTTTCATGGCGGCGGAAGCCTGATTGGATGACTTATAAAGTTTGGCTTCCTCTCGTCGAAATGTTTGATGAGTTAGGCCCTGATAATTTTCTGTATGGACAATGTAACTTCTCTTAATTAAATGTTTTGTTTTTGTTTATATAAATGAATCAGCCGTTTACAAAAAATTTTGTTTTTGTTTACAAGTTTTAAAATGTAAAACGTAACTCAGCCGTCAAGTATAATAACTCAGCCGTGATTAACATAACTCAGCCGTGATAACTTATAACTCAGCCGTGAGAACTTATAACTATACATGGTTGAAGTTACACCGGAAGAAGGATCAACTCTAGAACAGATATTCAATGGTGGAATGATGATGATGATGATGATGATGACATTGATGATGATGACATTGATGATGATGATGATGATACAGAGATTTAGGATTATAATGTAATGGCTGATTTATATGCGTTCTAAGTAGGAATAGGTTATAAATGTAATTGGCTGGGTTATAATGGACTGGCTAAATTAAGTAATTCTAAAATGTTACGGCTGACTTACGAAATATTATGGCTGACTTATGCAATGTTTCGGCTGACTAATGCAATGTTTCGGCTGACTTACTTATGAAATGTTACGACTTTTCGTGTTTCTATACCATAACTCAGCCGTGTCACGACGATTCGTGTTTCTATTGTGGGCGTGAAAAATCCCGCCAAAAATCCCGAGTCTATGTATTTAATGCGCCGATTTGACAGTGACCTATAAACTCGCCGAAGAGCCGCTACACTTAGCGTTGGTGTGCAGTGACCTATACACTCGCCGAAGAGCCGCCCAAAATCCCGCCTAAATGTCGTAAAGAGTACAAAGTGAACAATCAAACCAAAGTCCATCCAAAATCTCTATTTGTTTTGTTAATCGGGTTCTTAACTATCAAATAATATGGATTTGGGAAGGGGAATACCTAAAAGGTGTGGATGTGGGTCGGTAACAATTGTGCTAATGTCTAATACAAAATCTAACCTGAGACGAAAGTTTTATCGTTGCGCCATGGGATCTGGGCCAAATCACGTATTTAAGTGGGTCGACGAAGCTCACGATGAAGAATTGGAGATTATCGGTGAGAGGCATACGACTATGTCCGAAAAAATTAGTGAACTTAAGGAGGACATCGCCGATATGAAGGCTGACATAAAGGAGATAGTGCAGATGCTGCAGTCTATGCTTTCTAAGTAGGAATAGGTTATAAATGTAATTGGATGAGTTATAATGTAATGGTTGATTTATAATGATTAAGTAATTCTGTAATGGCTAATTTATAATGGACTGCCATAAAACAGCCGTGATAACTTATAACTTATAACTCAGCCGTTTATATTAATTTTTGTTTTTGTTTACAAGTTTTAAAATGTAAAACATAACTCAGTCGTCAAGTATAATAACTCAGCCGCCAAGTTTAATAACTCAGCCGTGATAACTTATAACTCAGCCGTATCGTGATCTTTCGTCTTTCTATACCATAACTCAGCCGTTTCACGACGTTTCGTGTTTCTATTTTAGGCGGGAAAAATCCCGCCAAAAATCCATAACTCAGCCATAATAATGTATCCACAACTTTGCAATGTAAACAAAATCCATAACTCAGCCGTATCGTAATATCATAACTTAGCCATAACATACAACAGTAAATGTTAAACAGTACATGTTGCAAGTGCCGTTGAATAGTACACGGCCCGGATTAAATGTTGCAAGTTTCATTTGAGCCTATATATATTCTTGTTATATGGCTGATTTGTATGTATCCAATTCTAAAATAAAAATCAGAAAAGTCTTTGTTCTTCTTTTATATCAGAGCAATGCTCTTAGGTTTGTGATTTAGAGTATTCGGTTTTCAAAAAGTTTTTGAATTTTTTTATTTTAAACTTGTTAAGATTAAATCGTTATAAGTGTGGTTTCCATTCCCCTTATGCGCTTAATCTAACACATATTTGGGTGATTTCTCTTGCAAGCGAATGATTGCCTCAATCATGGTGTTAACTCCCACAAATTCTCATACATGGTTGAAGTTACTCCGGAACCCATTTGGGAAGAAAATTTTTCACCATCCGTAGCCAAACTTGAAGAACTGGTGAAGGAATTTAATGGGTTATAATGTAATGGCTGATTTATATGCGTTCTAAATTGGAATAGGTTATAAAATTACTCATTTACGGGGTTTGAGTTTGCAGGGAAAAACCTCTATAACATAGAACATCCATGTTACTTCCCGCCAGAGTTAGTCTCCCATATTCCAGCTCAGTCGCAGACAACATACCATTTGGGTGATTTCTCTTGCAAGCGAATGATTGCCTCAATCATGGTGGTAAGCCTCAATCACTTACCGCAATGATATCAGAATCATCAGACCAAGACTCAAGATCTTCTCAACCTTCACATTTACTAGTAGCTCCTTTTCAAGGACAGTTGTGGATTCTTTTGGAGTAGCCAAAACAGGAGGATCCAAATCAGACGGATCATTTTGCACATTCGCCACATGCTTTGTTTCTGAATCTTTAACATAATAGGTTATAAATGTAATTGGCTGAGTTATAATGTAATGGCTGATTTCTAATGATTAAGTAATTCTGTAATGGCTGATTTATAATGGACTGATTAAATTAAGTAATTTGTTGTATTACGGCTGACTTACGAATTGTTACGGCTGACTTATGCAATGTTACGATTCAGTTTCTTCAGAACCGTTAATTAGATTGGGCATGAATATCGAAGAAATGTAAACAATCGTAATTCTAATTGGGCATGAATCCATAACTCAGCCGTAATGTAAACAAAATCCATAACTCAGCCGTAATACAACAAAAAATTAAAGCCATAACTCCGTCGTAATACCAACTTTCTACATTGGACAAGTTCTTACATTATGTCCAACCTGTTTGCAAAGAGAACATGTGTGTTCTTTCCTAGGACATTTCTTCTCAAGTGCAACTTCTAGAGCAGATTTCATCCTACCTTTCTTAGGCCTTCCGGGTGGTTGACGAACAATCTGGGGAAAGCACGGTTGGTTAGCTACGTTATCTGGAACTTGGAGCGCTGGATCTTTCGGTATGATCGACTCAGCGTATGCATTTACTAAATAATTGTTGTGAAGGCAAGGATTGCACAAGGATATACGACATTTATCCCTGTACTCGGCAGCTGCGATTGCATGCACACATGGTAATTTCTCCCTTTCGAAACGCCGACATGTGCATGTTTTTCCGTCCAAATTCACAACATGCAAAGAATCCCCAGAAGATCCATATATAACTTCAGTGTGATAATCATCAATCCTTTGTGCTGTCATAAGTCTGGCGGCAGTAACACGACCCTATTATAAATACAGAATAAAAATATGTTATGGTTGACTTATGAAATGTTACGGCTAACTTATGCAATGTTATGGTTGACTTATGCAGTGTTACGGCTGACTTACATGTAGTTGTTTCCCGACACCACGCGAAAGCGTTGTTAGCTGCGATCTAGCATCCTCTCTTCGTTCAACAAACCAACTGGTCATCATAACCCGTATCGATTCTAATAGTCGAACAATGTTAAGACTTCTAGCATTTGACTGTGCATGGTTCATTGATTTCGCTATGTTCGTAGTCATCAAATTGTACCTTTTGCCCGGGAAATGAACACGCGCCCACAGTCGGACATCAACTCTTTCGAGGTAGGCATGAAGTTCAGGATTAATCGCTTGAATCTCCTCGTATATCGCAGTAAAATCAGCCATCCTACAACATCTTGCCGCTTTCTTCACCAGACGAAAGACATCTTTTCCGTTGTACGTTCCCAAAATGTTCTTATATAAATGATAAGTGCAAATTCCCCGAGAAGCCAACATATAAATTGATACAAATAAGTCATCTGACTACATGGAAAATGATACAAATAAGTCAGCCGCATCGTAACAATAAGTCAGCCGAAACGTACTAGTAACTTAACTGTTAAGTTAAAATAACTCAGCCGTTAAGTTTATAATATAACTCAGCCGTTGAGATTAAATAACTCAGCCGTCTCGTTTATATAAATCAGCCGTTAAGTTTATAATATAACTCAGCTGTAATATAACTATAAATCAGCTGCATCCTAAAATTAAGTCAGCCGCAACGTACTAACAATTACCTTTACACCAAATTGCTTCTGGATAGATATTCCGAGACTCCTAGGTCGAACCGACGGACCAACGTCACCGAGAATGTCCTTGTACAACTCTCCTGAAATAGCCGTTGTTGCTTTTCGAGATCGACCAGAACGCTTAGTTACGGAACATGTATAATCCAAATCGTAAACACAAACATAAAATACCGGGGGATCCCCTAGTGTATTAGCACAAACTCTCCAGAGACATCCACCAACCCAACACTTAAGAACGAGTGTATCCGAATCGGATACATCTACATATAAATCAAATCGATCCCCCACTGTAAGAAGTTTCAGTCGTTTCTCCAAATTGGCTTTACTCTCGTATCGTTGCCCTACCGAGAGGTTTAGGGAAGACCTATCTAACCTTGGAACCTCCGGATTCCCTTTGGATCCGCTCGTCGACAAGTTATAAGGTCTCTTCTTAGGAGGTAGTGTTGGTGAATCTTCGTCTTCGTATAAACTGAAGTTATCATCTTGAGATGACTCACCATCCGAGTCGTCGAACATATCAAATCGGCTGTAAAATTCATCATCTTCTTCGTCTTGTTCGCCTACTTTATTTTCTTCGACTACTTCATTTTCTTCGCCTACTTCATCTTCTTCGCCTACTTCATCTTCTTCTACTTCATCTTCTTCTACTTCATCCTCCAAATTGAAAGCATCATAACTCCCACCGTAATCTTCAGATCTAGATTCAACTTCTGAGCTATAAGTGAATAAACTTTTATTATTCTCTCTTGCTCCGTCATTCCGACTAATTTCATTCTCCGTAATCTCCACACAAAGACGTAAGTGTTCAATTTTTCTAAAGCTTAAAAAAACTTGCAACTATCGAGTATTGGAGAGGTAAACTGGTGGAGTATCGTGCGCCATTGTTTTCAAAGCTTTATTCGAGAACATGTAGCTCAGTTGAATCTGATGGCTCGACTCCTTTAATCTGTAATCATCGAGTACTATCTTCGCAAGTTCGTCTAGTGTTGTTTTCTCATCTATATGCACAACTCTACACCCTCTACCGTCGGCGTTGAATACATATATGTGTTTCTTAACCCACTTACCGAAAACAATAATTACCGGATCCATAAGATCTCTGATGAATGAAAATAATGAAAAAGGTAGATGAAGAAGAATAAGAAGAAAGTCGTAGATGAAGAACCCTAATTTGTAAGAGCTGATGACATGGAAAATAAGAGCTGATGACATGGAATATCGGAACTGATGACATGGAATATCGATAAGTCAGCCGCCAAACAAACACATAACTCAACCATTAATAAATCTGCCATCAAGTATAATCTAAGTCCGCCGCAACGTGAATAGCATTTCAGTAATTAATCTTTCGCTAATAAATCAGCTGTAATTAGGCTAGGAAATATTAAGTCAGCCGTATTGTCAAATAAATCAGCCGTCGAATGAATGCTATTCTAGTAATTAATCTTTCGCTAATAAGTCAGCCGTAACCAGGTTGAGTTATTGTTAACCCAGTCAATTACGGCTGATTTACGTAAGTCAGCCGTAACTACCTCTCATAAGTCAGCCAACCAGAGAACATAACTCAGCCGTCTCTTATCTAAAACTCAGCCAATTTTCCACAAATCAGTCCGCCGTTGTATAACTCAGCCGTAACTTGTGTTCGTTAGTCAGCCGTTATCTCATAAGTCAGCCAGATTTCTGTAAATCAGCCGTAAATAACGGCTGATTTATGTTTTGTAAGTCAGCCGTTATCTCAGAAGTCAACCAGATTTCTGTAAATCAGCCGTAACTAACGGCTGATTTATGTTCGTAAGTCAGCCGTTATCTCATAAGTCAGCCAGATTTCTTTAAATCAGCCGTAACTAACGGCTGTTTTATGTTTGTAAGTTAGGCGATCTCTCATAAGTTAGCCGCGTTTTTTAACTCAGCCGCAACGTAACCATAATTCAGCCGCAACGTAACCATAACTCAGCCGTAGTGCTTTACGGCTGAGTTCATAATACATGTCAGCGATTTCCTACGTGGTTGCTTACGTGGCTATGACATTTTTGTAATTACGTTTTTTGTCACAACGCAACAAAAGGGCACGCTGGGTATTAAAAAATTGCCAGTAATAAAAAAAAAGTTTTATATGATTCTAGTCATATTACCTGATTTCTGTGGGATTTGAGCAAGAACCCGGAAAAGGAAAAATGTACAAGTGGAGATTGAGGGAGAAAAAGGTTAAGTTTAAGGAAAATGAAAAAGTGTGAGAATTGGTTGTGTTAAGAAGAGTCACGACCCTCTTTTTTGCCTTCATCCTTTTTTGGCATTAAGTTGTGCTTCAATTTTTTTCTTTCTTTCTTCCTTTACTTCTCTTTTTCTTTTCGTTTTTCACCGATAAAATATGCATTTGGATTTCATCTTGGGCACACTAATTACAGATTTACAGGTGATTTGATAAGATGAATATTCATTTATGCCTATAATTATCTCTTCTTAATATACCCACACTTAGTAATATACAGTTTTTCGAACAGAAAAATCAAAGTAATAAATTGTTCTACAGTTCTAATTAATGATCCATTAAAGAAACTTTGGAATTTATATGAAGATAGGTACACCTGAACAAATTTTGATCTCAGTCCACAGCAAAATCGAATATCGATATTACATGTACTGACTTATTACAGTAGTACTAAAGTATTATATAATAATGTGTAAATGCAAAAATAACTATAGCGTTTGAATCAGTCCGTGACAACGGTCCATAACCCTTTTTAACAGTCGTCAGAAAACACGGTCGCGACATGTACATACACGCACATACCTAAAGCCATACGTAACACACCATTATATATATATAAATTATATTCTTTTCTTTTTTTGACAATATTTAATTATTTATGACACACATTTACGTACTTGTATATATAATACGCAAATGCATATAATCTTTCTCCTCCTACGGCTAATAATAGTCTAAAGCTGACGTGACATCTCTCTCAAATCTCAATTACACTTCTCTTCTTCTTCTTCCTCTCTCCCAACACAAACACCATGTTCATGTCGGAAAATCAACGGTGGCTCGATGAGATAGCCGCCGCGAGAAGAGAAGCTTCTTCTTGGGATTTCCCTTTCAACGACATTAACATTCATCATGAATTTGATATCTTGAAGAGTCATAACGATGAAGAGACTAATAATAATCAAAACCCTAATTATAGTAACAGCGAGAGTGGTAAGAAAGAGACAACAGAGAGTGGACAGTCTTGGTCTTCTTCGGCTTCAAAATCTTCGATCTTGGGGAGAGGACATTGGAGACCAGCAGAAGATGTTAAACTCAAAGAGCTTGTCGCCATTTACGGTCCACAAAACTGGAACCTCATAGCTGAAAAGCTCCAAGGAAGATCCGGTAAGTATTATATCAAATTAGTTTAAAAAAAAAAAAGTATTATATAATTTTTTTATTATTTTTTTTAAAAATTCATCAAAATTAATGTCTTAGATCCATATGGGTCATTCAAAGATGTGAGCTTAATTAGTGAAATATAATTTTGGTTTTTTTTTTCTTTTGGGTTTTAAAGGTAAGAGTTGTAGACTAAGGTGGTTTAACCAATTGGATCCGAGGATAAACAGAAGAGCTTTCACGGAGGAAGAAGAGGAGAGGCTGATGCAAGCACATAGGCTTTATGGTAATAAATGGGCAATAATCGCGAGGTTGTTTCCTGGTAGGACTGATAATTCTGTCAAGAACCATTGGCATGTTATCATGGCTCGTAAGTATAGAGAACATTCGTCTGCTTACCGTAGGAGGAAGCTTATGATCAATAATAATACGCTTAAACCTCATCATCCTAACCCTAACCCTAATTACCACTCTTTTATATCCACTGATCATTACTTCACTCAGCCTTTCCCTGAGTTTAATTTGACTCATCTCTTGGTTAATAATAATGCCCCTATCTCGAGTGACCAAAGCCAGGTTGTGTTGCCTTTCCATTGCTTTCAAGGTAGTTTATTACTCTACTTTTTCTCTAATTATATTAGTTTGTTCCATTATTTTTTTATAAAAATTTTAGTTTGCAATATATTTTGATTTTGTTTGTATTGTATTTGGTGTTTCTACAATGTTTAGGTTATGAGAGCAACGAGACTCCAATTGTGGTGAGTATGTTTGGCAACCAAGTGATGGTCAGTGATAACATTGGTGCCACGTCAGATGCGTTATACAATTTTACGTACACTGACTCCACTAGACAAGAGAAATCTGAGACAAACGAGCCAATGAATTGGATCGGAATGGAAGTGGTAGATGAGGAGGTGGTGGTTGAGAAAGCTAAACAGCAACCACATTTTTTCGATTTTCTTGGCTTGGGGACGGAGTGAATCTTGAACAAATTCGTTAATCAGTTAATGACATTGATTAATTTGGTACAAAAAAGTGAGGAGGAAGTTAGCTTTAATAGCTAGTAAGCAAACAAATTAAGATCCAAGTCCTTGTACTTGTCTTTGCGTTGATTACTAAACTGTAGATTGTTGTTGGCTGGCTGGCTAGCTAGTGAAACATTTGATCATTATTCGTAACTCTTTGTTATACTTTTTAACTAAGATATTGTTAGAAGGAAAGGTATATATAATTAATTTTGTGATGAAGACACGGTGAAAATATGCTAAAGATGTGATGAGAGAAAAATAGTGTAGTTTTTTTAGGAGTTAGAGAAAGGAGAAGAAGATGCGTAATTAGAGATGATGAAGTGCCAAAGAATGAGGCAGAGATTGTGCAACAGAAAGGCCAAACATGAAACATGCTCACCAAATCTCACACACACATTGCATTTGTTTCTTCCTTCCAAACCGTTTTTCCAACTCTTCAAGCTTCTTCTTATCTATGTGTGTCTCTCTCATGTCACGCGGACCCACACATCCCTTTTTTTTTCTTTTCTTTTCATGTTAGATATAAGAAAGATTAGTTTTGCTTTTGAATATGAGTTTGTTTTAGTCTTCTAGTATCTAATATCAATACACTGACAAAAAAGAGAGTCTATGTTATCAATAAAAGTAAACACCATCACTCTTGTGGTTAAAATTTTGACTTTGTACATTGAACTCTTGTAGGGAGAATTTAAAAAAAAACCACAAATATGAAAGTGGTTTTCAAAAATGGGATAATTGGTTTGATAACCACAAAATAATTATAACTTACAAACTAACTAAAATGGTCCTATGTGGCAAAATCCCAACCTTTAGATTTAGCTTTTTTTGCTAGTTTATGAGTTATAATTTTTTTATGGTTATTTAACGGATTGGGCCTTCAAAAATACCATTATTTACTGTCAAATTTCAAAAATATAACTATCCTATACGTTTTATAAGATAGTTATAATAATACCAACATAAATTTAATAAGACATGTTATAAATGGAGTATAAAATAGTTATAAATGGTATTCGTCAACAAAAACACATTTTTTTGTTGGTGAGGAAATTCTTCTATCAAAATGCAGAAAAGGAAAAAGATTCATGGCCCAAGAGCCCACTTGGCAAATTTTTACCTTACTGAATTGATTGTTACCTTGTGCAACAATTTTTAACCAACTCACGAATTATTTATTCATACGTACGTTTCGTAATGTTTGGCTTTGGCTCATCTCTTTCTCACAAAACAACATGGGAGTTTTTGTTTTTTCCCACTAATTTGCTAACCTGACATATTTACGAAAATGTCATCAAATCCTCTACTTATTTGTTTTGAAGTCGTTGGTTTCCACTAGGAGCACTACACAATATTTTTCTTTTCGTAAACGCAAATGAAGAGACATTCTTTTCCCAAGAAAGAAACTTTATGCTCCTCCATTACAATGAATTCTATAACCAAAGACTCAAAGTTAAGATGCTCTGCTTTTCTCCTTTACATACTCATCTTTTCTTAATTCGTTTCTCGAAATTAAATTATACACTAGCATATAAATAATGGAATATACATTATCTCAGAGCCAAGTTTACCAAAAAAGACATTTTATAACTTGAGCACATCTATCCGTTAGGATAATGTACAAAATGTTGAATGTGACATATATACATATAATACGGTAGATATATATTTTAAAGTTATCTACAGGTAAATTCCTATAAATCAAGTACATCTACAAACATTTTTCCCCTTCTTCTACAAGGTAACAATCAATACAGTAAATCCTGGTTCATGATATTATCTGGTCAACGTTACATGCTCTCCCTGAAGCTCATAGATCTTCCATGGCTGCAGGATTCGCTTGCAGACTAAGATACGTTTGAGGAACGAATCTCATATTGTTGCTCTTTGTTTCAGATCCTTCCTTGAAAAAGCTGAAATGCTCTGTCTTCTCGCGTTTCGTTGGTATTGGATGCCACAAATGATTCTTCGTAGCTAAGCTTGCTTCATTATTGATACTTGGTGTTTCTCTTGTCCTTTTCCCCAGACATGTGGAAGTCTCTTGGGTACACCAAACCGGTACCCAAGAGACGGGCATGTGGTAGAAACTAGGGCTAGGAGGGTATTGGTAAGGCCAAACAGGCGAAACAGGGGATGTTCCTTGCGGAGGAAGAAATCCTTGAAAGTTGTTAAAATCTTGCGAAACCGAATTGGCGGTTATCTTCGCATCGCTTGATCGATGGTTACTACCGTTCTCGGTAACCAAAGATTCCGAAGACTCGAAACTAAGAATCTTAGTTGAGGAGCTATTGTAATTGTTCGTATAATCATTACTAGGGTCTGAAGAAACCCATCCTTTGTTCTTGCGGCGGCCTGAACCAACTGGGACTGTCCTCATGGTTCCACCTGAAGTCCAATACCTCTGGCAGTTTCTACAGAAGTGACGTGGCTGATTAACGTTGTAGTTGTTGTAATAACAAAATTTGGTGTCTGCGCTTTTGCATCTCGGACATGGAAGAATCTTGTCTGGTTTCTTGAGGGTAGTTGTTTTCTCTTCTGATGAAGTAGTTGTTGTTGTGATCTCACTGTGTTGGTCATCGCTGTTCTCAGATGTTTCTTTTGACTCCTTGTTAAGATTAGATGATATCTTAAGTCTTGTATTTTCTTCTTCTTCGGTGTGATGAGTATCTGTCTGGTTCTTTATCTGAAATTTTGAAAGAACTTGGATTAGAATTAACATCACGAAACTAGTTTTAAACTGATAAAGCCTAAAGAAAATCAAGATTCAATTTTTACTATTTCTTAGATACAAAAGTTTAGATGAACATGCATGGTCTTAATCCATCTTCAAGAACATTAAAAACGTATTCCTATTCAACTCAAAAACCCTAGAGGTCGCGCTAGTTCGAGTGGCACTTTGGAGGGAACCATTTAAAAAACTATGTCTCTGGCCTGAGGGGACGTACGACCCTAAGTCTAGAAGCTCTTACTCATTGAAAAATAAAAAAAAACAAAGAAGAAGAAGACATACCATGTGTGGTGGAATTGAGCAAGAAGAAGACGAGGAAGACGAGGGAGACAGTGGATGATGATAAACCGATGTAATTGTCCAGCCAAAGACTTTGACCGCAGTTTCACCAACTTGAGACATACCGATAACCTTTGAAGAGAAATGAGAAAATGAAAGTTTATTATGTTTAGTAGATTTATGTGATTGTGTGTTTATTGTTTTACCAAAGTTGTGAGAGAAGAGTATATATGTATAAGAAATAGTCTGGGGTTGGTATTAATGGATCGAAGAGAGCCACACAGAGAGAGAAAAAGGTGGAAGATAAAACACATCAGCAGAGAAAGGGACTTGTAGAAATGAGAGAGCCACATGCTTTTGCCAAAAAGTGGGCTTTTGCAATCTTTTTGTCAATGCTCTTTTTGATTTCTCTTTCAGTGCCACTAAAAAGATTTCCTTTACTACTTTATTTTGCCACGTCAAATTGTTTGGCCGTAAAATAGGTACAAGTTTTGTTTTTAATTATTCGTCTAGAAAATACATACAAGAATACTTAGCTGCAATACAAACACCTGGCAGTATGCGATTTTTCTTTGTCCACGTCGGATGTAGTATGTCCACCAGAATCACCGATGAATATCTACCATGCACATGTCAGAATCTTGTGGCGTATTCAATCATACCATAGATGCTCGGCAAAATGTATATAAAATCCGATTCAATTGATTATTCGTTTCGAGTCAAAAAATTCAGACATGCGGCAAAATGTATGTATGATATCAAATGTAACAGTAAATTGAATCGAAATTAGGATATTGCTCCGTCACATTATTTTATTTTTTTTAACGTCGAGATTGATTTATTATTTTATTGCAAACTATTAGAAGGGTAACAAAGACAATTCTATTACGGAAAATTCACTCTGACCCTATTAAATCTACAACATACGTCACTTCCTATGCTCCACGTTTATGATAAACACTTACTACCTCACTGCTTAAAATCATGGCGAACAGCTCTGATTGCACATCGTTGGAGATCTCTTGTGCTCCGTTAACATCAATCTATATAATATTTTAAGATTTTCAAAAAGTGAAGCCCTGAGAGTGCCATATGTCATTTTTTTATTTACAATTTTGTATTTTCTTAATTTTGACATTTTAAAGTAAATTTTTGGTCTTCAATTTTTTTGGTAGAAATTTGCCCCCCTAAATTTTGTGATCTATGCATTGATTCTTTAAAAACAAAGTGTGATGGTTATATTAATTTTAAAGTAAATAATTAACATCAAATTATCTTGAGAAATTAATTGGAAAATATGTAAACTATATTCTCATATATAGTTTTTTTGGTCTATCCATGAGGTTGCATCAACGAAGATATGGGTGATCAAAATTGATGCAATTGGTCCAATACGGTGGATACTTGGACATAGCTAACTCCACCCATGGTTTCATTTTCTCAAAAACTATATTTATTTATTAAGTATTTGAAAATGTTAGGATCTTTATTTATTGATAAGATAAAGCATGGTTTTGTAATGAATTAGTTGAAAACTAAATAAATTAGTTATGTCATATACAAATATGACTCTTGATTTTTTTATAAAGGATGTTTTATTCAAATAACCACAAAGACATCAAATGCAAATAAAATTGTATATAAAAGATTGTGATCTAATTAAAACATTATAGAAGTTATATGAATTAGATAATATAAGAATAAAATTTCGTAAACCAAATATGTGATCAGTCAATTTAAAGTAAATAAAAGTTTCACATTTATTTTTATTTAGTAGTAGACTACAACAAAGATATTAAAAAAAATGTTAAATTTTAAAACACAATTGAACATGTGGTGTTCAAATAAAACACAATTGTAATATCATTATATAGTTAACTTCATATTTTGATTCTAAAAAATATAACTTGTGAGCATATTTCTTAAATATCACTTATGTATAGTAAAATAATTAAAAAAATTATCTAAATAGTTTTTTAGTTTAATATATTATATTAGGTGTTGTTAAACGAAACATTAAATTATTAAATAGATTAATAATTTAATGTATATATTTGTTTTGAAAATTTACTTCATTATCTTCATTGGTCGTATATAACAACTTTAAGAACATATATATATTTTCATCGATCAAAAATCCCAAAAAGGTTCCAACACCTTCGTCATTGCCCTTGTGTTTCTATCGGAACACTTTCTTTGTTAATTGATGGTTGTAAAAGACTCCTTAAACCAGCGAAACCTTTGAATCCGAAGGACTAGTGAACCTTCGTCTCTCTATTTTCAGTACCAAATAATTCTTTACTCCAAAAACCTTGTTGAATCTGAACACTCACACATCTCTAATTAAATCTGAAAAAAATACATACAACCTATATATTAGGCAACATGTATACATACAATCTGACGTCAAATAAAAAAGTATACATACAATCTGAAATTTCCTCCTCATCCATCTATAATCCAGGCAAAAACCACCAATAAAACCTGAATCCAAAACACGAAAACCAAAATAATTGACTACCCTTCTCATAGTGCCGTCAATATTCACCAGAGAGCAACTAGACTTCAAACGCTTTTTTCTTCTCTCTCTGAGCGGCTAGGTTTCAGTTTTGTCTTATGTTTAGATACTGTTATTTTTCTATCTTTATCATAAGAGGCCATATTTTTGGAATAGATAGAGACTATAGTTCAAAGGTAAATTTTTGTAGAAAATGTATTTGGTACAATTATGAGCCAGCCCCTTGTCGTGATATGATAGAGGTTCTCCTCAATGTATTCAATGGACTTCTTAATTGGTTCTTTACTAATTCGTTTAGTGCTAGCAGGCAATATAAACAATTTTAAGGCGTTTTTACCATTTCTTTTTATTTGAGATATCTGACCATTTTTATTGCCAAATTAACAATGGTTTAAACTTTAAAGAACGTTAAAGAAAGATTGTTTATATTGCCTGCTAGCACTAAACGAATTAGTAAAGAACATGTTTAATTGTAAATATATCTTTATAAGTTAAACCCACCGATTTTCACGTGTTTACTTTCCAACTGTTTGAAATTACTGTTATGTAAATGTCACTTTTTTTTCTTTTTTTTTAACATTGTTACAAATCATGAGTATTGTTACATCGATTCCACACTATATTGTCACTTTTCTGTTTTAATAATTAGTTATATTTTCTTATATAATTTTGAAATTTCAGTTTTCTTATTAGCTCTTATTCTCTCTAAATCCGAAACAAGCTTTTGTTAATACTTGTGGTGGATCTACTGTCTGCTACAATTTGTAACTGAATACTTTGTATTTTATATATACATTCTAATTATTTTTAGCTACGACGAAAAGTAATTAATTCTAATGGACAAGCTGCAGCCATCTCTAAATAGCTAATTCCAATGTTTATACATGCAATAAAATTTTGATATGTGAAAAAATAGATGTCAGTTATATCATATTAAAGATTCGGCTTTGAAGAAAAGCTCCCAATTCTTTTTCTTGTATTTCCATTCATCAATTCACCTCTAATGCAAAAGATAAAAAAGGAAACTTTGAAATATAGTTCAGCAATAAATGCACATATGCCATATCACCTGAAAGATTATTCTCAAAATTGGGTCGGATAAATTTGAGATAATATTCATATCTACCATTTCTTGGAAATAGACTATATATTTCTACCATTCATGAAAGGGTTATTGACCACTAAAGATACTTTTCCAAAAATTTATTCTACTTAAAGATATTTCCATGTATCCCTTTTTTAAGACATACTTATTCCTTCTTTTTAAAATTTTAATTCTCAAACTACCCTTCTTTTAATTCTCAAACTCATTTAATATATTAATTTCTTCTTCCTCTACTTTTCTCTCTTTCTCTTTCTTTTTTCTCTTTCCTCTTTGTAAAAGAAATAAGTTGGAATCCAATTTGCTTGATAAAAAAATTGGTAGAGATTTGTTGACTATGATTTTTTCGACAAAACATTCTCCAAAATAATTTGATTCAATTTTATAGATTTAGTGTTTTAAATTCACTCGAAGATTAAGACGAATCGGAAATCGATTATGGAGATTCGTGAAGCAATTTTTCTGGGTTTGTATTGATTTCTTGATATGGATTCATAAATCAGAAATTATATACACGTTTTTATGAAATTAAATGTTCTGATAGTTAGTATTCCCTATTTTTATTTCTAAACGTTATCCATGTAAACCTATCCACCAGATAAAACCAAACACTATCCATATATTACTATCCATCAAAACACTTCCATTGAATCGTGTTGCCAAACTCTTGTAAGGATAATTAACGAATAAACAAACTATATTTTTTGATAGGAGTGTGTTTTACCTCTTCTACTTTGGGAAATAGGTTTATGAATTATGATTATCAAACACGATTGACCATTAACCATCTCAATCCCCAAAAAGCTAACAAAACAAGGAACGTTATCCATGTAAACCTGTCCACCAGATAAAACCAACACTATCCATGTATGACTATCCATCAAAACATTTCCATTGAATCGTGTTTAGCCTACATACCAAGTCAACTCCACCATTCGTATTAACCAATATTGGGATTTTTTCAGTTTACAACTCAATTGTGCTAGTTTCTCTTAACAATAAACCATTCAATATACTGAGGCTGTCCACTAGAGGTTGTCCACCAAGCAATTTTTCTGGGTTTTACATGAGCTTCTTCTTCTTAGAGGTTGGGTTGTCTATTGTAAACAAATATGAGTAGCTCTGGTCGAATAAACATTCGAATTAGGCTCGTTCGCAGAAAAAAGAGAAGAAGAGTTTGTCTCCTAGGATTCGAATTCAATTTTGTTCTTTTTTTTTTACAAAGCATAGAGGAAGATGAAGGGGAAAGGGGAAAAAGAAAAAGCAGGAGAGATGTTTTATTACATAGATCCAAAAGTGTGTTGAGAAATGAAGAAGCAAAAGGAGGAGAGAGGTTTTATTGGTTCGGGAACTTCTTAGTATATAACCTATAGAAAAGTATACCTACACAATAAAGTCTCTCAAAGGTAAGAGACTTCCAAAAAAGTATCTCTAGAGGTAAATATTTCTTCATGAAATTGTCTTTCAATTTCTACCACTTTTATCTTCTTCCAATTGTTGAAAAGACAAATTTAACCCTGCCATAAGTGAGCTGATTTCGTATACAATATTGTCTCCGGTACATACGTCATTTTTGATGCACAGATCTATTCACCGCCATTGTCTCCGACGTCGGATTGTCTCCGGTGCAGACTTTTTTTTCTCCGACGTCGGATTGTCTCTGGTACAGACGTTTTTGTCTCCGACGTCGTCTCTGATGCACAGATATGTTCACCACCGTTGTCTCCGACGTCGGATTGTCTCCGGTCCAGACTTTTTTGTCTCTGATGTCGTCTTTCCGACGTCGGATTGTCTCCGGTACAGACGTTTTTGTCTCCGACTTCGTCTCTGATGCACAGATCTGTTCACCGCCGTTGTCTCCGATGTCGGAATCACTACAAGAATTTGATGAAATAGCTACATTTTTATTTGTGGCTATGTCTCTAGTTTTGTAGCAAAATCAAGGTTGCTACAAAATTGCTACAAACTAAATTTTTTGAGTATACGTTCGTCGGTATACTGATTTTGTAGCTAATAGTAGTATATTAGCTACAAAATGTTACGTAAAAATAGTGTCACAAAGTGGATCAAATAGCAACGGTTGACTTTTCTGTAGCATCAAGCATCAAGCAATCGCTGGAGAGAGTAACTGGTTACGCGTTCTGCACGCTAGTACTTGGAGATGAATCCATGAGCTATCGAATTGTCAACACCAGGAACTCGAGGGGAGAAAATCACATCCGGCTACTACGTACGCACATTGCCTAGAAAAAAGCCAAACTAAGAACAATCATCAACAACAATGTATCAACAGTATCCAAAGGTGACTTTCCTCACCACCCTTGGTCTGTTGGCTACTTGTTCGATCTGCATTTTACTCTTAAACTTTAGTCAAGAACAATATCATAACAAGCAAAACGTGATATAGCTTAATGTGCTATCCAAGCTTGAACAATATAATTTGACAGGCACTGGTAATAGAAGAAGAAGAAGTAGAAGAAGAAGAAGAATATTTACCAGGAAACGCAAAGACGAAATGCAATTTGAGATTCGAAATAAAATACTTTAGTGTTGTTTTTCGACGTACATCTCCTGGCAGACTCAAACGCCTCAAGTAAAAGCTCAAAATTAGGTTAACCAGCTCCATTTTATAAATACATAATAGAATTAAGAATACTGAACTAGCCACCAGAAATAGAATCCATCTCAATGCCAAACTTATATGTCTTCTAGAAAGAAGATTAATTTCAAGGAGAAAGTCACAAAAATATTGAGACCTAATAGATAAAACTAGGAGCATAATCCAATAAAAGTAATCTCGAGAGGGTTTGGGCTTCTCTAAAAAAGCATTAAAATTTACAAACACTGAACATTCATGACAGAGAACAGAATCAACATGTTTATTTTGACTCATCCACAAGGTCTAAGAGACGAACTATAAGATGACAACAAAGAAATTTACAAGATAAGGCTCTTACCTTGACCTTGAGTAAGAGGACTGGATTGAGCTGGTCGAAATTGAGTTTCAGGAGAATCCACAGGCTTCAGCTTCACAGACCCAGCCTAATTAACATGTCCATTAGCCAGAGCGGTCCTATCAGTATGCTTTTCTAAGATAAACAAGTGTATATTGACTCACATTGTAAAAGCTCACATCCTTGGAGCGGTTAACCAAGCTGCAGAGGATGTATGAATCACCATCCCCACGAGACTTAGATCCGAAGAGCAGAGCCACAAACAAGAGCCGCGATGGTTGCAACACCAGTTGAGACGACGGACGCTGAGATCGCACCAGATCTAGAAGTTGGGCTTTGCGCCAGAGCTTCAGACTGAGCCGAATCGACAGTAGCAACGAAGGAGATTATCACACCATGAGAGCAACGATGGAAGCCGATCGACTTAGAGATCGCCATTTCAGGGAGAGATGTGAAGAAAGGGAAGGTTTTTGTTTATTTGAATTTTCTTAAGTGTTTTCAGATCTGAGGCAAAGAGAGATAAGAAAAGGAAATTAGGGTTTTCAAATTAATGTGAATTGTTACATAATTACTGTGTTGTTAATTGTGAGAACTTTTTTTTCTTTTTCTCACAACACAATTGAAGCAAATTGTGATTTTTGTCACATATATCTTTAAAAACAATTGTAGCAATATTTGTCACGTGATTTTTGTAACCAATTGAAGCAATTTAACTACAATTACAAGTTTGTGGCTAAGTGGTCACAAATTAGCTACAAAAAGTAACAAACTTGCTACAAATTAATAAGTTAACATATTTGTAACAATTTTGTAGACAATAGTAGCTAAAAGTTTCCACAAAATATTGTTGTAACAAAAATTGTGGCTATGCTTCATTATTCTTGTAGTGAATGTCTCCGGTGCAGACTTTTTTGTCTATGACGTCGTCTTTTCAACGTCGGATTGTCTCCGGTACAGACGTTTTTGTCTCCGACGTCGTCTCTGATGCACAAATTTGTTTGCCGCCGTTGTCTCCGACGTCGGATTATTTCCGGTGCAGACGTCTTTGTCACCGACGTCGTTTCTGGTGCAGACGTCTGTTCACCGTTGTCGTCTCCGATGTCGGCTTGTCTCCGACGTCGACTTGTCTCCGATGTAGGCGTCTGTTCACTGTCGTTGTCTCTTACATTGTGTTGTCTCCGGTGCTGACGTCTGTTCACCGCCGTTGTCTCTGTCGTCGGCTCGGCTTTTCGTCCGGCGTTGTTGCTGTCTTTTCCGGCGCCGACATCATCTTCCACCACCACCTTTTCACCATTGAAGAAGAAAGAAAAAGAAGAGAGAAAGTGAAGAAGAAGAAGAAGGACAATATGTCTTTTGGATTAAAAGAGAGAGAGAGGAAGAAGACAAAAGTAGTATGCAAAATGAAAGAAATAAAATGGAATGGTATTTTTGAACATACCATTTTGATTTAATGGTATGGAGTATAATTTTCTGTAAATTTTAGCAGAGTGTTTGCGTCTATCTTTCCATCTCATTGGATCATCTTTGTGGTCATTTATACACCATACATATATATATATATATATTTTATTAATACTTTGTTTTGTAATTGGTTTTCATAAGTGTAAAGTCCTTTTACTTTGACAGTTGTATACTTGTATGGTATATGATCGATTTACTTTCTTTGCGTGGATTGCTGGCTTTAAAGAAAAATAAGGTAGAGAGGCCGGATGTTCCTTCCTTTTAAAGTTATTAATGATGTTTTATTGTCGAGTAAAGTTATTCATTATTAGATTATTTGATTCTCCTATCCTTGCATAAAAAAATCATTCAGCCATGATTAACGTTATGTTTTTGTCTTCTATATATTCCTCAAGTGTTAATAATCTTTCATAGTTTGCAAGATATTGCATTTTTTTTTAATTCACCAAAAACAAAAAAGATATTGCATTTTTTAGAAACAGAACCCTCAAACAGAACCTTCTAATAGCATATAAACTACTCTCTTTTCCTTTCATAATTGATCAATACTATGATATGATATTAATTTTTTTAAAAAATTCCTTGCTAAAATCATAAAGAGTATTAGCATGTTTATAGGTGGGTAATATGCAGGGCCGGCCCTGAGTTTCAATGGGCCGCAAGCAAAAATAAAAAATAGGCCGATTTGTCATTAAAATAAAAAAACTTTTAGGAATTGAGGGCCGATTTGTTATAAAAAACATGAGGATCGATATGAGGGCCGCAAACATAGGCTTTGCCCGCTTGCCCTCAGGGCCGGCCCTGGTAATATGTTGGGGTAATATGTGAATTTTATATTATGTAGTGTATTGAGATTAACATATTACTCCAACTTATTTTTTGTTATTTTTTGTGTGATTATAGATAGTAAATATAGAGGGTTCTAAAAAAAAGAAATAAATTTGTATTTTTTCTTAAAGTAGAGTTTATTTTCTCCAAATTTTTTGTAATCTTGAATATGTCCAAATTTCTCAACTTCTTCAAATCCTATACATGGATTTTGATTTTATTTGTTAATTTTATATGTCCGGGTCACTATGTAATCATTTGGAGTGTTTGATGATGATTATAAATCAATGACTATTTTACATTTTTGGTTGTGTTTGAGTCTTTGAAAACAACTAGAGATTATAATGACGTAATAACGAGATTATAATGCCCCATAACTGTGGAAATCTATATGGAAATTCTTGAATTATACAGAAGCCAAAACTTTCATTTCTTTACAATTTCATCAATCTCTTTGTTGCTCACATTTAAGCAATCTTCATGACCATTATGCTTTTTCTCTCCTTCAAAATATTGATTATTGTCTTATTGATGAAACCAAAGGGTAAAGAGAGACCGTGCCTTAACAAAGCTGATATTGAGTTCTTCTCTTGAATAACCACGATCCAGATTACGCAACACATACTGGTTATAATCTTTCACTATTCTCATGATAATGTCTGATGTCGATATACTACCCTCTGTTCGTTTCCTTTCTTTAAATTTCCCTATCGATTTTACCTGCAGAAATCAAGTCCCAACGGCATGAATCAGTCTAGAATCACAAGGAGATACCAAACAAAGAAACTTCTCCATGAATAATACTTACAAACATAGCTACGAACAGTGGCGGATCCAGAAAACAAGTTTGTATGGGGCACAATATATTTATATATTAAATATAATTTAATTAATTAAAATATATTATAATTATAAAAAGTACCAAATAAATTATGACAATCTTGTGTCTTTTTTTTGAAATTATCTTACAAAATAAAATCAAATTCTTAAAGTAAATATTTTTTTGTAGACAATTGTATACAATTATATTGCATACAAGTATTTCAGTTTTATTTATTTCATTTTTTATTTTATAAATCTGCATCAAGAAAAAGAGAAAGATCCATTTATGAAAAAGCATATATAACTATGGAAACAAGAGATACAGTTCATTTTGGAAAAGAAAAATAAAACTAAATGTAAGAAAGTGCCTTAGTAACTCGAAGACACAATAGAACATCAGTGACCGACTGACCTAACACGCATAGCTTCTAAGGCCATGTTCATTGGCAACCTCATGGTGTCTTAAAAAGTGTTCTTATAATATAAAATTATTAAAACACACCATCTCTTTTCCTTTTACTCAACTTTATACCTTCTCTTTCTACCTTTTACTCAATTTTATACATTCTCTTTCATCATTTCACTCTCTCTCCTTTTAAGAACACTCTCCAAAGTATCCTATTTTAGACACAAAAACTCATTTTAAGAACACTATCTCTTCCTTTACTCAATTTTTATTAATTTTATATTTCAATATACCCCACAAAATAACACTATCTTTCTTCCTTTTACTCAAATTTTAATAATTTTATATTTTAAAAACACTTCTTAAGACACTGTGCGTGCTGGAAAATCACACAATAGAAATTGTGAAGATTCTACGAAATAGAGCTTCTTTAGGGTTTCAAACACTTAGAGAAGATTGCGAATTAGGGTTTTCAGAAGTTGTTCTTATTTATCAAGATCAGAGCTATTTTTGTCTTCTTATCACTCATAAAATCGGGATCCCCTCAAATGAGGGGGGTTCATGCTTATTTATAGAAATATAATTTGGTTAAGACAAACAGTGATGGGCCGTTAATGGGCCTCTGTCTTCTGGGCTTTGACCGCTGGGCCGGTTTGGCGAATACGACGTCGTTTTAGGCTTATCGATTCTTCTAGGGGAGATTTGACCCCTACAGTTAGCCCCCCAGTTCAACAGTTTTATAAATAAAAGTGTTGAAGTAAGGGTGTCTGAGTGAGGAATCGATTTCCGTTTAGACGGTTTACGTACTGATGATGATGCCGAGCCCAGATGACAAGATTTGTACCCAATTTCGGCGAGTTGACCAAGTGTGACGTTATGAGCGAGTCGATTTCGATTCTGCGAAGTCGCGAGCCGATAGAGCTCGTAATACGCGAGCTGCTTTTGAACATGCGAGGTGATTCGAGAGATTAACCGCGAGATGGTGAAGTGAAATCACAAATCAGTTTTGGCGAGATGACGAGATTGTTTCCAACTTCGGCGAATTGGCCGATACGATGCAAGGCGGCGAGACGAAGACGTATAAGTGTGTGAACAAGCCTCGGTAAAATCCTTGTCTAGAAAAACCCAGTGGGAAAAAACCAGACCAAGGGGAAAAGAGCACAAGTCATACACTCGTGCTAAATTGTGCGTGCTGGAAAATCACACAATAGAAATTGTGAAGATTCTACGAAATAGAACTTCTTTAGGGTTTCAAACACTTAGAGAAGATTGCGAATTAGGGTTTTCGGAAGTTGTTCTTATTTATCAAGATCAGAGCTATTTTTGTCTTCTTATCACTCATAAAATCGGGATCCCCTCAAATGGGGGGGGGGGGGGGGTTACATGCTTATTTATAGAAATACAATTTGGTTGAGACAAACAGTGATGGGCCGTTAATGGGCCTCTGTCTTCTGGGCTTTGACCGCTGGGCCGGTTTGGCGAATACGACGTCGTTTTAGGCTTATCGATTCTTCTAGGGGAGGTTTGACCCCTACAGTTAGCCCCCCAGTTCAACAGTTTTATAAATAAAAGTGTTGAAGTAAGGGTGTCCGAGTGAGGAATCGATTTCCGTTTAGACGGTTTACGTGCCGATGATGATGCCGAGCCCAGATGACAAGATTTGTACCCAATTTCGGCGAGTTGACCAAGTGTGACGTTATGAGCGAGTCGATTTCGATTCTGCGAAGTCGCGAGCCGATCGAGCTCGTAATACGCGAGCTGCTTTTGAAGATGCGAGGTGATTCGAGAGATTAACCGCGAGATGGTGAAGTGAAATCACAAATCGGTTTTGGCGAGATGACGAGATTGTTTCCAACTTCGGCGAATTGGCCGATACGATGCGAGGCGGCGAGACGAAGACGTATAAGTGTGTGAACAAGCCTCGGTAAAAACCTTGTCTAGAAAAACCCGGTGGGAAAAAACCAGACCAAGGGGAAAAGAGCACAAGTCACACACTCGTTCAAGTCGCCATTATCGCCGAGTCCCAAATTCGGCGAGCCGATCGATACTAGCTATCTGCGAGTCGACTTTGAATTTGAGAAGTGGCGAGATGATCTGATGAAGATGAAGTCGCGATTCGATCTGACGAAGACGAAGTCGCGAGTTGATCTGATGAAGATGAAGTCGCGATTAGATTTGACAAAGACGAAGTCGCGAGTTGATCTGATGAAGATGAAGTCGCGATTCGATTTGACGAAGACGAAGTCGCGAGTTGATCTGATGAAGATGAAGTCGCGATTCGATTTGACGAAGACGAAGTCGCGAGTTGATCCGATGAAGATGAAGTCGCGATTCGATTTGACGAAGACGAAGTCGCGAGTTGATCCGATGAAGATGAAGTCGCGATTCGATTTGACGAAGACGAAGTCGCGAGTTGATCTGATGAAGATGAAGTCGCGATTCGATTTGACGAAGACGAAGTCGCGAGTTGATCTGATGATGATGAAGTCGCGATTCGATTTGACAAAGACGAAGTCGCGAGTCGATCTGATGAAGATGAAGTCGCGATTCGATTTGACGAAGACGAAGTTGCGAGTTGATCTGATGAAGATGAAGTCGCGATTCGATTTGACGAAGACGAAGTCGCGAGTTGATCCGATGAAGATGAAGTCGCGATTCGATTTGACGAAGACGAAGTCGCGAGTTGATCCGATGAAGATGAAGTCGCGATTCGATTTGACGAAGACGAAGTCGCGAGTTGATCTGATGAAGATGAAGTCGCGATTCGATTTGACGAAGACGAAGTCGCGAGTTGATCTGATGATGATGAAGTCGCGATTCGATTTGACAAAGACGAAGTCGCGAGTCGATCTGATGAAGATGAAGTCGCGATTCGATTTGACGAAGACGAAGTTGCGAGTTGATCTGATGAAGATGAAGTCGCGATTCGATTTGACGAAGACGAAGTCGCGAGTTGATCCGATGAAGATGAAGTCGCGATTCGATTTGACGAAGACGAAGTCGCGAGTCGATCTGATGAAGATGAAGTCGCGATTCGATTTGACGAAGACGAAGTCGTGAGTCGATCTGATGAAGATGAAGTCGCGATTCGATTTGACGAAGACGAAGTCGCGAGTTGATCTGATGAAGATGAAGTCGATTTGATCAATTCGACCGCTACTGCGAGGTCATGGTAATCGCTGAGAATTGAAGTCTTGAGAAAGTGAAATCCTGAAGTCGCAAACTAAGTCAGAGGATCAGCTCGCGAGGTCGCGTTCTCGAGTTAATATGAAGCTGAGGCATCGCAAGTCGGTCTGGTTCCCTATGAAACTGATACTTTAAGCCCAGATTCTCGATCCAAATTAAAATAAGGCCCACCTTGAAACTCGAATCGTCATAAATGCCTTTATAAGGAGCAATGCTCCTCAGATAGTTCCCATAATTCTCATTTCTTCGGAAACAGGTTTGCTCTTTCTCCCTTTTTCTCTCGTTTTTCTTTCAAGTTTTTGTTAAGTTTTTTGCCGTCCCATCACTTCGCCGCCGCCGTGTTCTTCATCGCCGCCGTCGTGCTCTTGAGAGGAAAACCGAGTCCCCAATTTTTGATCCAAAAATAATGTCGATAAAATCGATTAAGTTTGCGAGATCTGTCGAGCCCGCTGAGAAGGAAAAACTGATCTTGGCGTATTCTGCTAACAGCGAATTGGTCGTTGATGCGAGTTCAAGCTGTGGTCGGTTTCGCGGATACGAGAACGCGAGTATGTCTGATCGCGAGGAGATGAGTGCATCTAGTCGAGAGGATCGAGTTCGTGGTCATTCTCCTCTTGCCGAATTGTTCTCTTATCCCTCCCCTGTCTCAAGGCAAAGTCGCGGGATGAGGGAGATTGCTTCACCTATGCGAGTTCTGCGACCTGATTTCCAAGAGGGAGTTGAGACCTCGCATCCTTCGCAAATTGGCGAGGCGGCTGCTATTAATGAGCAGAGACTTGTCGTGGAAATTCCACATCTCCGCAACGAGTCGCTTAGCTCTGCCGAGCCGCCTCCTCGAGTAAAGATCGAGGAATGCGCTTAGGAGTACAATCCTCTCATAGAAGCAGAGAGATTCCAAGCCTGGATCAGATCTGGGCTGGCCGAAGTCGTTAAGAAGAAGAAATCGAGGCGAAAGGAACGCCCGCCTCCAGGCTCTTCATGGTGCGATGAGGAGTCGCTGGATATCCTTCGCGCAGAATGCAGAATCTCCGATGCGGTCGAGATGATCGTGCCGACTGTCGAGCAGCGAGAAGACGACCCGCCAGTCGGCACGTTTACTGCGTACGAATGCTGGTTCAGGGGCTGCTACCTCACGTTCCCCATTCATACGCTGATTCTACGGTATATGTGGGTTCATAGAATCGTGCTCGCGCAGATCAATACCAGAGGAGTTTGTCAATTGGTCAGGCTTCTGACTCGAGCTGCCGAATGTGGCGAGCCCATCGGGGTTCGTCACCTCATAATTTTCTTGAGTTTCGCAAGCACGCCGATCCGAGCGGTAAGAGGCTGTATAAACTGGCGAGTCGCTCTTTGTACAAATTTTTGGATGACTTTCGAAACAAGGACTACAGTTGGCGCAAATATTTTTTCTTTGTGACGATGTCGAGCGCGTCTGTTGAAGAAGAACACCCGGCGGTAGATTTTCTTGATGTTTATCGTGCGAACCGCTTCCTTACGCTTTATCTAAACTTTCTGCTCAATTGTTTTTACAGCTCCCAAACCGCTACTTACCCCAGTTCCCGGAATTGACAATCTGATCGAGAAGTTGAAGGCTAGGAAGTGTCGTTGGGAGCGTCATTTTCATCTTCAGAGAGTCATTCGAGTTCGCGAGTTTTCTCTAATCGACAAAGAAGATGTTCCGAATCACAGCGAGTCCGACGACCTCGATATCATGCCAGAAAGACCAAATTTCCGCGATATCGCCAAGAAGAAGGCTGAGAAGAAGGCCAAGAGACAGGCCGAGCCGAAACCAACCGCTTCTGCTGCTGAGACGTCAGAGAGGAGCGTAGCCAAAGAAGATATCCTTACCGCGAAGGATGACGAAGCGGTGGCTGCAGGTATGAGTGGTACATTGGCTGTTATTCCTTCACAGCCAATTACCATCACGGACGAGCTCGCCGAGTCTGAGCGCCAGGTAACTCGCAAAAGAAAATGCCTCTGACAAAGGCAAGGGAAAAACCGGCGAGAAGAAGATTCGTCGCGAGCTGCCGACTCTGCCTCAAGGCGAGTCCCTTCCTCCTGGTCCGCGATCTGGAAAGTCTGTCGAGCTTTATGACGATCCCTTAGCCACAACTGCCTTAATGGCTAAGGTCACATATCCGGGTGATAACATGCCGATCCCGGAAATGCTGATAAAGAGCAAGCTCTACAAGGAATTCGCGTCTCGCCAGGCTAAGGTAAATTCTCATTATTCTCTGTTCCGCTTTGCTTCATTTCTCATACTTCCAACTCTTATGCAGGCTATCACTCACTGCAACAGGATGGTCATAGTGTATGATCAAGAAGGAAGAAGCCGAGATGAAGCGGCTCGCAGAGGAAATGAGCAAACTTGCTGCTGAGCGAGATGCCTATAAGAAGAGCAACGACGATCTGGGCGTTCTTCTTCATAGAGTTGGCTCTGAGAAGAAGAAAGCCGAGGAGAAAGCTGCCGAGCTGGAGGCAGAATTGCTTGTTCTGAAAGCGAGTCGCGAGAGGGATCTCGAGACGGCAGCTTCATCCGCGAGGCAATCCGCGGCTGCAGAAGTTCAAGCTAAACTGGACCGGGCTAACGAGCTTTTTTGTCGAATGATGAAAAAGCCGATAAGGAAGATGGTCCTTCTCTCGCAAGCGGACTCCAACCTTCAACTCCTCGACGACCTGGAGAATGCTGAAGAGCCCTTCCATCCCATCGCTGAACGCGCTCTTCTAGTCGAGAACAAGGCAATGCTGGGTTATGCCTATGATGTCTTTGACGAGATGTCCGACGAGCTGCGGAAGATTCTAGGTATGAACTACGTCGTCCTCATTAATGTAGCGGATATTGTTGCTTCTCTGCGAGTCGAGACCATTGCTAAGTCTGTTGGTATTAGTGTAGCTTCTGGCTCTAACGACAGTCCTTGGGTATGCGGCTGCGAAGTGCGAGCGAGGAGTTGAGCGACAGCGAGTCGGGCAAGACGGACAAGACTGTTGATCCCGATCAAACTGTTGCAACTGAACTTCAGCGCGAGCCGACTCCACTAGAAAAGATCCCAAGACTGGCGATGTTGCGAGTTCGGCTGGACCTTCTGCACCGGCTGGCGGTGAAATGGCAAAGGAAGGTGGTGAGTTGGAGGGTTCTGTTGGCGCTGATGCTCAGATCAAGGATAAAGGTGTCGAAGAGGGCGAGCTGTCGCCTAATCCAAACTTTTGTAATAGATTTTTAGGATTTTTCTTTTTGTTTTTGCTAAGGTTTAGGACTTGTTTTTTGTTTCGATGTCTGGACGGCTTTATCCAAACTTTTGTAATACATTTTATCTGCCTGGTTGGTCGAACCCAAATATAAAAAATTCAGATTTCTTGCGACATGCTTTATTGTTTTCAGATTCGCCGTTTTTGGCGAGACCTGTTGTGATTATTCGTTGTTTTTTAAAAGAGCCTATTGGCGAGGATTCGATTTCGTTGTCGACGAACCCAGCGACGATGTGTTGTTGAAGATAACGACGAACCGCTCTTATCGGCGAGGCGGTTTTAGGAAGCTAAACGGCGATGCGGTTTTAAGACGCTTAGAGGCGATGCGGTTTTAAGACGCTTAGAGGCGAAACACTGATAGTGTTGCCGCAAAATTCACCATGTTTGGCGAGGCCTATTATAGCTCGTCAGCTAGGCCTGTTATAGTTTGTTTACTTGAAGCAAATTTCGGAGTATAGATATTCCCAGGAATATCTTACCCGATAATAATCTCTGACCAGATTATGTTTGCTAAGTTCGACCAGTGTTAAGTATAGCTGGGTTCGCGAAATGAACACCCTGGTTTACGGTCGTATTCCACTGAATACATCCGCTCCAGTGATGAACTCTAAATTTATATAGCGCGCTTTATCCACTTTGGATGTATAGGTTTAACTTCGCGATGAAGTGTTTTAGATCGTCATTATGGTCACTAATGAAGAAGAGTCGCGTGTAGACAATTAAGTCGTTTGCGAATTGATCGAGTCGCGTGTAGGCAGTTAAGTCGTTTAGCGAGCTGATCGAGTTGTAACAACCGTCGTGTTTGACAATTAAGGCGTTTGCGAATTGATCGAGTCGCGTGTAGACAGTTAAGTCGTTTAGCGAGCTGATCGAGTTGTAACAACTCTCGCGTTTAGACATTTAAGTCGTTTGCGAATTGATCGTGTCGCGTGTAGATAGTTAAGTCGTTTAGCTAGCTGATCGAGTTGTAACAACTCTCGCGTTTAGACATTTAAGTCATTTGCGAATTGATCATGTCGCTTGTAGACAGTTAAGTCGTTTAGCGAGCTGATCGAGTTGTAACAACTGTCGCGTTTGACAATTAAGTCGTTTGCGAATTGATCGAGTCGCGTGTAGACAGTTAAGTCGTTTAACGAGCTGATCGAGTTGTAACAACTCTCATGTTTAGACATTTAAGTCGTTTGCGAATTGATCGTGTCGCGTGTAGACAGTTAAGTCGTTTGCGAATTGATCGTGTCGCGTGTAGACAGTTAAGTCGTTTAGCGAGCTGATCAAGTTGTAACAACTCTCGCGTTTAGACATTTAATTCGTTTGCGAATTGATCGTGTCGCGTGTAGACAGTTAAGTCGTTTAGCGAGCTGATCGAGTTGTAATAACTCTCGCGTTTAGACATTTAAGTCATTTGCAAATTGATCGAGTCGCGTGTAGACAGTTAAGTCGTTTAGCGAGCTGATCGAGTTGTAACAACTCTAGTTTATTGCGCGAGGTTTGGGAGTATGGATATACGGACCCATTCCCCCCTTTTTGAGAACGCAACTGAACTTGTCCGAAAACGACCTGCATACGTACACTATGAAGGGATCGAGGCGACCCTTAGCTCTAGCGTTAAATTTGATAATAAAAGAATATAGATTTTATAGCTGTGCCTTATGAAAAGGCTGCCTACGTACCCTCGAAAGGGATCAAACCATTCGTAGTTCTTATTACCTCGAGTAGGGATCGTGGTCGGCGAGGTGCTAAAGTTGGTTGTTTCATCGAGCTTTCGAGGCCGACGAGCTCACAAAGCTGGGACGAAATTGTGTTGCAAAAAACTTGCTCGTATCGTATCTTGTATGACAATCTCTGCGAAATGAGAAGAAAAAGATAGCCGCGAGTTAGGCGAGTTTACTCAGTCGAGTCGCGGAGCGACAAGATTGAATTTTAGAGATTGCAAGGTAGAGAAAGAGATTCTGCGAGCGAGCAGGGTGGTTGGAGAGAGATCACGGAGACGAGGTGAAGTCCTTCGCTTCGGCGAGGTGCTTGTGCCGTGCTTGCGAAGTCGATTAGAAGCAAAAAGAGCTCTCGAGCTCGTATTTTGCAAAGTGACTTGTTGAATCGTGAGACTAGGCTCGGATCAACTTTTGAGAAGCTTACAAAATCGTGCCAATTCCGATGGTGTAATAAGCTGGGATGAGCTCCGTCACGACGAATTCAAAAGGTAAGTTCAATCCCGACTAGGTGGACGAGCCGTCACGACGGGGCGGAAGAGCTTTGTTGCTCGTGGGAATCACCGGGGAGAATGTCGAAGATGTCCAATTACGAGAAGATGTTGACGAGGTGCATTCTTGACTTTGTAATTGATTCGAGGCCGGCAAAGAGCGTAGATCAGATTTAGCCGCGAGGTTGAAATGATTTGTCTCGCTGCTCCTAATCGACAGTGGCATTGAGACCAAGTCTTTTTTAACGTGGCGAGGTCCCGAAGTTGCGAGGAAACGGCTTACGACAAGGGAGCGAGATGAAACTCTTTGGCACATAACGTCGAGACGAAGATTGGCAATGTGGGTGAGACAAAGTGAAATTGGTTGCGAGGTATATCTCATTCTATGGCTAGATCCAGGTCGACTTGGGAGAAAGGGGGCCTTTAGCTATCTTTTATCGTGCTTGTCTTCTAGACGACAACGTTGATTAGTGAATTTGGAGTCTTGTGCAGTTGTTCGCCGAACTGAGCATTTTGACAATTTTGCCAAGGCCGATGGCGAGCCGGTCGAGCCGATGTTCGTTGCTTCTGTCTGCGAACTGATCGATTTGATGTTAGAGCATTGTTTGCGGGCCGGTTGAACTAATGACATTTTGGCTCCTCCGCGAACTCATTCATGAAGCTCCTATGGCATTCCTCCGGCAAGGCGAGGAGCAAGTCGGCGAGGCGAGCTTCTAGACTGCGAGGCGAGAAGTGCCAGGCGACGATGCGAGCTTCTAGACGGCGAGGCGAGGAGCCAGGCGATAAGGCGAGCTTCTAGACGGCGAGGCGAGGAGCCAGGCGATAAGGCGAGCTTCTGTCTCTCTCTCTGATGCCTTTCCTCCTCCAAAGCAGACTGGCTGTTTACGTTGGTTTGCCCATCCACAGGTGGCTCCCTCTGAGTTTGTTGGTTCGTTCCTGACATCTTGCGAATTCGTCCAAGCGTTTGTTTCGTGTATGAAGCTTGTGTGCGAGTAGATCCCCTCCTTCTAGCGCCAAATTGTGCGTGCTGGAAAATCACACAATAGAAATTGTGAAGATTCTACGAAATAGAGCTTCTTTAGGGTTTCAAACACTTAGAGAAGATTGCGAATTAGGGTTTTCAGAAGTTGTTCTTATTTATCAAGATCAGAGCTATTTTTATCTTCTTATCTCTCAGAAAATCGGGATCCCCTCAAATGAGGGGGGTACATGCTTATTTATAGAAATACAATTTGGTTGAGACAAACAGTAATGGGCCGTTAATGGGCCTCTGTCTTCTGGGCTTTGACCGCTGGGCCGGTTTGGCGAATACGACATCGTTTTAGGCTTATCGATTCTTCTAGGGGAGATTTGACCCCTACAGACACTATGGTGTCACCAATGAACATGCCCTAACATACCATTTGTTATTTTTTAATAAACAGTATGTGGCACTTGCCACAAGTCTTAACACATAGGTCCGCCCCTGGCTACGAAAAACAACAAATTACTAAACCTATTCAAATTGTTACCTCTCTAATGAAATATACAACGAAAACGATTTCTTACGGAAGAGTGAGCTACATAGTCAATCTTATGCTTATCAAGAAACTCTTTTGAGAGAACCCATGGTGCATCAGGAATAACTTCATCAACCCACCTAATTCAATAACAACACCACCACACAATATACTCAAAATCTAAACAAGCTCCAGAATCTAACAATGGTTCCACAAAATTTCAACATACTTGCAATGTTGAAGAGATTTATAACGTTTAGATTTTGTCATCACAGTCTTGCCTTTGAATTTGTTTGTAATTTTGCCGTTGCAACATTCAACAAAGCAACGTTCAGATAAGTGTTCGGAAACCTATTTTTTCCCCGATTCACTCAGAAATAGAAATACAAATTCAACAAAACAACAACTACGACGCCGAAAAACGGAGAAACTAACCCTAATTTCTCAAGTCCGGCGAACAAAGTTAAAAAAACCGAAGGTATAGATTGAATAATACTGACAATTTTTGGCTTGTTCGATGGCGCGAGCGTGACTGAAGTGGAAGAGATCGTAGATTCCATCGGCGTATACTCTAACCGGACGATTTGAAGCTGACTCGCTGGAGATTTCGTCACTGTTAACGCCGATTCGCAGTCGAGAGAGTGAAGAAAGAAGAAAAAGAAAGAGCCGTCAAAATTTGCTACCAAGTCATCCATATTTACGGGTAATATGAGTGCTATATTTAGAACCGTAAATATAGATTCTAGCCCATTTTTAATTTTTGTTAATAGGTTTATTATGAAAAACCCATCTATATTTACTCTTAATAACCTCCTATAAACATGCTTTTAGGTCTACATCAACGCAAAAGGATGTAATTAGTAAAACACAATGCCATTGTGCAATTTTTTAAAAACTCGGTAGTAGCCCTATGATGTTAGCGTGTGTAGGCATCATCTACTAAGTTTTGTGTCAGGTTCCTTTACCACCACCACCACTTCCTCCGTAACCACCGTCACATCCACCGTAACCACTTGCTCCTTCACGGCGACCACCGTATCCACCACCACCACGACCTCCACCACCACAACCTCTACATCTCTATCTGTAACCACCACCTCCTCCTCCGTAACCACCACCACCTCCTCCATATCCACCACCACCACCGCTACGTCTCTCTCCGTAATCACCACCTTAAATCTCCGATTACCATCCACCACCTCCACCACCATTTCCTCCGTAACCACCGTCACCTCTACCGTATCCACCACCACCACCGCTACGTCTCTCTCCGTAACACCACTTCCTCCTCCGTAACCACCACCACCGCTACGTCTCTCTCCGTAACCACCACATCTTCCTCCGTAACCACCACCACCGCCTCCATATCCACCTCCACTTACTTTTATAAGAGTTTTTGGGTTATCAGCTACATGTCTGATTAAAGGCCAAAACTGACATTAGCTACACAATCAGCTATAATTCTGATGAGTTTTTCAAAATTCGTTATTTATTTAATTTACGAACTATCTATTGTTATTGAGATAAATAACTCAATCATAAAAAGAACTTAA
Source organism: Draba incana (assembly GCA_963576765.1). NCBI lineage: Eukaryota > Viridiplantae > Streptophyta > Magnoliopsida > Brassicales > Brassicaceae > Draba > Draba incana. The sequence goes on from OY755208.1 coordinate 8,049,902, forward strand.
TATCAAAACATTCAGGTATCAACTTAAAATTGTATTGCTATCCTATAAACATTGTTAAGATGAGGATTTAATGGAAAAAGAGGAAAATTTCAAAGTTGAAATATATATAAAATTTCATTTGAGATTAATAGATAATTTTCACATATAAAACTATTATATTATTAGGCTTAGATGGTTGTAACAAGTGTGATACACGATAAATGTCCACTAGGATAATTAAGACTATCCTAACTTGTTTATCTGATCTTGGTGACTCGGTATATCACTGATGAATTTTAACCACTTCAAGTCAACGAAGATAAAGCTAGCACAATTCATATTTCATAGAAGATAACGTTAGACAATCACTTTGAGAAGCTCCCAGGCACGCCGACCGAGGCAGCCGCCGATGAAGCTTTTCATCAGATCGGAGCTCCCTTCCGCCGTCCTCTCTCCTTGCTTTCGCTCGGGCCATGGCATCGCTGGTCACAATCCATATCCCATCTCCAGGATCTTTAGATCCGGGTTTCGATATATCACTTCCAGCCACGCTCCTCGCCGCTGAAGCCGTCACCTCTCGTCGCTCCGACAGTCTCCTCTGAACTAGCCGAGCCCTTATGTTTCTGGTGAAAGAAAATCCTCTCTCACAACGAAAACCAGATCGAGAATGCGGGCCAGGCCTCTCACCGAGCTACCAGTATCGACATCAACTTCTAATATGGTGACTGCAAATCCCGTTCTCTCACCAAGAATTATGGGTGTTGATCCCGTCTCAGCCGTCATGTCCATCTACGGTCATGAGTGTTGCTCCGCCAAGGCGTCTCATCTCCTCCATTGTAACTCTAAAAATAATCCGAACTTAATTCCACCACAATCACCTCTCCTTTGGCTTTGTCACATGATCTAGAAGAAGAAATAAAGACAATCTCGATAGTATCCGAATCCTTACAATTGGTTCGAACTTTATGTTTAGGCTCACAGGTTTCCAAACTACATGGTTTACACCATGAAGCTTCTTTTCTTTTCAAGAGATTTGAATCTATCTGTTTTAGTTTCATATTGGCATTGAATGCCCTTGTAATTAGATTACTATATTAAGCTTAATGAAGTTGTTGGTTGTTCCAAAAAAAAAAAAAACGTTAGATAATCACTTTATTATACTTAAAATAGTCCCTTCATTACAAAATTACTGTGCTTTATATAGCACGATATTTGTTCACTATCTGCCTATAAATAACAGCTTTTGTTAATTAAAAATATTTGAAATTTAAAACAAAAATAAAGAAGATATACGTTTCGATTGGTAATACAATAATAATTTTAGAAGAAAATAATTATATTTCAAAAGAATATTTGTAAGATAAAAAAAAAAATAAAAAGATATGTAAGATCTTGCTATTTATATTTAAAATAAAAATTAATTAAAGAACATTAAAGCTAGATTTTATTTAGATTCTACACTTGTATTAGACGAAAGAGATTCTACACATTTACTTGCAGTTACGTGAATATATATATAACTTTAGATTCTTACCCTCAAAATGACAAACTAAAAGATATAATAAAAGTTTATATATATATATATATATATATATATATATATATATATATATATATATATATATATAAACTTTTGAAACAAAGAAGAAAATTATTTCACAATCCCCTTAAACTCGTCCATGGCTTCTTCAACAAATAACCATTTCGTATTCATTCTATTCTTATTCCTATTTTTCATCAAAACGTCGTCATCTCTTAGAAATCATTCGTCCACCGACGGATTGTTGCCGTTTGCACCTAAACATGTTGTGATCGTTAACAAATTAACCACAAATGCAACATTGATTGCGCATTGCACGAACAAGAAGATAGATTTGGGGGTAAAATCGATCCCACCGGGAGGTAAATTTGATTTCAGATTTCATGTCAATTTCCGAAAAACAACAAGGTACATTTGCAGTTTCGAGTGGTCTGGAAATAAAGAAACATTTGATATATTTAGGGTAGATAGAGACGACAATGTACGAAGTGAATTTGGAGTTTGTAGAGAATGTATTTGGTACATTTATGAACCAGCCCCTTGCCGTGCTAAACGTGATGGAGGCTCGTCCATATGTTTTGCATGGAATTTAATCGGCTTAACATAGGTTATTGCGTTATTTTTTGGTGTCTTTGATTTATAGTTGTAACAAAATAAGTTGAATAAGTGGATGATATTGTTGTTACATATTTGTTACTTATATTGTTACATATTTATAATTTTTCTTCCCTCATGTTGGTGTAATCCATATACAATTTTTACATATACATATTATTTTGGTTGTATGAAGTGTGATACACGATAAGTGCCCATAAGATTATGTGTCGTTCAAAGACAATAACCTAATAAGTGTAGAAACTTTATTATCTGATCTCGGTGCATCATAGACTCTGTCTGTTCACTTCAAGTCAAAGAGGAAAAAGTTACCCAAAAGTTACGAAAGCGCCAATCCGCGAAAGAGAACTGGAAAAGACAACTAGAAGAACGAAAACAACCACTTGGCATTACGATCAAGAATTCAGCAATTTATCAAAGAGCTGAGTAGAGAAAAATGAAAATGATGATCAAGAATCTTGTTGAGATGAAAACGAATACTAAGGTAAACGTGAAAAGAAAACGAAAGATAAGGTAACCATGAAAAGAAAAAAACATTAATTCGCATTAGGTCCAACCCTGATCTCAAACATGCTAGTTTGGGCTTGCGGTCTAATTTATATAATTTAACGGTAGCAAATTTTGACAAAAAAAATCCATGCAGTGTAAGAATTAAATTCCGAGTTGTGGGTAAACATGTGTCGTGTTCGATTATTGTTTAATAGTTACTACCTTCAAAGGAATTCAACAAATGAAAAGGTTGAAAAAGAAGAAGATTTCTTGCAAAAATCAGAGGAATTAGGCAGATGAGAAGGTCAGTTGACCATTCATTGACGCCATCAGAGAGTTCATAAGGAAAAACGGATTGCCATTCTCAAAAGCTTATGAAGATATCGATCAAACTCGAGGAAGTGATGGAGCGAAAAAGACAAGGTGGAACAACACGATTTGCATCGAACAACCTATTCGGAAGCGAGATTTTGGAGGTCACAAGGGTGAGGACTCGGGACCAGAGTTCAAATAGTTTCGAGGACATAGAAAAATGATCCAACATATTACGTATGATATGTTATATACATCATGAAAATTTCAACCGTATGGTCTTCATTAATTAGATATATAGCTAAATTTTCAATTCAGCTTTTGTAGGAGAGTAAGGGAATATTTGATGAACTTAAATAACACACGGTTACTTTCGTTGGTAACCGTAGAATGACAAAACGAATTTACGCTCAATTCTAACTGTTAAAGGCACCTACATCTTTGCTCAAAAGTGAGCATCCACAACAAAGTGAAGAAAAAGGTACAAATTCTTGGCATAAGATAAAACATTGATATCTTCCTTTTCTGATTTGGTATTCTATTTAGAAAATAAGCAACGTAGAAGGAAGTCCATAACATTAATACATGATTTCAAGAAACAAATAAGAGATTACAAAGAAAAAGAAAGAAAAGATCAAAAAAACCAAATTTTCATTTGAAAAGAAAAAAGAGCTCATAAAACTTTCCCCAAAACAAGAACCAAGAAAAGCTAAGTTTACACAAAAAGCTTCTTCGAAAACCCTAGTTCTCTGACTCAGGTCTTGTAGTGTTGTTACCTTCACCATCACCATTTCCACGACCAGAAAAATCTCTAACTCTCCGACCATCATTAAAACCATACCTAACCCAAATCTCTGTTTCTTCATCATCGTTTCTTTTCTTCCCAACCTCATCTCCATCAACAGACATCTCATACCTACAAACAGGACACGACCCATGTAACCCTAACCATTTGTCTATACATTTTCCATGAAACCTATGCTTACAAGGCATCTCCTTCACTATCTCATCCCCCATTTTCCATTCCTCTAAACAAATCACACACTCTCCTCCATCTTCAATATCAACGATCGGCATCGCATCGATCGAAGCTTTGGACGCTGGAGGATGACCTTCCTCACGCGATTCAAGTAAGTCGCGAAGCAGAGGATTTAATCCTGATGAGTCTTCGAGCACAATCATTCCTTGTGTAAAAGGATTTACTAAAACGATTCTCTCGCGTAACGAAAGAACGTCGTTATCGTCTACGTTTGATGATTCTTGATCAGAGAAGCCTAAGAGGAAAGGTAAGAAGAGATATAAATCTCTGTTCCTTAGAGATGTTCTTGAAACAGAGGAAGTATTAGTCTCTGTTTCAACTTGTGGTTCTTGTTCTGTCGCCATCTCAAACAAAAGATTGATTCTCTCTATAGAAGAAAATGGTGTTTCAAGATTTAAGAGAGATGCAAGTAGTGTTCATTGTGGAAAGATCTGGAAAATTGTTATTTTCTTAATGGGACCTAAAAATAATTTAAGTTGAAAGACAATGATTGATCTTATCGAGATGTTTATCCATTAGCAGATACTATGTCACATTTCTCAGTGACTTTTTGCCTAGACTGACTACGATTTGTCTAATGTCACTAAGAGAAGGGTACTTTCGGAATCTTGCGATCAACATTCGAGGCTATTGCAGATATTTATATGCCATTGGCTTTGGATCTCTACTTAATGTCACACGACACGTAGCACTTGTGAAGAGTAAGCAATATAAACAACATTTGATTCACATACGAAATTGCATTGTATAATATGCACCTATCTATGATTCTTTATACCCCCATCGAATAAAAAAATTAGCAATTGAAAATTTCGACCATTCTATTGAAACCATTACTATACACCTAAACTATCTTATAATCTACATATACTAAAACAAACCAAATCAAATGTTTTGATGACAAAGAATTAACAGATATAAAGCCACATTCTCTTTTTGTACCTGTGGACGCAGACGTGAACCAAAACGTAAGCTCATAAAAAACGCATTAACGTTTTACCAACCGCGGCAGCAAAGAGAGCGTTTGGTTTCTTGGTATTTACGCCAGAGGCAAGCCATTTCTGCAGGACTTTGGTAATGAGCAACCACATAACCGTCCTTGCATCCATCACTTATGATTCTTCCATCGTTCTCGTAATGAGCCTCGAGTCCCTGTTTCGACAGGTAAGCGATCCATATCCCCATCGCCACGTCTTCTAGCTTGAACATCTATTCCAAATTTCAAAAAATTTCACAATCCATTCCATGTGAGTCCGGAAATACGATTGAATGGACTTGAGTTAACATAAGAGTAAGTACCTTTAAGTTTCTTTCTTTGAAAAGCTTACCAACCGATTCTGCTATGTCCCAGGACACAATGTAGCCTGGACCATGCGCCCATGGAGGATATTTCTCTTCTGGCCATTCCTGTTTTTTAGTCGAAACTTCGTTAGAAAGAATAAAAAATCGGTTAATTTGCTTACATGGCTATGTTAGGTTTGTGTTGTACCTCATAACTGATGTACCATTTGCTATCAGGGTTTCGAATTGGATGAGAATCCGAATTGATCAGTCCATATATTAACCCGCGAGTGTTGTTGATCATCGATAAAGAGAGTAGTACTTCATCAACACGAACAAAGGCATCGTCATCCGTTTTCATGATAAACTTAGCTGAGTCAACCTCTGTCTGTTCAAGAAATGTCGTTAGCGAGGCAAAAACGATAAAGACTAGTCAACTGTATTAAGGAAGAGACGCTATTACCCCAAAGATGCAAATAGCTAGTGTTTTCCAACTTATGAGACTGTAGTAATCAACAAAGGGCATTAGCTGAACATCACCGTAAGTCCGAGCCTCGTTCCAGAGTTCCATGTTAACAATAGGACTTTTGTGCTGCATTATCACACCCACGGAGAAAACCATGATTAAGAATTTAAAAAATCCCAATGTAAACCTGATGATTTCATAGAGGGAGAGAAGCTTACAAGGCCAACAAAAAAGCGTACTGCAACTCTTCCAGATCTTACATCTTCATATTGCATCCATGTTCTTCTCACAGCCATCCGTCTTTTAAAATTATTTGCCGTGGAGAAAACGCCAATCACAAGATCTAATGGTCTTAATGGTGAAAGTGGAGGTGCTTTCAGTGCCTCTAGATCAACAACGTGCTCTGATTCTTCTGACGTGGGTAAACCGCTTGCAAGAATGGATATTAACTTCAAGTCACCCGTAATCCGTACTTCACTAACAAGCCACGGTTCCAATGTCTGAAAGGAAAATGAAAGATAAAGGACACATAAGAATCTAAACATTTGATTAAGAAATTGCTTATGAGCAATAAAACATAGAAGAAGAGATATGACATTACATCGCGGAAAGCAAATGAGGTTATATGTTTCCCATCAACTGTCATCTGAATTCCTTCAGTTCCAACTCTAAGTGTAGCGACCGATAAGAAACCCCGCTTAAAAGGAAAGTATCTTTCATGTTTAGTTGCTTCCCTAGCTACTGGAATCCCCCTTGAAGAGTTGGATTGCAAACTACTGGAAGAAGTTCGGTTTACTTCTCTACCAACCACCTTATCGCATTGATCCAAGTCATCCACTTTCTTATTCAGATCAGGATCAAGGTTCGGACACCGTTCCTCAACGCCCCAGTCACGAGAAACCGTCCAGCTGTTTTGAACAATGACAGGATCCTCAGTTGACTTGTCACCAAGAAGCCTAACATTGTAATGTACAATAATGGGCGGATCAGGCTCCCCTGGAAGCGGTTGTCCTGTTAGATCAATCCGGAAGCTACCAACAAGACCATTTGGGATACCAATAACTGTAATGGACGAACCCTGAGTCAGACCACACGGGATTTTCAACTTCACTCTACTTCCATCATCTTCAGTAGCATTCATTTTGCTAAGAAACTGTGGACACAGCTCCTCTTTTCCTTTCCTGGTTTGATTTTCGTTCACATCAACTAGTTTCTTCGCTTCAACCGCTGATAAAAGACTCTCCCAAACAATGCCGGCTTCCTTAATAGCATCAACTCCATTCACTAAGCTCTGTGCATTATCAACCAAGCTTCCTAAACGGTTCCAGGTAAGCAAAGACTCTTTCTCTTCTTTCGAGACATTCTGCTCAACAAATAGAGCCGAGACAGTGGCGATATCATCACCGGAGATCGCTTCTTGAGTGTTCCTCGCTTCGTTCATGAAGTCAGGGATGGTAATCCGCAGCCATTCGAGAGGAAGAGTGATGTTCGGAGTCACAGGAGAAGCAGTAATGTAAATCTTTGCAACAGGAGTAGTATTCAAGTCGACATATCTATACACTGTCAAGAACATAAACATTGATGCAACAAGAAGTCCACCATAAAATCTCTTCATTTTTTTGAGCCAAATCAAGTAGAGACTCTACGGTTGTACTGAATCGGCAACGAGTCTAGCAACGAGATCATTAGATTCAGGTTACACTAGAATGTTTAAAACTTCAATCAATACGGATAGTATCCCGAGCCCTGTCACACGAAGAAATGTGGTTTTTGATCATGGACAAGGAATAGAAATTGGAAGGACTAGCCAAGGAACCATCATGATGAAAATTATGATTCTCTATCAGTCTTATACTAAATATTTACCAATGATCAAAGCATGATGAAAGTTTGAGAAAACAAAATCAGATTTCCAAGTCACAGGGAAAATTCAAACCAAAATCTGAGAAACTCGATGCAGTTCAAAATCACCAGAGACTATAAATTGAAAAATGCCCAGAATTCGAAAATAAAGAAAACAAGTTACTGAATCAACTCTAACAATCAGCAGAAGCGAAAGGAGAATCTACTTACGGGAAAACGAGAAGCAATGTCCGTTGTTAAATCGGATTCCGGTACACCGGAATGTCGAGAGAGAGTGACAGAGAGATTTTCCGAGAGCGAAATTGTGGTCAGATCTCTGTGGATTTTTGTAGTTTCAGTTTGTCGTATTATCGAAGCACCATCCCACCAGCAAGAGAAAGCGAAGGTTGTTCTTTTTGCCTCTTACTATTAATTTTTAAATTGTTTTTTTTTTTTTTGTTCCTTCTTTAAAGCTCTAGAACAGAAACGGAAAAATGGTGAAAACTGTAAAGTGAAACTGCAAGAAGACACAATAGTTAAAAAGTAAAAACTGCAAGAAGTTACTGGAAATTGGGTCCGATTTCACCAAGGTAAAGACAGTTCACTGTATCTATCAATATTTGCTCTAAGTGCAGTTTAAAATACAAATTTAACCAAAAATATCGTAAATAACGTATGATTGGTATTACAAAAAATATTTTTAATTGACGTAAAACATATTTTTGGTTAATATACTATGACCGAGGATATAACCCGACACATTTTTTTGTTCGGTTTTATGTTTTTTCCGATTTGATTTGACGAGATTTGTCCAATTCGAACTAATTGGATGTCTAGATGTACATAAATATTACGATGACTAATAGTAATTTAGTTGATACTCTAGATGATATATTTTTTTTAATTCTGAAAACAAAATTACATTTGAATACAAAAAGCATAAAAGACAATTTTAATGGCTAGGAAGAAAAAAAGAAAAAGAAATTGGCAAGTGAGACTTGAAAGTTGAAAGTGTAAGGCAAGTTATGAAATCCAATTGTTTTTTGGATCGTTTTCTTAAATATCTTTTATTTTATAAAATTTGTCTGATTTAATTCCTAAATCATAAAAAAATAAAATCAAAATTTAGTTAAAAAATAACATCCAATTAATTAAAAATTGAGATAAATTTGAAAGGCAAAAGAAGTGGATATTGTACCAACACTGTACCAAGTTGCTGAAGATGAAGTAAATTCAGTCTTGCGTATTTCTTATTTGTTTTATTCATTAACATTGTTTATTGGATTTTGACGTTCTTCTAATTTCATTTTTTCAGGTCATTGGTGGACTCAACGGAAAACGGCAATATAATCAAAAGAACTAAAATGAAATTATAAAATAGAAAAACAAACTTATAAAATAGATTACATTTCCACCAATGAGATTTTTATGAATGATATCCGATAAATAAACAAGTAATATAGCTGTAATTGGGAATTAGCTAATTTATCCCCTAAATGGGCCATCCTCTTGGGTTTACGAGCAGAAAGTCAATAACAAACGCGTAATTGCTGTTATAAACAAATTTACTTAATTAACCCTTAAAATCCTGTCCTCAGAATTATTCTCGTCGAAGCAAAATATGGATCTTGTTCTTTTGGTGAATAAAAATCCTTGCTTTTGTTTTGTTAACTTGATTTGGGTAAAAATACAGATTCGCTTATGATGATTGAGAAGCAATATAGTTCTTGTTTATTTCTGTCGAAGCAATAGAAAGATCTTGTTCTTCTGGTGAATCAAAATATGGAGTTTGATTTGCTTTCGTTATTTGACATGTTTTTGAGGAGAAAAACCGATCTCTTTCTGATCTTGTTTTACCAATCAGAAACAAAAATATGTTAGTCTTAACTTGAGATGTCATTAAGAACACAGATCTTAATTCTAAGAGAAGATATCAAGTTTTACCTCAACAAGAGGACCAACCAAAAGATTCATCTAATACAGAAAAGTGACACAAAAACTCAGGTTCTCAGCCAATGGAACAATGTTAATGAATGAAACAAGTAAGATATACGCATGATACAATATTCGTACAAATATCCATTTCTTTTGTCTTTCAAATTTATCTCAATTGTTAATTAATTGAATGCTCTTTTCTTACAAATTTTAGTTTTAATTTTTCATGATGTAGGGATTAAACGGGATGACAAATTTAATTATGAAAATAAAAGATATTGAGAAAACGATCCAAGAAGCAATTGGATTTGCTCCAGGGATAGAGTGTAACAAAGATTCATCGCATAATAACCAATTCTTACAGGTTTATCTATGCGTTGACACTTCGACTTATATGATAGTGATATATACGTTACAAATGAAAACACCTTCACATCTCACGCTATGATGACTTGATAACTTGCCTTACCCTTTCAACTTTTAAGTCTTGAAAGTTGATTTTAGTGGTCTCAAAGTCCAAATAATAATAAAAAACAAAGTTGAGATGAAATTGTGTGTGATTCGTCTCAGTGAGCTGAGACTCATGGTGGGTATCATGGGACACGTGGAAGGCTGTCATTCGTTGAAAAAAAAATCATTTGTTGAAAATTAAAAAAAAATCATGAATCTTCTTCTCTCTCCAACATTTTGTGATACCCACATGAGTTTATTGGTGAACATGCTCTAAGCCACTTTATGCCTTTAGAAAACAAAAGGCATTCCAAGAAACTTTAACGATCGGTCTTTTCCCTAGATCACTAGACCATAAGAACCGGGTAAAAAGCTTTGCAAGATTCTTAAGGCACCTCTAAGGAAGGGAGAAAACACAAAACCAGAGCTTAGCCAAATTATGAATGACAGATGAGATCAAGTGAAGTCCTCTAGCAAAGGAAAAGCACTTAACGGTCCAACCATTGAACTTAGTTGAGTTACAATTTGTCAAGGGTGAATAATCTGCCTTCCTAAGCTTATGGTGGAGAAGAAGTAAGCCCAGGAATCGGATGGGATGGGAAGGGAACTCCCTTGTAAAGCTAAATATGTTAAGGGATTCAGCTACCTATGGGTTCAATTTCACCGTCAAAAGAGCTGTTTTTTCCCTGTTCATACTTAGGCCAGAGGCTTTAAAAGGAATCAGGAGAAAAGGCTATCCTTGAAGGAAGCCAATATTACCCGCATCGAAATGTGAGTTAGTCAGATTTGAGTATATCTCCATAGCTGTAACAGAGTTCCCCATTAACATTGATAGAGAAATGTGAGTTAGTCAGATTTGAGTATATCTCCATAGCTGTAACAGAGTTCCCCATTAACATTGATTGAGAAAGCAGTAGTTGTGATGCATAGAGCAATATCGTTTGTAAATAAGGGAGGAAAATCCGTACCTCTGAATATTTGAATGGTAAAATTCAGGCTGACGCAGTCAAAACCTTTCCTCAAATATACTTTTAGAAGACATCTCTTAGAGATATTTGATTTTCCAAATTCTTGAACCATCTATATCGCTAAGAGAACATTTTTTTACCAATAGTCTCCCTTTAACAAATGCATTAGGAGTTGGAGATCATATCAGGCGTGATTAAAACCTTGAAAACAAAGAGAAATTTGTTTGGAATCGACTAGCTTTTCTGCACCAGTTCTCTTGGGAATCAAAGAGATAGCCGTACAGTTCCACTGCTTTAAAATATGACCAAATTCAAAGAACTTCATGACTGCCTTTGTTAAATCATCACCAAGAGCTTCCCATGTTCTTCCAAAGAATTCAGTCGTGAATCCATCCGGTCGTTTTGCAAAAACCTCCCACCTTTCATCTTCATAGGTAATCTCAGCATGTAAGATCCACTTGGTAGCCTCACTGTATTTATACGATAACAATATATATATACTTACAAAATGTAGTTTCCCCTAGTATCATATATGTTACAGTTTGGATATAAAGTCAACGGATGTTAAGTGCAACCCGTGATGTACTTGGGAAGGGTGTGTGTATTAGAGACGTAACTTGTTGGACACAACAGTTACCAATGGTTAACATAGAGTTACAATTATGTAAACATCTATATAAGTGTGTATATTGTTCTGATGTAAAATTCTCGAGAATAAAGATAAGCTTTTCAGATTTTTACTCTGTTCTCTTTTTTCTTCCAATAAACTTGAAATAAACGCTCTGAAATTTTTTGTTTTTGATTTACATTGATTTTCTTATCACAAACCCTATTCTCATTACTCTCTAAACTGGATTGGGCAACATGGCTTGTCTGCAAGGCAATCTTTTTAGCTATAACGAAACACTACACATGTAACGTGATACACTTTGGAAAGTCATATCACAAACGATTTTTGATTAAGAAATAGGAAAACTCCAAGTAAAATGTAACACGCAAATATTTGGAGTTTGCATTTATTCAAAATCTAACCTATATTAATAGAAGAAGCTAATATTAACACATTGCTCGAAGGTAAGCAAAACATTAAAGTGAACAAAGGATGAGAGAAATTGAAAACATAGTGTATACAACTTTGTGAATAAAAATGCAACGATTAGCTAAACATATTTTTATTTATAAGTTTGTGTATAGCAATGATGATAGTTCCTTAGAACCTTCATGTTTATATATGCAGATACTTGTAAACATGCACCACCTACTACGATGAATATATATTTTGGTCTTTAAAGATTTTATTCTATTTCTTATAATTAAGGTGTTCTAAGATGAGAAATGCATCATCCTTTGCTGCAAATGTTTGAGATACAAAGATTTAGAAACCTAAAAGAAAGTTTGAGGTACTTACATGATGGATCAATTGATCTCAAGGGCTGGTACCGTTGTTCTTTGCACCCGTGAATCTCCCACTATCATATGTGCGCAAGATATTCATGCAAACTTAAAATTGAAAGGTTATCTAAAAACTATAAAATAATTCAATGCAAGTGATAGTAATAGAGGAATCTTTTTTTTTTGGTTCACTCATGATAATGTCTGATTACTTTTTGACCTTACAATCCACTCAATTGTGGAGAGGTTTAGCTGATTATCAGCGAGCTAAAACCATGAAAGAGATTGAGGAGGAGAGAGAGGAGGATAAACTTCACCAGTTTCTAATGGGTTTGGATGAAAACGTGTATGGGGCTGTATGTCTTCTTTGTTATCTCTAGATCCTTTATCATCAATTGATGAAGCCTATCAAGTCTTGACACAAGTTGAAGAGTCAAAGATTGGTAGTCGTCTTATGGTTGAGAAAACAGAGGAGATGAGCTTTGCTGTTCAAACATCACCTCGTCCACAAAGTCATCCACAAGTATCATTGTGCACCAGCTGACAAAAACGCACTTCCGGATGATGATGAAGTATCATTGTTCGTATTGATGAAGTATTACTCTCTTTATCGATGATCAACAACACTCGTGGGTTAATATATGGACTGATCAATTCCGACTCTCATCCAATTCGGTTGGTAAGCTTTTCAAAGAAGGAAACTTAAAGGTACTTACTCTTATGTTAACTCTAAGTCCATTAAATCGTATTTCCGGATTCACATGGAATGGATTGTGAATTTTTTTGAATTTTGGAATACATGTTCAAGCTAGAAGACGTGGCGATGGGGATATGGATCGCTTACCTGGCGAAACAGGGACTCGAGCCTCATTATGAGAACGATGGAAGGATCATAACTATTGAGGACAACTATGTAAATATATATATTACTTATGTTATATTTCCTATTCTATGGCATTGTAACGTGTAGAGGAAGTTTAGAATATTATGTTAGGGCATCATAAACCTATGTATATATATAGCCTCTTAACGTGAATAAGAAGGGGAGTTTTCTCTGGCTAAAACCCTTGTTATGGTATCAGAGCAGAGACATTGAAAAAAAAAAAAAAGAGAGAGAGAGAAGAAGAAGATTAAACAACGATGGGTGATCAAACGAATAATGTGGTGGTAACGGTACCGACGCCGGATGCGTCGTTGTCGCCGTTCTATCTCCATCCTTCTGACGGACCGGGAAACTTGATTACAACGGTGCAATTGCGAGGAGAAAACTATGAAGAATGGTCTAAGCTGAAGATGCAGCTGCTGAAGCAGCAACCTGTAGCAGCACCAGATGGGAATACTTCAGAAAAGGACGGGCCAGCTGGTGGGCTTGAAGCTTGATGGGCTTTTGGAGTGGATCAGTCCGAGCAAAGAGAGGACGTGATGAGCACTCAAAGGAAGGGCTAGAGGATATCTTTGGAGAAGATTTACTCAAGCTTGAAGATTTCCTTATTCTTAGGAGAAGATTAGGAAAGTGTACTTATCCATGAAGATTTATATTGAAGAGTAAATCTAGCATGGAGTGGAGGCCAAGGCTAGGTTGAGCCGCAGGTCATTGGGTATAAATAGGTGTGTTAGGACGAGAAAAAGCTTTAACACAACTAGAGCAAATATTTAGCAAAGGGATAAGGGTTTCGGGAAACACAGAAATCTTGTATCAAGGGCTAAAGGGAAAAGAGTTCACGTATCGGGTTGATTCGTGAACAGGGTAGACTAGGATTAAGTGAAAGCAATACGTGTAAGTATTCGAGTCATTAATCAAATGTCTTTTTGAGGAACCCTTTGTGTTGTGTTCTGTTTCTGCTTCAGTAGTATTCTCTGAATTACGTAGCTGTTACATTTTTATTTGGTATCAGAGCAGCACTTGTTCGTATTACTACAGGTGAGATCTTGTGGAGAAAATGGATAGCTATGACGAATTGGTTAACAATTCTAAGGTGATACTTGATGGCGGAAACTACGGGTTCTGGAAATCTAGGATGAAGTTCATAATCGTGGGAATCGATGTACTGGCCTGGAGATCTGTACTGTTACAATGGGAAGCACCTGTGATAGTGGATGACAATGGATTCAAGACTCCTAAACCAGAGGAGACATGGACAGAGGAAGAATTAAAGAAGGCCAAGTACAACGCCAGAGCCTTGTCTGCCATACATTCTTCTGTAACTAAGAAGACCTTCGAGCTGATTCAAGGATGCGAAACAGCAAAGGAAGCATGGGATCTGCTTCAGACACACTTCGAGGGAACCTCTAAGGTTCAGAGTTCCAGAAGAGACATGATGGCTTCTCGGTTTGAAAACATGAGGATGGAGGAACATGAATCTATATCAGACTTTAGTTCAAGGTTGAAGTCACTGGCGCAGGAGTCTGCGACACTAGGAAAGAAGTACAAAGACAAAAAATTGGTAAAGAAATTCTTAAGATGCCTTCCTGTTCGATTCATGGCTTACAAGTCAGCTCTGAACGTGTCTCAAAATACCGAAGATCTTAGTTTTTGTGAAGTTGTGGGGATGCTACAGGCTCATGAGATGGAATTGAACAATGCTGCAGACTACTCAAGGAAGAACAAGAACTTGGCTCTAACCTCATGTGAGACAACTGAAGAGACTGAAGACGGAGATCCGATGAGTTTGCTGGTAAGAAGGTTCGATCGAGCTCTGAGAAGAATCGAACGAGGTCAAGGTCAGAAGAGTACAGGAGGAGGTAGGTTTCAGTCTGAAGGAGAGAAGCAAGGTAGGAAGGCTGAACTTCAGTGTCACGAATGCAAGGGATATGGTCACTTCAAGTCTGAATGTCCTTCAATCAGGAGAAGAGAAATGAAATGCTCAGTATGCAAAGGAGTCGGACACACCCAGCAAGAGTGTGTTGATACTCAGAAGCAAAGAAGAGAGAGGTCGATGATGGCTGAAGAAGACTCTGAAGCTGACAGTGAGGCTGAAGAAATCCTGAATAACCTGGTATCATTCGTGGGAATCCTGGAAATAGAAGATGAACAGTCTGATTCTGAAGCTGATGATGATGAACTGGTTGAAAGTTACAAAGAGGTTCGTGAGACTCTCATCAGATTGGGACAGGAGAATCGTGCACTAGTAAAGGAGAAGCAGCGTCTTGAAGCCCAGGTTGTAGATCTACAAGGAAAACTTCAGGATGAACAGAAGTTGAGTCAGGAGAGTGTTCTATTACTGAAGGAAAAACTCAATCTGGCGGTCAAGGCAGTCAATCTGGAAAAGGAACTACTAGCTGAGAAGAAGATCTCTGCCGAACTTCAATCACAACTGGATCTGCAGTACAAGAAGATTCGCATGTTTGCTGGAACAGAACAATTGGATAGAATTCTGTCTTATGGAAGGACTGAAGCAGTTCACAGAGGACTAGGATACACTGGGAAAGGTGGATCAGAAGCCAACAGCATCAAGTTTGTGGCCGCCAGTGGTCAGTCACAACCTACGGTCAGAACTGGAGTTGCGAAAGTAAGAAGACTGGAAGTCAGTGCAAAACAAAAGAGTGGATGTTACTTCTGCGGTAAGCATGGGCACATACGAGCCTATTGCTACAAGTACTGGGAGAGAGTCAGACGGCTTCAGTATGAGGGAAGATTCACCTGGAATGGAAGTCGTAATCAGATCTGGGTAAAGAAATCAGATTTACGGGCTCCTGCTACAGGACAGAGAGCTAAACGCACTTCACAGTTTGGGCTCAGATGTAATATGGCGATTTTGTCAGAAGAACAAGAAGATACAGGTCCATGGTATTTTGATAGTGGTAGTTCTCGACACATGACGGGAACCTTGGGCATTCTGGACAACTTCAAGACAATCAAGAAAGGCAAGGTTACTTTCGGGGACGGAGGACATGGTCGCATTCAAGGAAAAGGTCAGACATGTGATACAGATTTACCTAAACTAATGAATGTTTATCTGGTGCAGGGTCTAAAAGCAAATCTCATCAGTGTGAGCCAACTGTGTGACGAAGGGTTGACAGTATGCTTCACAAAACAGGACTGCAAGGCAATAGACAACAAAGGGAAGACTGTGTTGATGGGAGTTAGAACTGGCAACAACTGTTACATGTGGAAGAAAGAGGCTATCAACTGCTTCAGTGCAACAGATGATCTAAACCTATGGCATCAACGGTTGGGTCACATGAATGTTCGAAGCCTTACGTCTCTCACAAATCAGGAGATGGTCAGGGGAGTTCCTCAACTTAAGGGAGGAGAAACATTTGTGTGTGGACCTTGCAGCAAGGGTAAGCAGGTGAAAGTTCAACACAAGAAAGTGATGGATGTTCACTCGGAGTCAGCACTTAATCTGGTTCACATGGATTTGATGGGGCCTACTCAAGTGGAGAGTGTCACTGGAAAAAGGTATGTGTTTGTCCTCGTTGATGACTACACAAGATATACTTGGGTCAGATTTCTCCGGGAAAAATCTGAAGCAGCAGACAGCTTCAGAATCTGGGCGTTACAACTGATTAATGAACGAGGAGGAATCAAGAAGATACGCAGTGATCATGGTGGTGAATTCCAGAATGGGTACATGAAGGAATTCTGTGAAGATCATGGTATTGCGCACCAGTTTTCAGCCCCTTGGACGCCTCAGCAAAATGGTGTAGTTGAAAGGAAAAACAGGACGCTGCAGGAAATGGCTAGAGCAATGATACATGGAAACAACATTGCTGAGAGATACTGGGCAGAAGCTGTAAGTACTTCATGCTACATTATCAACAGGGTCTATGTTCGGAAAGGATTGTCCAAGACACCGTATGAGTTGTGGAAAGGTAAGAAGCCAAATCTCAGCTACTTTCATGTGTTCGGGTGTAAGTGCTACATTCTGAATGACAAAGACTACCTGGGAAAGTTCGATTCAAGAAGTGATGATGGTATTTTTCTGGGTTATTCCGAGAGTAGTACAGCCTTCAGATGTCTGAATAAAAGAACAGGAGTGATCGTTGAATCAGTCAATGTGGTTTTTGATGACTGTGCTGGTACAAGGTCATGCAGGGATAGGATTGTGCTTCATGACGAGGAGTCAGAAGACCCATCAGATAAAGGAAGAGGACAGCAGTCTGGTACAGAGGTAGAGTCTGACTCAGAACTCCAATTTGGTGCAGAGGAAGAGACAGAGCAAGCTGCTACACCTCACGTGCCTCGGAATCATTCAGCATCTGATCTTATCAGTAATGTGAATGAAGGGAGGAAAACCCGAGGAGTTAAGAAGGATTATCGCGAAATGATAAGCCTAAAGAAGAAAAACCACGAAGTAGTTCAGTTTGCATGCTTTGTGTCAGTGATTGAACCACGGAATCATGTTCAAGCCCTTGAAGACGATTTCTGGATTATTGCAATGGAACAAGAGCTCGAGCAGTTTGAGAGAAACGATGTGTGGGAATTGGTTCCACGACCAGAGGATGTCAACATTGTGGGTACGAAGTGGATTTTCAAAAACAAGATCGATGAGACTGGAGTTGTGATTCGAAACAAAGCAAGAATGGTGGCACAAGGATATTCTCAGATTGAAGGAGTGGATTTTGAAGAAACATTTGCTCCTGTAGCAAGATTGGAGTCGATTCGTTTTTTCTTGGGCATGTCGTGTATTCTGAACTTCAAAGTTTATCAGATGGACGTCAAGAGTGCATTCCTGAATGGTTTCCTGCAGGAGGAGGTTCACGTGGAGCAACCAAAAGGGTTTGAGGATTCGGATAATCCAAACCATGTGTACAGACTGAAGAAAGCCCTGTATGGGCTGAAGCAGGCACCACGAGCTTGGTATGAAAGACTGACGAGCTTCCTGATGCAGCAAGGATATGCAAGGGGTAGTGTGGATAAGACACTGTTTATACTTGAGCAGGAGAAGCATATCATGATGGTCCAGATTTACGTGGACGATATTATCTTTGGAAGTACATCACAGAAGCTAGTAGACGAGTTTGTGGAAAGCATGACTCAGGAGTGTGAGATGAGCATGGTTGGGGAGTTGAAGTACTTCCTGGGACTTCAAATTACTCAATCAGAAGAGGGTGTGTTTATTTCTCAGAGTACCTATGCAAAGAATCTTCTGACCAAGTTCAAGATGGACCAATGCAAAGAAGCCAAGACACCTATGAGTACTACAGCCAAGATGACACGAGACAGTGAGGGGAATGATGTGGACGTCAAGCTGTACAGAGGAATGATCGGCAGTCTGCTGTATCTCACTGCAAGTAGACCTGATTTGTGTCTGAGTGTTGGAATCTGTGCTCGGTTTCAAGCCAAGCCAAAGCAGTCGCATCTTGAAGCAGTCAAGAGAATTATCAGATATGTCAAAGGTACAGCCAATTTGGGAGGTTGGTTCTCAAAAGGATCAAACAAAAATTTGGTTGGATATTGTGATGCTGACTGGGCTGGGAGTTTAGATGATCGGAAAAGTACCAGTGGTGGGTGTTTCTTTTTGGGAAATAACTTGATCTCCTGGATGAGCAAGAAACAGAACTCTGTATCTTTGTCCACAGCTGAAGCAGAGTACATTGCCCTAGGAAGCTGCTGCACCCAACTTCTCTGGATGAAACAAATGTCTGCTGACTATGGGATGGATTCTGGACCACTTCTGGTTCACTGTGACAACAAGAGTGCTATAAGCATCTCAAAGAACCCAGTGCAACACTCGAGAACGAAGCACATTGACATTCGACACCACTTCATCAGAGAACTTGTGGAGGAGAAACAGGTAGTGGTGGGACATATTGTTACTGATTTACAACTGGCTGATTTATTTACAAAACCCCTGGATTTTAATCGTTTTATCACTTTAAGAAACTCGATTGGTGTTTGTGGAATTTGATCAATTGTGAAGTGTGCAGAACTGATACAGGTACTGGTTCAAGGTGCATATGAGGCTTTGATTTTGTTTGGAGTCTAAAACATCAATGAGAAAGAGCTGCCTATTATGTCGTCTTGTCTTGACATCAGTACAGGTTCCACGGTAAAGAAAGAGTCAAAGTTGAAGAAAGAAAATTCAGGAGACAGCTTCTGAGAAGTCAAGTGATGGAGCTGTCTCAGTCAAAAGAAAAGAAAACAAAAAAAAAAAAAAACAACAAAAGAACCCAGAAAAGTGGGCAGGCGTGTGGAGGTGAAGAAAATCAAAAAAAAAGGTGATTCACACGCCTTGAGTGCATCAGCAACTTTCTCGAGTGGATAAAGGTTGAAAACTGGTTGAGACAAGATAAAGACATGATGGTGTGAAACCTACTCATTGGAGTAGAAGATGACCAGATGGTATGAATCAGGTCAAGCTGAGTGTGTACTGCGAATTGGTCAAAGCTCAGTCTCTGAAACATCACTCAAAAAAAAAAAAAAAAATTGGTAAATTAATCTTGTGTCAAAGAAAAGTTTTTCAAAAGCCAGTTTAGATCCTTACAATAACCATCATTATCTGTTTAATCCCCATTATGCTATCAAGTGAATGTGGTTGTTACTCTGTGTGTTTATGAAAAATCTAATGAGTGTAAAAAGCTGTTGCAGTGTTCTGAAGTTGGTACAGGATCTCCTAGTTCAAAACAATCCGAGAATTTGGGCTTCTGTGTGTATGGGCCTGGCAACAAAAATGGGCCTAAGAATGTCGGTTGGACTTTTAGTGTTTTCCAAATTGCAGCCCAAAAGAATTTCGTGAGTTTAAATAGTCCTCTTGTTTGGCCACGAAAAGAAGTACAGGAAAATCAAGAGTCTTTTACTTCAGAAACCCTAGAAATTCAAAAGAGGAAAAAGAAGATTTCGTGCAGTCACCATGGGAGGAGATTCAAGCTCGAAGTTGGCTAAAAACAAGAGATCGAAGAAGGATTCCCCAAAGGACGATCCCAATCAACTCCGATTGAGGGATGAAGCAGAAGAAGACGAGGGGTCACCGACTTACAAGACCCCAGGTCTTGAACTAGGTGGCGAGGAGATGCCTATGTTTGATGCCCGGGTGAATGAAGCAACTGATCTCATAGGTCAGCTTGCAGAAGACTATCGGACTCCGTCGTCATCTCCGATTCGTGACGAGGATTCCGAGAACGAGGAAGTCGAGGTCACTGATTCTGCATGGGGTATGGAAGAAGAGGAGATAGAAGAGAAGCCTTTGATTCGTAACTCAAAGACACTAAAGGTGAAAAAGGAACTGCAGAAGAAGTTGGGGAAACAAGTCGAGGAGGAAGAGAGCTCTGAAACTGGTGATTCAGACGATGCAGGAACAGGATCTGTGACTGGTGGAGTCTCCTTTGATTCTGACAAGTTCTGCTCAGCTGGAGCCTACCAAAGGTACATCGTATTCAAACATCGAGGTCTCCTTTGATTCTGACAAGTTCTGCTCAGCTGGAGCCTACCAAAGGTACATCGTATTCAAACATCGAGGTATTATTGGTGAAAAATTGGTTGATTTAGAGAAACAGAAGGAATTGGAGTATCCGTCTGTGATTGCTGAAGCTGGATTTTCTCCCACAGTATCGATTAAGTCAGGTTATGATAGGGAGGTTATTAATGAGTTTTATGCAAATCTGGGAGACACTGTGATAAATGATGGGGGAGTTATGGTTTTGGTCCGAGGTCGCATCATTAACTTCAGTCCTGTCAAGATCAACGAGTTTCTGAAGATGTCTGAACTGAATGCCAAGGATTTGAAGACTGCAGCAGCAACTGACAAAACAGATCCAGACTATGTTGCTGCTTTTCTGAGAGAAGATGGATCTCATGAGGGGATGGTTCAGGTCACCAACAAGCGTCCCAAGAAGGTTCCAGCGCTGTCTACAGTTCACCTTTCTCCAAAGTTTGCTGCTTTGGCTATTCTGGCTGGGCACAACTGGTATCCAACAACGCATCGTACACACATCGCTCAATACAGAGCCTTGCTTCTGTACAAGTTGGCTCAGAAGGTGCGAGTGGATTTTGGAGAGATGGTATTTCAGCAAGTTATGGCCATAAGTGAGATTGAGAGAGAAGACAACAAGCAGGCTGATTCAAGAAAGCTGGTGTTCCCTCATCTGATCTATGGGATGATTCAGGAACAGTGTGGAGATGTTGTCAGTGAAGATGAGGTTTTGGTACTCCCTACGCATTACCAGATGGATGGTCGAACTGAGAAGAAGGACACGGGAGCAACCAAAGGGGCAACCAGGACATCATTGCGTACCAGGACCAAGGCTGCTGCATCAGTCAAAGATGAACCAGTAACCAAGAAAAGAGCCCAGCCGTCTTTAAGCCTACCTGCTCTGAAGAAGAAAACCAAGAGGGAGCCAGAACAGTCAAAGTCGTCTAGCTCAGCTCAGTTTGATGACTCAGGATCAACAATCGACGTTCAACTTGGCCACATCAGTGTGCCTCTGGGTCGCTCAAATCAGAAGGTGGTCAACAACGCTCTGCATCAGATTACTTCTGTGCTGCATCAGCTGACTGGGATAGTTCGTGACCTGCGTCATGCAAACCAAGGTGAGTCTCTATGATCTCTTGTTATTCTATTTTGTCCACTAATGTCTGTGTTTTTAACTTGTGTGCTCCCAAGCAGGGGGAGAAATGAGTGATGACGAAAGTGGCTAAGTAGGTCGTGGTCTGTGGGGCTGGTTTTTGGGTATTTTTAAATTGCATTTAAGAACTCGGTTGCGATTATGGGGGAGTTTTTCTTTTGGGTTCTGATTCCAAACTCTAAGTACTTTAGGTTGTTCAGACTTGAGCTTGTAATAAATTTTACAAGTTGGCTTCTTATGGATGGAGTTGGAACTTGTGTGTGTTTGGTTGCGGTTGTTTTTGCAGATACTTGGGAGACACACAAAGCTAAAAAGGGGGAGATTGAAGATGCAGCTGCTGAAGCAGCAACCTGTAGCAGCACCAGATGGGAATACTTCAGAAAAGGACGGGCCAGCTGGTGGGCTTGAAGCTTGATGGGCTTTTGGAGTGGATCAGTCCGAGCAAAAAGAGGACGTGATGAGCACTCAAAGGAAGGGCTAGAGGATATCTTTGGAGAAGATTTACTCAAGCTTGAAGATTTCCTTATTCTTAGGAGAAGATTAGGAAAGTGTACTTATCCATGAAGATTTATATTGAAGAGTAAATCTAGCATGGAGTGGAGGCCAAGGCTAGGTTGAGCCGCAGGTCATTGGGTATAAATAGGTGTGTTAGGACGAGAAAAAGCTTTAACACAACTAGAGCAAATATTTAGCAAAGGGATAAGGGTTTCGGGAAACACAGAAATCTTGTATCAAGGGCTAAAGGGAAAAGAGTTCACGTATCGGGTTGATTCGTGAACAGGGTAGACTAGGATTAAGTGAAAGCAATATGTGTAAGTATTCGAGTCATTAATCAAATGTCTTTTTGAGGAACCCTTTGTGTTGTGTTCTGTTTCTGCTTCAGTAGTATTCTCTGAATTACGTAGCTGTTACATTTTCATAAGCATGTGCGGAATGCCTTGCGAACAAAAAGGAAGCTAGGGTTCATTGATGGATCTTTAACAAAGCCGACATCGGCGGCAGAGATTGAACAGTGGGAAGTTGTCAATTTCATGTTGGTAGCATGGATTATGAATACCATTGAACCGACTTTAAAGACTTCGGTTTCAATGGTTGATGAAGCTAAAATTTTGTGGGATGATTTGAAGTTACAATTTTCAGCAGGGAATGGACCGAGAATTAGTGAACTACGGGCTGATTTAGCTAATTGCAGACAGCATGGAGACATCGTGATGGTGTACTATGGAAAACTCAAAAAGATGTGGGATGAGCTTGCGGTTTATAAACCGATTCGATCTTGCTCATGTGGAGAACTTGCAGCGCTTCTAGAAGAAGATCGTGATGAAGAAAGAACAAATACTTTTCTTAATGGATTAGAGACAGTGAGATTTGGGACGGTTCGCTCCACCATCACAAGTATGGAGCCTCTTCCCAAAATTTCTCAAGTCTACCAACGTATCATACGAGAGGAAAGGCAACAAAATATAGCAAGAAACAGAGACGATAAAACAGAGGCGGTAGGTTTTGCCGCATATGCTGGGAATCAAGCTCGTTCTTCTCCACTAATAGATCGAGAAAAGGATGCGACTTGCACTAATTGTGGTAAGTATGGTCACGCAAAGTCTGATTGTTTTCAGATCAAAGGTTATCCGGAATGGTGGGGTGAGAGAGGTCGAAATTTTAGTGGCAGAGGGGGAGCTCGTGGAGGTCGATTTGGTCGCGGAGGTGGAATGGTTGGAAGCTTTGGTGGACGAGGACGTGGTATGATGTCTACTGGTCGTGCTCATGCTGCAATTCAGTCAACGATAACTCCACTCAGTTCAGTTCAGCCCACGGCAAATATGGCCAAGAAAGAGGAGTACGATCAAAGCTCGTTACCAAACCTCACGGATGATCAGTGGACTGCTGTTGTGAAATTTCTCAACACAAAGAAACCAGATTCAGTTGATACTTTGACGGGTAAGAGAGATAACACTGAATTTATTATTTATACAGGAGCTTCACACCACATGACATGGAACCTCAATCTATTGAGCAATGTAGTTGATATTTTTCCATGTTTGATTGGACTTCCTGATGGGGATCATGCAATTGCTACAAAACAAGGAGATGTTTGTTTAGGCAACAATTTATGGCTTCGAGGAGCATTATATTCTTCGGAATTACAATGCTCTCTGATTTCTGTTTCTAAGTTGCTTAAAACAATTAAGGGTTCTATCACTTTTACTGAAGATTTATGTGTTTTACAGGACCGTACTTCGAAGACGTTGATTGGTGCTGGTGAAGAGTGCGGAGGGGTCTATGTGTTTCGAGGCATCATGGGTGCTCAAGCTCACGCATCAACAACTTTTGGGGCAAGAGATCTATGGCATCGTCGTTTAAGACATCCATCCAATAGGGTTTTATCATTTTTATCGAGTCAAGTTGATGTTGGGAAACCTTCTGAGACAGAAGTCGTTTGTGATACTTGTTTCCGGGCTAAGCAAACCCATGATTCTTTTCATGAGAGTTCTAATGAAGCTAAAGAATTATTTGGTTTAATACATTGCGATGTTTGGGGACCCTATCGTACCGTTTCCTCAACAGGTGCTGCATATTTTCTTACCATTGTCGATGATTATTCTCGTGCTGTTTGGATTTATCTTTTGCAAGAAAAACGTGAAGTGGCAGTTACTTTACAAAATTTTTTTTGCTTTGGTTAATCGACAATTTAACAAGAAAGTAAAAATCGTACGAAGCGACAATGGAACCGAATTCTTGTGCTTGAAGCCATTCTTTGAGAAAGAAAGTGTTCTTCATCAGACATCATGTGTATACGCCACAACAAAATGGTCGTGTCGAGAGAAAACATCGCCATATTCTGAATGTATCTCGATCCTTGATGTTTCAAGCTAGCCTACCAATTCGATTTTGGGGTGAGTGTGTCTTAGCAGCAGCTCATTTAATTAACAGAACACCATCAACTTGACTTCATGGTAAGACTCCTTATGAGATGTTATACGGATCAGTACCAATCTTTGATCGACTTAAAGTTTTTGGGTGTTTGTGTTACGCCCACAACAAGTCTCGTGATAAAGACAAGTTTGGAGAACGAAGTAGGAAGTGTGTATTTGTTGGTTATCCATATGGTCAAAAGGGATGGCGTGTGTATGATATTGAGAAGGAAAAATATTTTGTATCTCGTGATGTAGTATTCCATGAACACTAATTCCCGTTTTCTACATCCCATACTCCGAGTGTTGACTCTTCTCATGATTTACTACCACAAGAAAAATGGGTTGATGATGATTTACCACCAACTGGTGGTGTTATGAACGAATCTATCTCCACGGATACACATGAATCGTTGACACCACCAAGACGAGTAGAAGAAAGGGGGAGTTCATCTTTGCAATTTGATCATTCTCCACAAGTTGAGACTCCTCATGTTGTGGTTGCTACAGAACCGGTAGTTCCTGAAGAACAGTTCGGTAGAGGGAAACGTACTCGTACAACATCGACTCGGTTGAATGATTATGTTGTGTATACCACTCAATGTAAAACAGACACCTCGCACCAAGCTCCTGCACCAGCGTCTTCTCCACCAGGTACGGTCCTTTATCCGATCTCTAACTATGTTACGTGTGATCGTTTTTCAGAAAAAGCACAAGGCATTTCTTGCTGCTGTTACATCTGTTGTGGCACCGAAAATATATGCGGAGGCGGTTAAACTTAAAGAATGGTGTGAAGCTATGGGATATGAGATTGATGCTCTGGAATTAAATGATACGTGGTATGTGACTGATCTTCCTCCGGGTAAAAAGGCATTGGGATGTCGTTGGGTTTACACAATTAAACATAATTCGGATGGGACCATCGAGCGATATAAGGCTCGACTAGTGATACGAGGTGATAAACAGATTGCTGGAAAGGATTATGATGAGACGTTTGCTCCGGTTGCAAGGATGACCACAGTACGAATGTTTCTTAAAGTAGCGGCAGTGAAAAAATGGGAGGTTCACCAGATGGATGTGCACAATGCTTTCCTCCATGGTGACTTAGAAGAAGAAGTATATATGACATTGCCACCGGGTTTTCGTTCTACAGAAAAGAATAAAGTCTTGAGGCTTCGGAAATCTTTATATGGATTACGTCAAGCTCCACGTTGCTGGTTTGTGAAGCTCACTACAGCCTTACGCGGGTATGGTTTTGTTCAGACATATTCTGATTATTCCTTGTTTTACTTGGCTCGAGGTACTATGCGGTTATATGTTTTAGTATATGTGGATGACTTGTTAATTGGTGGAAATGATGCGGATGCCATTGCTCGATTTAAGGGATATTTAAGTGAATGCTTTCATATGAAGGATTTGGGACCCTTAAAATATTTTCTAGGCATCGAGGTGGCGCGTTCTCCAGAGGGTATTTACTTATCGCAGCGTAATTATGCTTTAGATATCATTGATGAATGCGGTTTATTGGCTGGAAAACCTGTTACTACACCAATTGAACAAAATCATAGCTTACAAGTTATTGAAGATGGGCCGTATACTGATCCGAAACGTTATCGACGTCTTGTGGGACGATTGGTTTATTTTACTGTGGTTCATGTACTTGCGCAGTTCTTACAGAAACCACTAGCTAAGCATTGGGACGCAGCTATTTGGGTAGTTCGTTATCTTAAAGGTTGTCCGGGACAAGGAGTTTTGTTTACTGCAAATAGCGATCTTAAGCTTTCGGCTTTTTGTGACTCCGATTGGTCTGCGTGCCCACTTACAAGACGTTCATTGTTAGGTTATGTGGTTCTTCTTGGACAATCCCCGATTGCTTGGAAGACCAAGAAGCAAGAAACCGTCTCTTTGTCTTCCGCCGAGGCGGAATATCGAGCTATGCGTTGTACGACTAGTGAGTTGAAATCAGATCGTGAACTTCTCTCCTATTTTGGAATCCAACATGACGAGCCCATTACTCTCTTTTGTGATAGTCAGGCTGCACTGCATATTGCCGCAAATCCGGTTTTCCATGAGCGTACAAAACATATTAATTGAACGTGATTGTCATTTTGTGCGAGATTGGATCCAAGAGGGTGCTCTTGCTACATCGAAGGTTCATACATCCAATCAACTAGCAGACATTCTTACTAAGGCTCTTGGCTCTCCACAATTCACTTATCTACTTTGCAAGTTGGACATTCGCGATCTTCATGCGCCAACTTGAGGGGGAGTATTGAGGACTACTATGTAAATATATATATTACTTATGTTATATTTCCTATTCTATGGCATTGTAACGTGTAGAGGAAGTTTAGAATATTATGTTAGGGCATCATAAACCTATGTATATATATAGCCTCTTAACGTGAATAAGAAGGGGAGTTTTCTCTGGCTAAAACCCTTGTTAATAAGTGATGGATGCAAGGACGGTTATGTGATTGCTCATTACCAAAGTCCTGCAGAAATGACTTGCCTCTGGCGTAAATACCAAGAAATCAAACGCTCTCTTTGCTGCCGCGGTTGGTAAAACTCAAGACGTAAAACGCGTTCTTTTATGAGCTTGCGTTTTGGTTCACGTCTGCGTCACCACATGTACAAAAAGAGAATATGGTTTTTATTTGTTAATTCTTTGTCATGAAAACATCTGATTTGGTTCGTTTTAGTATATGTAGATTATAAGACAGTTTAGGTGTATAGTAATGGTTTCAATAGAATGGTCGAAATTTTCATTTACTAATTTTTTTGTTCGATGGGGGGTATATATAGAGTCATAGATTCATAGGTGCATATTATACAAAGCAATTTCCTATAAATCAAATGTTGTTGATATTGCTTACTCTTCACAAGTGCTACGTGTCGTTTGATTCTTCATAAATGTCTGACATATATTGCAATAGCCTCGAACGTTGATCTCTAAATACCGAAAGTTTCCATCACCAGCTCTAAGTATACTCTCGGTGTAAAGGACAATTTAGACAAATTATTATCAGTCTAGGCAAAAAGTCAGAGAAAAATGTGACATAGGTAAACACATCTCGATAGGATCAATCATTGTCTTGCAACTTAAATTATTTTCAATGAATCAAAACACTCAAAACCAATAGAGATGCTTCCTAGCTAGGTCCAGCTCAGCAACAGGGAGTAAGCTTGGGCTAAAGAAGGAGGAGGATTCATGAGCCGGATACGTGTTTTCAAACTTATCATTTCTCTATCCAAACCCATCAAAAATCCGCAAAGCTTCTCCTTCTCTCTCGCCTCGAAAGCACATTTCGCCACTTCGCAACGACAACCACGACACATACACTCCGGCAAAGGATCATACTCCGACAACTCCAGCCAAGCATGATCCATATTCCTGAAATAAACGTCAAGCGAGCAACCATTCTGCCTCCGCATCGTGATCCAATAACGAAGCTGGTAAATCTTCCAATCGACGTTCATCGCATGAACAAGAGAACTTGTGATACTTATGTCATTGTCGGAACCAAACAGAGACGCGACAATCTTCTCCTTCTCTCTCGCTCCTTTCACCCTTTTTGAAATCTCGCAACGGCAACCAACGCAGGCACATACCGGCAACGGTCATATTCCGACAGCTCCTCGTAAGCCAGATTCAGAATCTGGAAATACGATAAATTAATAACTTTATAAATCAATAAAGTTATACAGTCCTAACTTGGCTTTTTGGTGTAAATAATTAGTATTTTTTATAAATTAATAAAATATCGTTGGTCTGACAGTGTTAATTAATACTAATCACCGTCTTGTCTCATCATCGCCATCCTTTGGGGAAGCTAGTATTGAAGCGCCTTGCTCACCAAATTCATTAGCCGACCATGTCGTTACATTGTTTCCATGCCTCGTAGAGCGGCGATGATGGGTCGGGGGGGTTTTGAGATAGTGTCGTCGACGAAACCGGTTTTGTTTCTGATTCGAAGGAATTCCAGAGCATCTCTCTTCCAGATGAAGTAATTGTCTTCTCCCTGTGGTGAGTGTAACCGTAGAGAGTTTGTTTTCTTGCTTATAATCTGGATGGAGATGATAAGGAGATTTCGGATCCTGTGTGGGAGATGAGCTTGTGCTTTCCGCGATTGTCACTTCTTTCAAATTTGTCTTTAGGGATTTGCTTTTTCTCTTTTTTGGCCCTTGAGTTCGCATATGTATGTATATTTAGTTTATACATCCCTCGACTCTTTTGCATTTCCAATTGATTTAGTACTTATCTAATCAACTTTTGGACATATCTGATAGAGACATAGATTCAGTTTAGATACAAACAAGAAAAATATTCTTTTGACAAAAAATTAGAAGATATTTATGGTATTCTATTAGCTTAACTAAAAACACATCATTTGAAAACATAAAAATGAGA
Source organism: Draba incana (assembly GCA_963576765.1). Taxonomy (NCBI): domain Eukaryota; kingdom Viridiplantae; phylum Streptophyta; class Magnoliopsida; order Brassicales; family Brassicaceae; genus Draba; species Draba incana. The sequence goes on from OY755208.1 coordinate 8,079,040, forward strand.
ATAAAAAACGATTCTCTAGATTTTTGATTTTGAATGTTTATATATATATACGCTTCCAACACGTACTCGTTTTTTAAATTTTTTTCGTAGATTGATTCTCCGCTTCTTAGTTAACGCTTTACTTCTTCATATCCACTTTTGATTCCATTAACATAGGTAATAGGTTACAGAACCAGCCACAATATTATACAACACAGTTCAAACAAATATAATCAAACTTAAAAAAACAAGAAGATTACTATGAGGATAAATAAAATAACTAGGTCTACAAACCTTCGAAGACAACATTCATAGGTTCAATAACCACAATGTTCATGGGGTCACAAGCCACAATTACAATTATGTTAGTTTCTTACAGAAACCTTAGAAGCTCAAAAAGATTCTAGAGATCAACTAGATGATCAACGTATGAGTAATAATCATCAGATAAGAAAGATCATTCTCTTTCTTAAAGCAGAGACTTGGAAGTCAAGAAGGCGATAAAAATATAATTAATAACCTTTATGATGTTCTTACTAAGAAAATCAAGGGTATTTTTTTCCTTTTTTTTACGGCAAGGTATTTGTTGTTACATTTAAAAGTTGCAAGAAACACAAATAAAAACCAATAAGTACACATTTTTGTAAATTAAAAAATGTAAATAAAAATGAGTTGTAAAATTTAGAATTTGGGGAATTGAACTCGAGAGTCGCATTGACCGTGTGGCATAACTGGACAGTTGATGAATTTGGAGGCCGAAGTATCAACGCATAGATAAATCTGATAGAGTTGGCTATTATGCGATGAATCTTTGTTACACTCTATCCCCGGAGCAAATCCAATTGCTTCTTGGATTGTTTTCTCAATTTCTTTTATTTCATAAAATTTATCATCCGGTTTGATCCCTACATCAAGAAAAATCGAAATTGAAATATAAGAAGAAACGAATATCCAATTATTCTGCATGCATAATTAACAATTGAGAATAAAAGAAGTGAATGTTGTACCAGCATTGGTAAGGGCATGAAGGAGATTAGCTTTCTGTTTGAGTTTTAGACCAGCTTCAAAGTAATCGTGTTGGTCGAGCTCGGACTCGGCGCACGTGCCGTGTTTCTCCCACTCGTGTGTCCAAAAGTTCACACCATCGTTGCTCGGACACGACAATGTAGGCCATTCTCTTTGCAAATTGCTCATCAGATCAGATACCTTCATTTGTTTTCAATATTCATTCAATAATCACCACTTCCTTTTTTGGGAAATATTTTGCGATATATAGGAGAAACTTATGATGGTTCCAAAATATTGTTTTCCTATTTGATTATCTTGTATGAGTTAAATTGTTTTCTTTTAAAACATAACATGTTTAAAAGGTCTTAAAAACAAAAAAAATACTAACCCGTGATTCATCAAATCCGCTGTCAGGATTACAGTTTTGTGGCCATCCACCAGTTTTATAGTTAGGCCAAAGACCGTGAATTCCAAAATCTGCTGCTGGTTTCCCGGTTTTCGGATAACAACAACTATGTCTTGAATCGCAATAGGCTCCAGGCCACTACGTTGCAATAAACGTCTTACGTAGATACATAAACATGCATATATATACAACTAACTATATTGATGATTTTTGTAGAGACATAATATTAGATCAATTTACCTGTACAACGAAGTAGAAGAAGTCGAAATCTTCGGCGACACATTGTGTGTACAATTGTTGTAACGCAAGAATAAAAATGAAGAAATTCATTTTCTCAAGAAAATAAATTTGTAGCAAATTTATATAGTTTGCAGGAATTAAGTTAGTTGGAGAACCAATGAATTATGATAAGAAAGGATGGTTGCGTTTGGTTATATAAGAAAAATTACGTGACGTGTGATTTGTATATGCAAATGCTTAATTAAATTGAGTTAGTATTACGTGCAAGCTTTTTATTTCCAGCTTCGATGCTTTTGAAAGTGGTAACGTAAGGCAAACTTTTCATCATGCTCCAACTTTCAAAATAAAATAACTAATTGAATATATTTCACATCTCATGGAGAAACTCTAGGCTCTAGCGTAGTCAAACTATATTAGAAATCCAAGTCGGTTACCTACCTAATGTTCTAACATAGTTCTTTTCAAGATCATGAAATTCAATGTAGACTGCGCAGAGAAAGTAAATTTAATATGCTTTTAACCTCCTGTATGAAAATTACCGAGAGCTTAAATAACGATTGGTTTTCACACAATCTTGATGTGAATGAGTACATAACTACTTTATGTTGTACTTATGTTCATGCATGCTTCCAAATTATTTTTTAAAATCTGAATATTACTTACAAATCCTACATTCAATACCAATATGAGTCCTTCTACATATTCATCTTAGTCAAAGTCTCAAAGGACACAAGCTACCTACCAAAAACAATGCAAAATTTGGTGAAAACAAAAGGTTTCTAAAATGGGTTTTCTGCAAATTAACCCTCCATAATGTTTTTTTGTGTGCAAATATAACCTTCAACTAAAAAAAATGCAAGTCACCCGCAATATAACCCTTGTCCGTGTATATGTTTTTCAATCGGTATATCACCGTGTATCTATTATCAAATAATCATGAATCTATAGTTTTGAATTTGAATATATGGTTGTTACTGTATAGATTTGAATCTATAGTTGTTGTTATTGCGATTCAGATATGAACCTAGGCACGTGGAGATATCAAAAGACAGCAGGACTAAGGGCTTTATCCGTAGGCAGATTGAGCAACAGGAGAAGGTGGATAGAGCAGAAGTCAATTGTAAACTATCTTTTTCTCTAGATATCTATTATATAAACTAAAATACAAATAGAGACGTAAGACATTTTACATAACAAGACTTTTTTTATCACCAACTAGTGAACCAATCAGGTGGTGATGAATTTATACAAATAACATCATAAATAGTTGTGCATGTACAATTCGACATCATATCACTCATTGAACTAAATGTGAACGGAATGTGCAATACTAAAATGTAGTGAAACGTCTCCTTTATCTTCTAACTTTTTTCCGGTATATGACAAATTTCGACCACTTCATTGATGTTTATATCATCTTCACCAAATCAGAAAATAGGTGATGCTATATATAGCTATTTTCTTTCTTTTCATCCAATGGATATTTTCTTGATCAAGAAGGCGAACATCCCACCATGTAGTGTAAAAAGTGCTAAAAATTCTAATATTTTTGAATTGGTTAATTGGTTAGGATTTTTAATTACAATTTGTTTTTTCGGGTTATTCAACCCGATTTCCCATTTACAATCGAGAGGAAAGTGATCAATATTGTTTCTGCTATAAGAAAATTTTATTGTACGTTGTTAGAAAAAAGTCTAATTCAAAAATGTCGGTCATCATAAAATCATTAGTATGTTACAAGTTACAGCAATACAAACGTTACCTATTAACATTTCAAATCAAGGAGAAAAATTCAATGCAATTCTAAAAATATCTTTTAGATAATCATCAGTTTTTTCAATAAAAGGTAGGTTAATTTCTTGAAAATATGACAAGACAAGGATGCTCGCTTTCTCCCTACCTCTGTGATATGTATGAATGTTTTATCAAGATTGATTGATAGGGTGGCGGCTGAGAGGAGGATTGGTTTTCACCCAAGATGTAAGAACATACAAATCACACATCTTTGTTTTGCGGATGATCTTATGGTCTTCATTGATGGAACAAAGCGGTCAATTGAAGAAACCATCAAGATATTCAGTGAATTCGCAGCCTTCTCGGAGCTAAAAATTAGTCTAGAAAAGTCTACTCTTTTTCTAGCTGGTGTGTCAGAGGAGAATCAAGAAGCAATAACCGCACAATTTTTGTTTGCCGAAGGTAAGCTACCGGTGCGATACCTAGGATTGCCATTGCTTACAAAAAGGATGAGAAGCGTTGACTATGAACCCCTTGTTGATCAAATTAGAACCCGGTTGAGCTCCTGGACCGCTCGCCATTTATCTTCGCCAGCAGATTGCAACTACTCCACTCAGTTATTCAAAGTGTCGTCAACTTCTGGATTCAAGCATATCGGCTTCCGAACCAATGTATTACGAAAATAGAGGGTTTGTGCTCGGCTTTTTTATGGTCTGGCCCAGCTTTAAATCCAAGAAAAACAAAGGTTGCATGGGGAGATTTATGTAAACCGAAGAAAGAAGGTGGTTTGGGGTTTAAATCAATAAAAGAGGCGAATATCGTAAGCTGCTTCAAGTTACTTTGGAATATAATTGGGAACAAGGAATCACTATGGGTAAAGTGGGTTAAGCATTCGCTTCTTCGGATGGCTCAATCTGGGCACTTAACGAATCAACGTGTACCGGGCCTTGGATGTGGCGAAAACTATTGAAGTATAGAGAGAAGGCATGTGACTTCCATGAGGTTGATGTTGGGAATGGAAAAACAACCTTCTTTTGGTATGATAATTGGTCCGATTTGGGCAATCTTAGAGAGGTGGTAGGGTCGAGAGACACAATTGATTTGGGGATTCAGGTTAATGCGACATTAGAGGAAGTAATGAACTCTCACCAGCGGCGTAGACATAGGTCTGAAGTGTATAACAAGATTGAAGATGAGATTTCAAGCCTTTTGAGTCGAAGAACAGAGGAAGAGGATACCGTCTTGTGGAGATGGGGGGACGATAATTTTAAGAAGAAATTCAACTCTAAAGCAACATGGAATCAAATTCGCATACCAAGTCCAACAAAAAATTGGTACATCGGTGTGTGGTTTACCCACGCAATACCAAAGTACTCGTTTTTTTTGTGTGGCTTGCGGCGCTCGATAGATTATCCACGGGAGACATAACCAAAGTCTGGTCGGGATATCGTAGTTGTGTATTCTGCAACAATGCGGAAGAATCTCGGAATCATCTTTTCTTCTCATGCAGATTTTCATCGTCGGTTTGGAAAACACTTACATGGAGGCTTCTCGGTAATTGTTACACCACCGATTGGAGTGAGCTTCTTTCTTTGATTCAGGATGGAGCTTTTAGTCATATCTGAATGTTCATAATTCGATACACGTTCCAAGCAGCTCTATACAATCTATGGTGTGAGCGAAATCGACGAAGACACGGGGAACAGCCGTTAACATCGAATCAGCTCGCAAAAATGGTGGACAAAGCAATTCGGAACCGTCTAAGCATTCTGAGAAAGATGGGGTATCCAAGCTATAGTGAAGGACTGGTGGAATGGTTCGGGACTAGAACAACTACGTAGAGGAAGCAAATGAAGGAGATACTCCCAAAACAAATTTAAACTTTCAAACATAAGAAGCATTCATTGTAACAAAGGATTTTTTTTGAGTGGAATAAATTTAACATTCTTTCAACAACAACAAAAAATGACAAAATACTTACGTTTCCATTTGTATGATCGCGTTTATTTTTTCTATCTATAAAATCTATGTATACCACCTACAATATCAATTATCCGAAAACAATTGACCGTTCGATGGATGATGGATGCGACATGAATCACTGATCCTAATCATGAAAACGATTTCTCTGTTAGATAAGTTGTAATTTCCATTAGCTTTTTCAAAATAAACACTTACATGCATGTTGACCAAATAAAATTCAAAGTCAACCTACATTTTTACAAAAATCAAATTCAAAGTAAACCTATATGACAAAACAGAAGTCAATTGTAAACTATCTTTTTCTCTAGATATCTATTCAATAAACTAAAATCCAAATAGAGACGTAAGACATTTTACATAACAAGAAATGAAAGAGGCACTTTTTGTTTTGCTTCTTGTTCTTCTTGTTTCGGTGTTACAAGCAGCAGTAACGAAACCAGATTCTGCAAGCTTCATCGAATGCCTTCGCTACTGGACTAATCCGGAAAATCCGATCAACGATGTCATCTTCACCGCGGACAACACAACCACCTTCTTGTCTTCTTACTTGTCCTACACGAAAAACAAGATCTACTTGAGCCCTAACTACAAAAAATTACTAGCCATCGTTGCGGCAAAACATGTATCTCATGTTCAGGCCACGGTGGTCTGCGCAAAGGGCAACGGTATACAACTCCGTACCCGCAGCGGCGGTCATGACCTCGAAGCCCTTTCTTACAGGTCGTCTGTACCAGTTGTCATCCTATGCACGACCTAAGGTCTATTACTGTTGACGTGTCTAACAAGAAAGCTTGGGTTCAAGCTGGTGCGACCTTGGGAGAGCTCTACGCAAAAATCAATGAAGCAAGCCAAACGCTAGCGTTCCCGGCTGGCGTTTGTCCTACGTAGGAGCTGGAGGACACATCAGCGGGTACGGAAATCTGATGAGAAAATTCGGAATCACCGTGGATCATGTCGTTGACGCTCGATTAGTTGATGTCAACGGCAAGATCTTGAATCGAGCTACCATGGGAGAAGATTCTCTTTTGGGCAATTCGCAGCGGTGGTGGTGGGCGTTTCGGAGTTATACTCTCTTGGAAAATAAACCTCGTCGGGTTAACAAAACTTTGGAACAAGGAGGGACTGATGTTTTCTACAAGTGGCACCTTGTCGCTACCAACTTCCCTGAAGACCTTTTCATGAGAGCATGGCCACAAGTCGTAAATGGAACAAAACGCGGCGAGAGAACCATCGCGGTTGTATTCTACGCTCAGTTCTTGGGTACAGCCGATAAGTTAATGTCGATAATGAAACAGAGGTTGCCTGAATTAGGGCTAATACGTAAAGATTGTCACGAAATGAGCTGGTTTAACACGACCTTGTTTTGGGCCGATTACGCGGCTGGTACATCGAAGAGCGTTCTTCTAGATAGGCCGACGAATCCAGTATTCTTCAAGAGCAAATCAGATTACGTCGTAAAACCAATTCCTAAAGAAGGATAGAAGCTTTGGAAGAAAATGTTGAAATTCAACAATAATATTGTGTGGATGCAATTTAACCCTTACGGTGGAGTGATACGCCATTGTGTGGATGCAATTTAACCCTTACGGTGGAGTGATACGCCACGACGTTTCCTCACAGCAGAGGAAACTTGTTTAAGGTTCAATACTCTACGGTATGGCCCGACGCAAACGCCACGGAAACTAGCCTGAAAATGATGAAGGAGCTTTACGAGGTTGCGGAACCGTACGTGTCAATTAACCCGAGAAAAGCGTTCTTTAATTATAGAGACCTCGATATTGGAAGTAATCCGAGTGGTGAGACAAACGTGGATGAAGTTAAGATATATGGAGGGAAGTATTTTATGGGGAATTTGAAGAAATTGATGGAAATTAAAGCTAAGTATGACCCTGAGAATTTCTTCAAGAATGAGCAGAGTATTCCTCCTGCAATGCAGAGTATCAAAGTAGGGATCTTTCTCCATGTTACTCTCATGAGTTTGGAAGCAGTAAAGTAAAATCAACATTGTAGAAGTTTTAGCATTTCCTTTCTACAAAAACTTAAGATGAACATAGAAGTTTTAGCATTTCTCTCTCTCGTGTTCATCGTCCATCTCTCTCGAATTTCATCACAAAATCCACTCATAATCATCGTCGATCTCTCTTCTCTGTCTCTCTCGATCTCTCTCTCTGTCTCTGGATCTGTCTCTTCATCTCTCTCGATCTGTTAGATCCATGCGACGAATCGAGAGGATTTGGTTCATGAAATCCTGTTCTCCAATGAAAAGATAAGTTTCTTCTCTCTGATTTTGTTTAGATCGTTGTGAATGATATCGAAATTAGGGTTTGTGTTCTGGGTTTGTTGCATGTAAGAAAATTTGGGGATTCTAAGTTTGGGAATTTTGTGTTTGATTGCTCTCTGAATGCGATTGTATGGTTTCAGAATTGGTTTGTGGTTTCATGTGTTTGGTTCTGAGACTTGCTTTAACAAGAAATAGGCTTGGGTACAGTTCTTGATTTCCATAGGCATAGCTACATCACATGTTTCATATCATTTGATTGTTGAGGAAGCGTTTCTCCATTAGCCTCTATGATAATATGATTGGATTTGGATTCATGAGAGTTAAAATGTATAAGAATGTGTCTCCATTTGCGTTTCGTCTCGAGAAGTTCTCCAAAGTTTGGATTTTTTTACTCATACTCTTTAATATTGGCAGTTATCATTATAAGTGGATGCTCTTTGAGCAGTACCACTGGAAGAAAGCAAGAGCGAAGAAGCAGCCTCCACTATCAAGGATGCTACAAAATTTTTCTTCCCTCATTTACAGTCTCCTGCTTCCCTTGATGGTCAATTGCTTCCTATGCAATCATCTTCTGATGCACATCGAAATTCTGATGTGTCATCTTCTGAGTTAGTGGTTCCTTCTGAATCCCTAACTCGCAGACAAACAAAACCACCAAAACACTTGCAGGACTTTCATTGTTATAACTTTACTAGTACTACTCTATATCCCATTTCAGATTACCTTTCTTATTCTATTATCTCTGAGCCTTTCTTAGCTTTCATTAACACTATCACTGGCCATTTTGTACCACAAAGGTTTTCAGAAGCCAAGGATATAAAAGTGTGGTTTGATGCTTGTGATTTGGAAATTGGAGCTATGAATCGTACAAAGACATGGAGTATTTGTAGTCTTCCTCCTAACAAGACTGCAATAGGATGTAAATGGGTGTTTACTATAAAGTTTCTCTCTGATGGTGAGATTGAGAGACATAAAGCTCGTTTGGTGGCTAAAGGGTACACTCAAGAAGAAGGTATGGATTTTGAAGAGATTTTTTCTCCTGTAGCAAAATTGGCTACTGTCCGAATGTTGCTTCTTCTTGCTGCTAAGATGAACTGGTTTGTTCATCAATTGGATATTTCTAATGCATTCCTCAATGGAGACTTGGATGAGGAGATCTATATGAAGATTCCCCCTGGTTATACTGATATAACAGGTGAAGTGCTTCCTCCTAAGGCTGTTTGTAGACTTCACAAGTCTATCTATGGACTAAAGCAGGCGTCACGTCAGTGGTTTCTCAAATTATCTAGTACTCTGAGGGGAATGGGATTTCAAAGATCGAATGGAGATCATACACTGTTTCTTCGGTTTACTAATGGAGTTTTTCTTGGTATTCTCGTGTATGTTGATGATATAATGATGGTCAGTAATAGTGATGATGCAGTGAAGGCATTTATTGCTGAATTGGCTACTCATTTTAAACTGCGGGATCTTGGTCAGTGTAAATATTTCTTGGGATTGGAGATAGCTAGAACAGCTCAGGGGATTTTGGTTTGTCAGAGGAAGTATACTCTTGAGCTTCTTTCTACTGCTGGCTTCTTGAGTAGTAAACCGTCTGCTACTCCAATGGATCCTAGTGTCAAGTTTGCTCTAGGTTCTGGTACTCTTTTGCCTGATTCAAGATCTTATAGGAAATTAGTGGGTAAGCTCATGTATCTGTAAATTACTAGACCAGATATAGCCTATGCAGTCAACACCCTTTGTCAATTTTCTTCTGCCCCAACAGAGATTCACCTTAATGGAGTTCATAAAGTGTTGAGATATCTCAAGGGAACTGTTGGTCAGGGTCTCTTTTATCCTGCGGATGATAAGTTTGATCTTAGAGGTTTTGCTGATGCGGATTGGGCTTCTTGCAAAGATACAAGACGTTCCATCTCTGGTCTTTGTATGTTTGTTGGTGATTCTTTGGTTTCTTGGAGGTCAAAGAAACAAGACTCTGTTTCTTGTAGTACAGCTGAAGCTTTAGCTCAAGAACTGAAGCTTTTGTTTTCCATACCGTAACGTTTTTGACAATGTTGCTCACAAGTTTATTTGGTTGTGCTGTTTGTTCTTCAGTGGAATAAGATACCGAAAGAAATCAGGGACTCGTACAATAACAACTGGCCTGTCTACTTCCCATAGAAGCCGCTGCGTTACTCTCTGCCTTGTGAACCAAAAACTATCTGTGGAATCTTAGCTCTACTGCTTCTTGTTCTGTTCATTGTAGTACTTTTGGATTTTAAGTTGTTTTTGTATCGAATCAATCACTCAACTATTCTCTGTTTTTCTTCTCCTCTGTTTGAACATCCTATGGCATTATTGAAACTCTCTTTTGAGTGCATAGCCATAATCTCTCTTTGAACAGGAAATATATTGAAATTTCACTACATTGATATATCTATGTTCATAACATTTTTTGGGTTAGAGAGAGTTTGAATTGTATATACGAAACGTCGAGGTCAATGAAGAAAAATGCTCATGATTAGGAGAAATTTCTTGATTGCAGTTAATGCGATTCCTCATTCGTGTTGTTTTAGCTGTTTTTTTTTTCATTCTTTCTCTGTAACTTCTCTTCTCCGTGACCCTACTGAAGTACACATAAACATACATTTACAACTATTTGATGATTTTTGTAGAGACATATATGTTATTAGACCAACTTACCTGTACAACGAAGTAGAAGAAATCGAAATCTTGAGCAACACATTGTGTGTACAATTGTTGTAACGCAAGCATACAAATGAATAATTTCATTTTCTCAAGAATATAAATTTGCAAATTCTTTTGGATTTAGTGGGTGTTATTCAATGGTGGATTTTAATGGATTTCAAATCCAAACATAATCCATTGTTATTCAATGATGGATTTATTAATAGAGTTTGAAATCTAGTGTTATTGGTTCTAGTATTTACAATCTCTTTATCAAAAGAATTTAAATTCTAGTGTTATTGGTTCTAGTATTTACAATGTCTTCATTAAAAGAATTTGAAATCCATTGTTATTCAATCAAAGATTTCAATTGATCATTTAAAATCTTTTGTTATTCATTTTTGATAGATTTTACCAACTCCTTTTACTTGAGAGATTTCAAGTGGATTTCAAATTGATTTTTACATGTAAAATGATGGCAATCAAAATCTCACCTATTACCCTAATATTTGCAAATCCCCCATCGTACAAACACTTTTTTTTTTAACACTTAGGGGGTGTTATTCAACGGTGGATTTTAACTCAAGTCCATTAAATTTAAAATCCAATTAGATTTTCAAAGATTTGATTCATTTCAAATGATTTCCTATTGATTTTGCAATAATTCGGTAGTGAATTCTAAATTTGATTAGATTTTAAAAGATTCAAATCAGTAATGAATTGAATGATTATTTGACTTTTTAGAGTAGATTTGAAATCATTAATAAAAAACACAATTTTTAATAATTTTTCTTATTTTGTATGGTGTTATATATAAACTGGGTTCTAGAATTTTGGAAATAAAAAAATGAAACATTTTAGGAAATATAAAAAAATTACATAAAATTTTAACGTAAAAGAATCAAACCAAGAAAGATAAATAATGATTGGTGAATATTTTAGAAATTAGGAAGACAAAAAAAAGTTGAAAAAAATACATTTTTATTACTATGAAAAGAAAAAAGAGAGATGAAGAAATCAATAATTTGGAAAAAAAAAGTAAGTGTTAAAAAAAAAAGTGTTTGTACGATGGGGGATTTGCAAATATTAGGGTAATAGGTGAGATTTTGATTTCCATCATTTTACATGTAAAAATCAATTTGAAATCCACTTGAAATCTCTCAAGTAAAAGGAGTTGGTAAAATCTATCAAAAATGAATAACAAAAGATTTTAAATGATCAATTGAAATCTTTGATTGAATAACAATGGATTTCAAATTCTTTTAATGAAGACATTGTAAATACTAGAACCAATAACACTAGAATTTAAATTCTTTTGATAAAGAGATTGTAAATACTAGAACCAATAACACTAGATTTCAAACTCTATTAATAAATCCATCATTGAATAACAATGGATTATGTTTGGATTTGAAATCCATTAAAATCCACCATTGAATAACACCCACTTACTTTTTTTTTTCCAAATTATTGATTTCATCATCTCTCTTTTTTCTTTTCATAGTAATAAAAATGTATTTTTTTCAACTTTTTTTGTCTTCCTAATTTCTAAAATATTCACCAATCATTATTTATCTTTCTTGGTTTGATTCTTTTACGTTAAAATTTTATGTAATTTTTTTATATTTCCTAAAATATTTCATTTTTTTATTTTTAAAATTCTAGAACCCAGTTTATATATAACACCATACAAAATAAGAAAAATTATTAAAAATTGTGTTTTTTATTAATGATTTCAAATCTACTCTAAAAAGTCAAATAATCATTCAATTCATTACTGATTTGAATCTTTTAAAATCTAATCAAATTTAGAATTCACTAACGAATTATTGCAAAATCAATAGGAAATCATTTGAAATGAATCAAATCTTTGAAAATCTAATTGGATTTTAAATTTAATGGACTTGAGTTAAAATCCACCGTTGAATAACACCCCCTTAATGGATTTAATGGATTTGCAAATTCTTTTGGATTTTGAAATCCACTGTGAATCCACTGATTTTGGAATCCAATCAATTGTATTTAAGTGGATTCCAAAATGAAATAATGGATTTACATGGATTCACCAAATGGATTTACATGGATTTGAATGAATTTTTGTTTTAATTTATGTTGGCATCAAATTATTTTTAGGCCAACATATTTTCTTGCCATTGACAAAGCATAGAAAAGCTATCGATAAAAACATAGAAAAAACTATCAAAATGAAATTTACTCAAGTCCAAAAGTCAAAAGCAAACACATAAGAAACCAAACAACTAAAAAAATAAAGCAAACATGGATCTTTCACTGATCATCTATTATTCTCATCACCTATAAAATCAAATATTGTTCTGATTACCTATGAAATCTGTCCACATAGTTGTTGCAATTTTTGCTCTAAACTCATTGGCATATTCTCTTTGTTGATCAGGAGTTGGAAGAATTTCTTCATTGTTGTTATTAAATTCCTCAAGATCTTCTTCTTCTTCTTCTTCTTCAGAAAAATCATCACTTCGACAAAACTTTCGAAGAAAATTGTGTAAACCAGCACACGCAAGTACAATCTCCGTCTGTGTCTTATAAGGGAAAGGAGGTGCAGACTTAAAAATTAGAAATCGAGATTTGAAAATACCAAAGATTCTCTCAACAACATTTCTTAGAGATGCATGACGATGGTTAAACAACTCTCTTTCATTTTGTGGAGTAGAATCTTGACCAGAAAATTCTTGTAGATGATATCGAACGCCACGATAAGGAGCTAAAAAGTTTCGACGATTTGCAAATCCACAATCAACTACATAAAATTTTCCTGAAATTAAAATAAAAATTGGTTACTCTTCTAGTTGAAAAAAATATTAATCAAGTTTAAAAGTATGTATAGTTACCTTCTGGAACTAGTAATCGATTAGTGTTTCTGGTTAAAACATCATGTAATACTTTTGAATCATGAGCTGAACCCTCCCATCCACTAAGCACATAAATGAACTCTAGATCAAAATTACATGCTGCCAACACATTTTGTGATATATCACCTTTTCTGTTGCAGAAAGGAGCCGCTTCGTTTTTTGGTACCATTGCAAAGATATGTGTACCATCGATAGCTCCAACACAATCCTATACAAATGGTAAAATTTAATTATGTAAAAAGATAATCTAAAACATGGGACAAGAGAATATGAAATATACCTTAAAATAAGGATAAAATCTTGTACTTTCTCTAATCTTTTCAGGCACTCCGAGTCCAGTCTTAGCCATTAAACTTGGTGAAATTTGGTTTAGAGCCCGTAAAACTTTGTGAAAGTTTCCACTAATAGCAAACTTTGACCTCTTAAAAGTATCCCTTGTATAACAATACCTCGAATTTTGGCCAACTACTAGGAGGAAAGACGCAACCATTTCTTCAAGGCTAATATATCTAGTATCATTTAAACTTGTCATCTCTCGTATGAGATCACATAACTTCAAAAAAATATTTGGATACATTCGATATAACTCTCGAAAATGAAGAGGATCTTCCTTCAGCACATTATCTATATAATCTTGACCAATTCTTGTGATGGAACGTCGAATTGGGGGTTCAATTTGTGATTGAAGTTCTCGTTGGAGTCGGTTTTTCAGATATATCATATGAAAAAAAATTAAGAGCACCAATAGAGTAATATCATCATCTAACTCATCACCCATGTTTGAGTATACCTATAACCAAAAAAAAATTAATCCATCAAAACGAACACTAATGTTACGATGACTAGTTTATGAATTCTCAATCACACTCACCAAAGACTTTACTGTAGATGAAGCACGGATAAATTGATCACGTGAGTAGCAAGAAAAAGTGAATATAAGCCTATAAAAAAAGGAGCACCAACTATTAGCAAGAAAACAATATATATGATGAAGAAGAATATACAAAATTTATGTAAAATTTACATTTTTATTTTTAATGGAGAAGTAAAGTTGTCTTCACCTAAACAAGTCAATATTTTCTTTATGTAAATATTGCATTTTTCTTTTTTTATGGAGAAGTAAAGTTGTCTTCACCTAAACAACTCAATATTTTCTTTATGTAAAGTATTACATTTTTCTTTTTAATGGAGAAGTAAAGTTGTCTTCATTAACGCAAATTTTTTTCACAACTCAATTTTGTGTTAACGTAGATTTTACATTTTTTAAAAGAAAGATTTTGAAATGGCAAAAGATCATTTGTAATTGTAAAAGAAACGAATAAAAAGTGACGACAAAAGAAATTGACATTTGAACATTGCAACAACAAAGAAAAGACACAGAAGCAATGGTGAAGATTGTAAGAATCGAGAGAAGACACAAAAGTTAATAATTGATCAATTTCATCTTGATTTAGATAATTGCTTACATAAAATTTTTGAAATGGAAAAAGATAAAAAGAAAAACTCCAAAAATAACTAAAATCCAGCAGTATGATAAAAATAATTAAATAAAACCCCAATCTAATAGACCCATCACTCTATGACGTTACGTTTAATCCAACCATAACGTTCATCAACGGACATGCTAATGAATACATCTTTCATTCCTAATTGGTTAATCACTTTAACTGCGTCGTAACGAACATGTTCCTCCAAATGAGAGACTTCTTTGATAGCTTCCCATAAGTTATTTTTCCTTTTCTCTGTTTCTCTTTGCTCAGCCTCTTGTTTTTGTCTTGCTTCTCTTTCTTGTATCAAATCGAAGAGTTTATGAGTGATTGTTGTCAAGGAATTCAGTTCAGAACAAGTTCCTTCTGCCCTTTATTTGCCAATGACCGAATCATCTACACTATTAAGATGATTAATTTTCTGTCTTTTTCTTAGAGGGAGTTTCTCTAAAGTGTTTCTTGAGTCACTACATAAAAAAGGTGATTGAGTTTCATACACTTCCTCGACATTCATGGGAAATTCTTCACCATGATTTGGTAGCTCTTTCTCAGAGGTTTCATGTGTTCGAGCATCGGTAGCATCGCCCAATCCAATCGCATTCTTACCTGATGCTACGTTCTTTTCAAATATTATTTTAAGATCATCAAACTCTTCAAAACATTCCTCCCTAATTTTTTTATTTTTCGGATGTGCCTAATAAAAACAAAAGTATATTGAACATTATGAAAATTCTATGAAGATAAATTCTTTATACAAAAATCTATAAAAATTTGACGTAAACGTTTTACCTTCATGTAGTCTGCCCACACTTCATCTTCAGCCCTAAATCGTTTTGTGTTTGGATCCAATCCAAATCCAGAGCTAAAACGAAGAAGATCAGCACCACTTTGATATTTTGCTTTCAAAGTCTTCATTCGGTTACTGTAGTTTTGGTAAGTTTTAGGAGGGGAACATTCATGTTTTTCATTGACAATAGGTAATATTCGTCTCTCCACTGTGAACTTGCTGAATGCACCATTAACATCACGCAAACCTGCAGCAACACACTCTAAAAGTAATTCTATCAAAGTTTTTGTCTCTTCGGGACTCCATGGGTTATATGAACCTTTTTTTTGTTCCTTTTGTGATTCTTCCATTGATATTTTTTGATTAGGGTTTTTGTGTTATAGGTCTTGAGATTATATAGAGATTATAAAGAACCCTTTTACTGAAAAAATAGAAACATATTTTTATCATAGCAAATGGATCGGAAGATTGTAGAAAAAAGAAGAAAAAAATGGAAAATTGTCATTATAAAATATTGTGTAATATTTCTGATCGGAAGATATATGTGAAATAAAATATTGTATAAAATATTGTGTGATAGTATTTTGAAAATATTTTCACGAAAAATGATTGGAAGATCAGTTACTTTTGAACGTGAAGATTACTTTTGAAAATATTCTGATCGGAAGATTACTTTTGAAAATATTTTCGAAAGATGATCGGAAGATTACTTTTGAACGTGAAGAAGTGAAAGTTTAAAATGATTTTTGATCGGAAGATTACTTTTGAACGTGAAGAAGTGAAAGATGATACAATGGAAAAAACATGTGACGTGAAAATATTGAAATCCATTCAAATAACAAGGTAAAACTCAATATTTGAGCCTTTGTATTTTTAACTTGAAATCACTTCTAAATCCACTAAAATCCAATATCAAATCAAATCCTTGTACAAATCTTTACAATTGAATAACACTTGAATTTAACTTGGATTTCAAAATCATAAAACTAATAACACAAGATTTTAACATGGATTTTAAATTCATAGAACCAATAACACTGGATTTCGTTTGGATTTTCAAATCCATTAAATTCCAGTAACCAATAACCCCCTCTTAACCTCATGTATGAAAATTACCGAGAACTTATTAAATAGCGATGAATGCATTATAAATCCAACATTCAATACCAATTCGAGTCCTTTTACATATTCTTGACATTCATCGTAGTCAAAGTCTCAAAGGAAACAAGCTAACTACCAAAAACAAATGCAAAATTTTACAATAACGGTTTATAAAGTAGAGAAACGTCTGGAAATATTTTTCTTGAAACATGTTGCATTTTTTAAAGAGATAGTGAACCAAAGCCAATAAAGGATTGTGAAAAACATATTAAATTTTTTTATTTATTTTTTTCATCAAAATTTATTATATACATTGAGGGCCTTTTTTAAAAAATATTACTCTTTTGCTACGATTTTTTTTAATAATTCCAAAAAGTTAAACAAAAGAAAAAGAAGCAGCAAGAATAAAATAAGAGTTAGGGTTTTCGCATTAACTAAACTGTGAAGAAAGGGGCACATTAATTCATATGTAGAGGATAATAGGTTTTGCAATGGAAAGTGGGGGCGGCTCCGTACGAGATCACTGTCGGTGTCTGGTTGGGAAATTCATAACAAATAAGAATCAAGCACCGACCATAGACAAGAAACTAAAAGAAGAACTTAAGAGAAAATGGAACTTTTGTTTGAGAGGCTTTGATGTGTTTCCATTGGACAAGGGTTTGATTTTGGTTGAGTTCGAACTAAAGAAGGACATGAAAGCGGTTGCATCCATCGGAATCAGGTCGTACAAAGACGTTGCTCTAGTGCTCAAGGAATGGCCGTCCGTTGGCTCTGTGACTGAAATCGACTTCTCTAGGGTTACCATGTCGGTTAGGGTAAAAGGTTTGCCCTTATCCCAATACACACAAGAAGAAGCTCAACGCATTGGCAAAAAGCTTAGTAGTAAGCCACTTAAGAATATAACCATTGATCCTTCGAGGAGAAAATTCATTGTCCGCGCCGAGATTGATATTGGAAAACCCTTAAATCCTGGTTACTTCAGCGGCAATGAACGTAAGCCAATCTTTGTTCAGTTTAAGTAAAAATATGCTGGGAAATTCTGCAAATGGTGTGGTAAGATTGACCATACGATGTGTGCCAAATCTCGCGAAGAAAGGCCTCTAACTCGTAACATCAAGAGGCCCTTGTATGGTAGTTGGATGTATGATGTAAAGTACGAACCAGCTGATGCGAAATTGGAAATCAAGTTCCCGGAGAAACTGGTGGAAGATTGGACAGAGTTGGAGGAGACAGTCCCCAACCCACAGTTCTTTATAAACCTTGAAGTTTCTTATGTTTGTGAAAGTGACCATAAGTGGCAAGGGAAGAAACTGTTTCGATATCATTTAAAAGACACTATTGAACACAGTTTCCGATTTCCAATATCCTATCTAGAATCTAACAATGATCCTTACCAAATTTTGGCACGTGAGATGGACGAGAATGTTCCACTAGTTGGTTTAACCTCCAAGGACAAGGTGGAGATTGTTAGCAAGCTTGTAGATTACACACGGAAAAGCAAGAAGATATGGTCAAGACGAAGATGGGTTCATGTCAGAGTTTGTGTGATCAAAACAACCAAGATGTTGCCATGCGTTGATTTTCAAACAATGCTTCAAGAGAAAAAAGACAAGGAGTATCATCGTGAGCTTGACGAGAAGATATGGAAGATGATCAAGAGACGTGTCAAGAACAACGAGGACATACTGTCAATGGCATTGTGGAGGAGTTGCATCAAAGATATGGTGGGGGAAGACCAAGTAATGCCTTTCGATCTGGAAGAGAGATGCATAAAGACAAGGAATGAGGCGATTGAGTATGGTAAATGGAGAGGAGAAATAGATGTTGATGAACTGGAGAAGAAAAAGGTGAATGGGTACGAAATGGATGAGCTAGACCCATGTGCAATTTGTCAAGAGGGAATGTTCCTTGGGGGGGAAGCAACCTGTATGCCTTGCTCTCATGTCTTCCACTTTACATGCATAGGATCTTGGCTCGATATACACTTTACATGTCTGCTTTGCCGGCACAAACCGACGCAACCACAAACACATGGGTCCTGTGACTCCTGTCTAATTGCCTAACTTAGAAGATACCGCCTCCGATCCTCTAACAACGTTATGTTTGATTTTATTATCTCTCTTTTTCTTTATTCTTTCTAAGTAGAAACAAAAAAAAAGTCTTTGAGTTTGTTGTTCTTTTTTTTTTTTTTTTTTGAGCTTTTTATTATTATTTTTGGATATTAAATCGTTAATACATATGAATTATGTTTCGTCTATTATTCGATTTTACACAAGCTGATGAGGAGGAAGCTAGACGTACTAGTATCGTTTGTGAACACGACATGTTTTGGTTTCTATAGCTAGGAAAACATTTTTTTTTTTTTTTTTTTTTTGCTTCTTTGAAGTTAATATTACAGCATCCTATATGGTGATATACTCTACTCCAACGATGCTCGGAGCTTCTTTCATTACAACTTGCATCTAAGAAAGATTTTGTCCAAGAAATTTTCTGAATACATACCTTTCTGTTCAATAGAAACAAGGGTAATTCTTCTCTTGATTTCGGGTGGAAGCAAGCAACAAATAGATCTTGTATTTTCCGGTGAAGCAAAACTTGGTTTTTTTTTCACCGGTTTAGCAGAACATAAATTTGTATGCCGTTTATATTTCTCTTGTTTTTTTTATAAGCTTTGAAGAAACAAAAACAGATCTGCTTCTCATGATAGAGAAGCAAAAAATAAAGATCTTGTTCTTTTTTTTTTGCGGTGAAGCAACATAGAAATTAAGCAAAAATTAAGTAAAAAGATTTTGTTAAGTTACAAATTGGTATCTTATATTATATAAAAGAGAAGCCGGTCGACGAGAGCGCGACACGTCAAAAAAATTGTAATTCACGAGATCGTCACATGTGTCTAATATTGATTGAGATGATGACATGTGTTAATATTAAAATTAATTAGAAAAAAAAATGGAAAATGGAAAATTAACTATGTAATTCTTAAGTACCTAATCAAATAGTAAAAAGGAAAATTTTTATTAATATAATTAATATAGTCTAAACTATAGTGCAAACTAATTATAAAAAGAAACTAAGAAAAAAAACCATAGAATCAAAATCGTAAAAAAAAAAAGTAGAGAGAATAATAATTGAAAAACCGTAACTTAGACAATATAATTTGTAGAAAAAACAAAAAACATTGAGATAATGAAAAAAAAATACAAATGATAAAACAAAAGAGGATATATAAACTGAAAAACAAAAATATAAATTGAAGGGTATGAAAATCTATATTTAAAAGTTTAAGATATGCAAGTCATTTCAAAGATCGTATAAACCTACAAGCATACTTTTATTATAATTATAGAATAAAAACCGAAAATGTAGACTTAAGACAATATTGGTACTTTCAAATTAAAAAAAAAGAAGGAAATTGCATAAAATGAAAATTATATAAGCTAAAAAGATAATAACAATATAACTACTATTAAAATAATTTATAGGTTTTATGAGATTATTTACATGAAGTTTATTATGTCCTAATTTAAATCTACATTATTTGAAGAATACATATTCATTATGGGTAAGAATATAGTAATTTGATTTCTTTGTTATTAAGAATATGAATTGAATTACACTTATATATTTTAGGATTCGTATGAGATGATTTAGAACATGAAAATGTAGATAAAAATTGATATCTAATGATTAAAGATGTGTATTTTATTGTATATCGATATATTTTAGTAATTCAATGGGTTATTAACTAAAATTTAAATATTGATGTGAATAATGTTTAATATGATTACCCGCGTATCAACGCGGGTCCTAATCTAGTTAAGAAATATTTAACAACAATATCATCCACTTATTCAGCTTATTTTGTTACAACTATAAATCAAAGACACCAAAAAATGACGCAATAACCTATATGTTAAGCCGATTAAATTCCATGCAAAACATATGGACGAGCCTCCATCACGTTTAGCCCGGCATGGGGCTGGTTCATAAATATACCAAATACATTCTCTACAAACTGCAAATTCACTTTGTACATTGTCGTCTCTATCTACCCTAAATATATCAAATCTTACTTTATTCTTTTCTACTTCCCACTTCATTATGAATGTCTTTTTCTCCTTCAAGGTCATTTCTCCAAAATTATCTTCTCCAAAAACAACACAAATAAAATCATAATCAATAAGAGAATATCACAGTCAACATACTCTATTCGAAATTCTACTCACAATATTCTCCAAATCAGCAAGAGGCTCTTCCAAATCAGAATCATCATCTTCTAAACAGCCTTCAAATAACACAAAAATAAAATCAATCATCATACTCTATTCGAAATTATACTCACAATATTCTCCAAATCAGCAAGAGGCTCTTCCAAATCAGAATCATCATCTCCCAAAATAGCCTTTAAGTACAAATAAAATTACAATCAATAAGTGATTAATCACAATCAACATACTCTATTCGAAATTCTACTCACAACAGCAAGAGGCTCTTTCAAATCAGAATTATCATCTCCCAAAACAGCCTTCAAATAACACAAAAATCAAATCACAATCAATAAGAAATTAATCACAATCAACATACTCAATTTGAAGTTCTACTCACAATTTTCTCCAAGAAGCTCTTCCAAATCAGAATCATCATCTCCCAAAACAGCCTTCAAACACAAATAAAATCACAATCAATAAGAGATTAATCACAACCAACATACTCTATATATTCAAAATTCTACTCATATTCAATTCTAGCCAAATCTGATTCAAAAAACGCAAAAATCAACGCAAAAACTAACGTTGTCAGCTTGTTCTTCAAGAGGATTCTCAATCACAAGAGCTGGTTCATACAACCTACAAACAATACAAAACCAGATTCATTTAGTTCTAGCTAAACATTCATTTCCAGCCAAATTTTATTCAAAAAACGCAAAAACTAATGTTCTCAGCTTGTTCTTCAAGAGGTAAGAAGATTTTTTCTATAACATCAATTTAGATTATATGAAATTTTGTGTATAGTTATGTTTCCTGTTTCATATACATTTCGGTTTGAGTACTAATATATTTGTACATAAGTTACACTGAGATCGTGACAAAAAAAAACTTTACACTAAGATAATCACCTCCAATAATAAGAGCATGTTCATGTTTGTGTGTTCATTCAACTAATTCATCCACATGGAGATGAGAATTGATGTTTGTATAGTGCCAGAAATAAGCATCATCATGCATATTAAATTAGTTGAATGCGTTATTAAAATTTAGGCTAATTTTTTTAAACTATCTAAACAACTAATTTATAATTGAACTAAATAATGTTTATTTTGCCAAATACACTTCTTACGTTTAAGCAAAAAAAAAAAAAAAAAACTTTTGTTGGCTAAAAAAGATTCGAACATGTGTAATGAGAGCTCTAAATAATGCATCATAGCCATTATGCTAAAAGATGAACAATGGAAATGTTTATATATATAAAGTATATACAGTACAGTCCCGAAAACCACCAATAGAGACGGAGAGTCCACTTTTGTATTATTTTCATCGGCTCAATCGTCTATCATCTTCAACACAACCTCCTCCACCTTCAAATCTCTTCTCCCAGATTTCTTCTATATCTATCTATCTATCTTCACACCGACGTTTGCATCAAAATAATATCCAATTTATTTTCATTATTCTGCAATTTACCCCCAATTTTCTTCGACGAAGCCAAGAATATACCCTGATTCCAAACCCTAATTCCATCATCCGTCGTCTTCCCCGATTCTCTCCGGTCAGTCTCCGATTTCCTCGATCCATCGATTTTATGATTCTCCGTTTTGATTTTCGCTCTTGTTTACGGATTTCAGATTTGATTTTTGTTGATTTAGGTTTGATTTATACATCTATCTTCGTTCTCGAATCTCTGGGTGTTCGTTCGATATGAGTAATCAGAAGATGAGGAATTTTCAGATAGAGGCGTTTAAGCACCGAGTCGTGGTAGATCCCAAATACGCCGATAAAACTTGGCAGATTCTCGAGCGTGCGATCCATCAGATTTACAATCAAGATGCTAGCGGTCTCAGCTTCGAAGAGCTTTACAGGTAGGTCTCTTGAATCCTAGTTATGTGTATGTACAAAACGATTATGTTTCTGGAATTAATCTAGGCGAATGTAGAATGATGATGCTTACTGATGCTCTTTGTGTACGTTTTGTGTGTGTGTATTGGTTCAGAAACGCGTATAACATGGTCCTGCATAAGTTTGGAGAGAAGCTTTATACTGGGTTTATCACAACTATGACTGCTCATCTCAAAGAAAAGTCGAAGCTGATTGAGGCGGCTCAGGGAGGATCGTTCCTTGAAGAGCTTAACAAGAAATGGACTGAGCATAACAAAGCGTTGGAAATGATACGGGATATTCTCATGTATATGGATAGAACTTACATCGAGAGTACGAAGAAAACCCATGTTCATCCCATGGGGCTTAACTTGTGGAGGGATAATGTAGTTCATTTCCCTAAGATACATACAAGGCTTTTGAACACTCTTCTTGATTTAGTTCAGAAGGAACGGACCGGTGAAGTTATAGACAGAGGGTTGATGAGGAATGTGACTAAAATGTTTATGGATTTGGGTGAATCTGTGTATCAGGATGATTTTGAGAAGCCGTTTTTGGAAGCTTCTTCTGAGTTTTATAAGGTTGAGTCTCAGGAGTTTATTGAGTCTTGTGATTGTGGGGATTACTTAAAGAAGGCAGAGAAACGTCTGACGGAAGAAATAGATAGGGTAGCTCACTACTTGGACGCTAAGAGCGAAGAGAAGATTACTAGTGTGGTTGAGAAAGAGATGATTGCCAACCACATGCAGAGATTGGTTCACATGGAGAATTCAGGTCTGGTTAATATGCTTCTGAATGATAAGTATGAGGATATGGGTAGAATGTACAACTTGTTCCGCAGGGTCACCAACGGTCTTGTTACTGTGAGAGATGTTATGACTTCGCATCTTAGGGAGATGGGAAAGCAACTGGTTACTGATCCGGAAAAGTCAAAGGATCCGGTGGAGTTTGTACAGCGTCTATTGGATGAGCGTGATAAATACGACAAAATCATCAGCACGGCGTTTGGTAATGATAAAACATTTCAGAACGCGTTGAATTCTTCGTTTGAGTATTTCATCAACTTGAATGTTCGTTCTCCTGAGTTCATCTCTTTGTTCATTGATGACAAGCTACGGAAAGGACTTAAAGGTATCACTGAGACGGATGTGGAGGTTATCCTTGATAAAGTTATGATGTTGTTCCGTTACTTACAAGAGAAAGACGTTTTCGAGAAGTACTACAAGCAGCATTTGGCTAAAAGGCTTCTCTCTGGCAAAACTGTGTCGGACGACGCAGAGAGAAGTTTGATAGTGAAACTGAAGACGGAATGTGGCTATCAGTTCACTTCGAAATTGGAAGGCATGTTCACTGACATGAAGACGTCAGAGGACACAATGCGCGGGTTTTATGGCAGTCACCCTGAGCTCTCAGAAGGACCAACACTTATCGTTCAGGTTCTTACAACTGGTTCTTGGCCCACCCAGCCTGCGATACCTTGTAATCTCCCAGCTGAAGTTTTGGTTCTCTGTGAGAAGTTCCGTTCATATTACCTTGGGACTCATACCGGTAGACGATTGTCCTGGCAAACTAACATGGGCACAGCCGATATCAAAGCCATGTTTGGAAAGGGTCAGAAACATGAACTGAACGTGTCAACTTTCCAGATGTGTGTTCTCATGTTGTTCAACAACGCTGATCGACTCAGCTACAAAGAGATCGAACAAGCCACTGAAATCCCATCATCAGATCTTAAACGCTGTTTGCAGTCGCTGGCATGCGTAAAGGGCAAAAACGTGCTGAAGAAAGAACCCATGAGCAAAGAAATAGGAGAGGAGGATTCGTTTGTCGTGAACGACAAGTTCACCTGCAAGTTTTACAAAGTGAAGATTGGAACCGTGGTTGCGCAAAAGGAGACGGAACCAGAGAAGCAAGAGACGAGACAGAGAGTAGAGGAAGACAGGAAACCTCAGATTGAAGCTGCCATTGTGAGGATCATGAAGTCGAGAAAAGTACTGGACCACAACAACATAATAGCAGAGGTGACTAAACAGTTGCAGCCACGGTTCTTGGCTAACCCAACGGAGATAAAGAAGAGAATCGAGTCGCTCATTGAACGTGATTTCTTGGAAAGGGATAATACAGACCGGAAACTTTACCGCTATCTAGCCTAATAAGTTGAATACCGCAACAAGAACCAAAAAAAAAGGCTTTTCCTCTACTTCTTTGCTTTGTGTCTTATGTTGGTGTAAAAGCTCTTGTTAGTCGAATATACATTTGTTTACTTTTTCTTCTGTTTGATCGGATTACTGTTTCATTACGATATGTACTTCAGCATCTCGATGATACATTTATAACTAGGCATTTCCACTTCGGGTCAGGTTATCCGTTTCATTTCACATTCGTTCCAAGTTTTCCGACTCATTTCTGATTCTTTTCAAATAATTACTTTTTCGGAACACTTTATTTAGGTTAAATGATATTATGCGTATGAAATAATGGTAACTTCGTCAAATAGATTTTTTTTACCATTATTTTTTGTGTCTTAACAAAATAAACAACATTTCGGTTTTGTTAATTAACTCACGAGAGCATAAAACCTTTTTGAAATTAAAAAGCATTGACCAAGAAAAAACTCAACAAAACAAAGAAAAATAGTCCAACAAGACAATCAGATAGCATCAAATTAATACAACTTAGGTCCCAAATATCTCAAACATAAAACAAAGAGAAACAATGGCTAGATTCAAACCAAATTTCTAGAAAGTTTTCTTTTTCTATCACCAATGGCTAGATTCAAACCAAATTTCTTCAGGAAATCTTGATAATAAGTTCCTCGTGACCTTCTGGAAGTTCCCTAAGCCAGGCCAGTGCTGCATTTGTCTCAGACCTCATACTTGGAGTAAACGGCGCTATTTTGATCATCAAACTCCTAACCACTGTCCCTTGCGTTATCAAACGCGATGCTAACGCAAACTCTTCTTTCGAACCGGTAACGTTAAACAGCCATATCGCATATGCACAGAATTTAGCGTTTGGAAATGGTTTTGTCCCTTCCCAAAACTTCGTCCAAGACTCACCTTCTTCCTGAGGAGTACTGTTATGCTACATGCAAAAAAAAAAAAAAAACATGTATTAATTGGTCCAATTATGTTATGAGAAATATTAGATAAATTTGTCCAATTAAGATTAGATAAACATGAAATAAACATACCTTAAACACGATCTCAAGTTCTCCCATCTCTGCAGGCCATGCAACTAAAACATCTTTAAGCATTTCAACTTCTTTTTTGCTAGTTAAGTCAACACTCACCGACAAGGATCCAAACCTTTTCATATAGTCACTTGGTCTGGTCATCATAAATTCATGTCCAATGCTTTTTTCCTCCTAAGAATTCATATATATGTCAAACATGTCAAATTAAAACACTATCATTATTTTTTCAATCAAAACACAAATGCAATGTAAAAAGAAATACATACCTGATTGGTGCAAGTTATGTTATAGCTTATGTGAGGAGAGAATCTTCCTATTGTCCAATAGTTTCTATTGAACTTGATTTCAGCGTTTGCAATGAAAACCTTCTCCATGTCACACCTAAGAGATCCAACGGAAAAGATATCCACACTGGATGTAGACACTTCTACGCCATCAATCTTAGTAAAACAAGATATATGTAAGAATTTTAAGCCGCGGTTCTCAATCTTGAGAATACCATTTCTTTTCTGGATATTGAACTATAACACAAGAGCTTCAAGGGAACTGCAAGATACGAGGACTATATTAAAGACTCCAATCTCCACGGATACGCCAATGAGTTTGAGAGTCTTTAGGTTCCAACAGTTGTTGAAAGCATGTGAAGTTTCTAAGTTGTACCCACATAGCAATAGTGAAATGAGGTTTGCATGTGAAAATGTGTTTGGGGGCAAGTTGAGTGTGAAATTTGGTTTGGTAGCTTGATTCAAACGGCAGTTTATAAGCATGAGATGCTTGGTGAGTTTCTCATGAATCAATGATTGAATCCAAGTATCGAACGTTTCTTGTTCATATTGGTTTGGGTAATGGAAGAGTGTGAATATTTCCATATTGCCATGGTGATCCTTTACAACCTACAAAACCAAAGAATATGATTTAGGACATATGTTTTGGACATAATCTACAACATTATATACAATTAAATTGCAACAATATTTCAAGAATACAACTCTTTAAGTTTAATAACAACATAAGACTTTGAGGAAAGTTATTTGGATTTATATACTTTACTATACTCTTATAAGGATTCTGTTTAATTAGTATGAATCCACAAAACTTTAATACAAGTATTTATGAGGTGGAGTAAAGATAGCGATCATGCTTTCATAGATTTCTATTCACTAAAATGATAACAAATTTATGTCATGCATTCAATTTCAAATCTATCTATCATAAAATTTTGAAAATCTAGTATTTATTCGAAAGAATTGTTACTCGCTATTTTTCATAAACGTGCGAATTTCAAAATAAAAAATCTATATATATATATAGTACAAAAGCAACAAGCACCAACACCAACACATATTGAACATCTCAATCCATGGGTTATCTAGGTTGTAATTTTTCACTTCAACAATCTACAAACAAATATCAATAATCATCTACTTAAACCTCAACATAGCTAGATTATCATATTATAACCAGATCTATTCATGTAACATCCCAAGAAACTCTAAGAGAAAATATTAAGAATACTGAACGGACCTTAGCCACCGATTTAGCTGCTTCATGAGTAACATCGGACAGAGCTCTAGAGATCAATCTCATGTCCAACGTGAGATGAGACCTCTCCTTCCACACATTCTCCCATTTTTTAGTAGAACGCTCGTTCTCACAGCCTCTACGGTACTCATTTTTGATTTGATTTTAACCAAAATATCGTTTGGAAGTTTGCTGATGTGATCATTGGCGTTGATCACATCGGTAAGGATCATTTTACTGGTTGGTTCAGAGGAAGACATTGTTTTGGGGTAGCTAGCTAAGAAGGAAATGGACTCTCTGTTGTGTTTTTAGAACTTGGAAAAGATGGATTCTCTAGGAGGACACGAAGAAGAAAGGATATGGAGGTTTATATATATTTCACTTGATGTGTAGTTAATAACGAAGCGAGACGCGAAAGATATTTGTTAGAGACAAACAATATCTGGTTTTGTTGACTAAGGAGCACGACTATACTACTCGTAATTAGCAAGTAATGGAAATAAACAAAGAAGTATGAACCGAAAATACAAACTTAGCCAATGTAATTAATTAACCAGTAAATAAATCAATGTTTTTCAGTTGGTTATCTTCACACGCTTCGAGCGTGCCTAGACCTCTAGAAATGCACAACATATATATGTTGAAATAATGAAATTATATCACTTGTAAATTACCACTTGATATACATATCAAGCGTTACATTCATAATTTTTTTTTTATAACACATGAACACACCATTGTCTTTTAGCTGAAATAAAAAATGAAACCGCTTGTACGTACAAAGATGTTATAAAACGTGGTTTGTGAGAGACTGTTTTAAGTTTTGTCACTAAGCTCCAAGCTATCTAACTGTGACTTTCAAGATCTTGTAACGCTTATGGCCGTAACTTCCGCATTATTTCTTAGTTGTTTTCTTGTTCCCTAGTGACTTTACTTATAGCGTGAACCTGATTATATTTATTTTACAATTTTCTTTCATAATTATCATTTTTATGGTATTATGGGCCGGGATAAGTTTTTTATAGGCCCATTATGATTAGTTATAAAAAGCGTGAGTGGAAACAAAATTTCAAGCGCGGCTAAAATTTCAAGAGTCAACAAAAATCCCGCCAAACTCCAATTTTTATAAAATTGATAATTCGATTGACAAATTCTCGAAAATCTCTAACTGGGTTCTTTTGTCTATACGATCGCCGGAATAATCAGAAAATGGATATCTCCGACATAGCGAAGAAACTTGGTCTTTCTAACAACAAGCTTTTGATCCGAAAAGCTGCAGAGATCCGTCGTCTCTGTGATGTTCAATTCGATTCATCCATCATCGGCGTCGTAAGATAATCAATTCTCAAATAAAATATTTGATTTTCCATTTTCACTAATTGAAATCGGAATTATTTTGATTAATCGCAGGGTGAGATTTGTAAAGCTGTGATATGTCTGGAAATCGCAGCATCTAGGTATAATAAAACCGTAATTTGATCAGCACAATTTTTTTTTTTTTTTTTTCATTTGCAATTAGATTTTACATGGTTTTGGAATTTTTGCAGGTTAGAGGTAATTTTCGACAGACAATTAGCGATTAAGGTTAGTGGTATGTCGGAAAAAGCTTACTCAAGATCATTCAATAGCCTGCAAAACGTTATTGGGATCAAGTGAGTTTTCTAATTCACTATTTTTTTCATCTTAAAAGTTATTTTTTAGGGATCTTGATTGATAAAATTATGCTTAATTTCAGGATTAAGATCAATGTAAAAGAATTGGCGGTTCAATTTGGTTGCGTTAGGATAATCAAATCTGTGCAAAATGTGTTATCTTCGTAAGCCTCCTTTTTCTCTTTATGGTCCTCATTATCTTCAGTTTGGTTTACTTATGCATCCTAAGTGTTTGATTAAATGCCTCAATGAATTTTGCTTACTTTTGTTGCTCATTTAGGTATAAGGAGCGGTTTTTAGCGTCACTATCAGCGTCGAGACGGGCGAATGCTGACTTTACGAGACCTGTTTTTACAGCTGCTGCTTTCTATTTGTGTGTTAAGAAGCAGAACTCGTCTAAATACATCTTGGAACTCGTCTAAATGTGTGACAGATCTTTCTCCCTGTGATCTTGTGTGAATATGAGGTCCATGTGTCATGTTACGATTGGCGAAATACGGAAATGTATTCAGTAGTTTACCCTCCCACCCATTCAAGTTTTTCAGAGTTAGGGAGTAAAAACTAAGAATTTTATTTCATGGATGCACTAAAATTGAATGTATAAAATGCTATAACACTTTTTTTTGGGGAAGTTTACAAGCTCTAGAAATGAATGTACAAAATGCTAGAACACAATTCTTATTGGAGGTTTTACGACTCATATAGTGACAACAAATATTATATTCTCATTCGAATCAAAGAGAACCGATCGTTGATTAATATCTACTTGAAGCGTGTCGTTATTCTTTATCATTAACTGATTAATTTTCATAATGGTAGTCAAATGATGGTTGTTGAGAACTAAGAAAAATATTTTGAATTCTACTGAAAATAATAACCATTGATTCGTTGGGTAAATTAGTTACGAAAACATGTGTATATTGTTACAAACAATTCGAGCAGGCAGTAGAAATGCTTCATCACAATTAGCCTATCCTAAATGAAAATAGGTAAAATAAAAAAGAAAAAAAAAAGAGGTACGTGAGTTGCCCATTAATAAGATAATTACTGATCAATCCTAAAAAACTAATTCCATTTATTAACACTGAACCAGACTAACGAGCACGCCGTGGAATGATATGATGCTTTACATTCCCAACATAGTATAGCCAATATGGGAAGAACAATCGTAAGAGCATGTGCATATATTGGTAACACTCGAGTGTCTTAATTCTTTATTAATTAAATTTTATGCTTTTGGATTCTAAACAAGACTAGACACTCTAATTTTGGATTCTAAATAAGACACTTACACATAATTTTAGATATTTTTTTTGTTTTAACTATATTTTAATCATTAGACATTCCAAATAGACAAATTAAGACCATGTGCAATGGAGACACTTATCAAAATGTCTAAAACATTTTTTAAACTAAATTTTATTTACTTTTAGACATGAGAGTGTCTAAAGTGTACTAAAAATGTCTAATATTAGACACTTTTCTTACTTTTATGATCTCATTCTTAATGTTTAAATTATATTTTATATATTAGCAGGACCGACCCTTGGGGGAGCTCGATGAAATATTCGCCTTGGTCCCAAATTAAATGGCCCATTTAGCTAAGAAAATTTTATATATTTAATATAAATATTGTATTGCAATGGAAAATTTTGTTTTCTTATTCCAAAATTATGATATGACTGACTCATTTATTTTGTTATGGTTATGGCCCAACTTTTTCTAGGACCGGTCATGTATATTAGACATTTAATTAAGACACTTTGAGTTCTCCGTTATAATATTTGCAATGCAATGCTATAATGTATCCATAGCTAGCCGTCGGATCCAAACACCACAATGCTTGAAATGGTGGGTCCCATGTTCAGAGGTATGTACCTAATCCATAAAATGAAGACAATAATTTGCGTAAAACTCTCAATTTGTTGTGAATCAAGAGAACGAATGGGGAAGATTGTGTTTATTCATTAATCATAAGATCCTTTATATATGATTATTACAAGAGAGAAAAGGAAAATTCCTTTTCCTAATGGGAAAAGGAAAGTACATAAAAGGAAAATCCTAATTCAACTAGGATTCATTAAACCGGCCTAAAGACTAAGTGTTAATGGGCCGTAAACGGACCAGAACTAGTTATGACAATCCACTATGATTTATAACACTCCCCCTTGGATGTCATAACTCTAATGGGCTTGTAATACGCTTTGGATGTTGCCTCATTAAAACCTTACCAAGTAAAACCCATTTTGGGACAAAACCGTGGTGAAGGAAAAAGAGTACAACACGTATTACTCCCCCTGTTCTGAACCTCACTGCAAGTCTTTCAAACGACGCATTCCAATCTGATAAGTAAGTTTCTTGAACGTTGAGGATGGAAGTGACTTGGTGAATAGGTCTGCTGAATTCTCACTTGATCGTACTTGCTGCACTTGAATTTCTCCATCTTTCTGTAGATCGGATGTGAAGAAGAATTTTGGCAGAATGTGCTTCGTCCTATCACCTTTGATGTATCCATCCTTAAGTTGAGCTATACACGCTGCATTGTCCTCGAACAAGACCGTCGATTCCTGCTTACCTTCGGCCATTCCACAATCCACTCTTATGTGCTGGGTCATCAGCCTTAACCAAACACACTCACGACTAGCCTCATGATCTGCCAATATCTCTGAATGATTAGAAGATGTAGCTGCAATGGCCTGCTTCATTGACCGCCAAGATATTGCAGTTCCTCCATGAGTAAACACATAACCTGTCTGGGACCGTGCATTATGAGGATCTGAAAGATAACCTGCATCAGCAAAACCAACTAAACCGTCCTTAGATTGGTTAGTATAAAATAGACCCAAGTCTTTCGTTCCTTGTAGGTAACGAAGAATATGTTTTATCCCGTCCCAGTGCCTTTGGGTCGGACATGAGCTAAATCTTGATAATAAATTCACGGCAAAACATATATCTGGCCTAGTGTGGCTTGCCAGATACATTAAAGCTCCTATGGCACTGAGATATGGCACTTCGGGACCAAGGACTTCTTCAGAGTCTCTCTTAGGACCAAACGGATCCTTTTCTAGATCAAGAGATCTCACCACCATTGGGCTGGACAATGGGTGACATTGATCCATATTAAAACGCTTGAGTACCTTTTCAGTATATGCCATTTGATGCACAAGGATTCCATCATTTATGTACTCAAGTTGCAATCCCAAACAGAACTTAGTTTTGCCTAGGTCTTTCATCTCAAATTCTTTCTTGAGGCATTCAACTGTTTGGACGATTTCACCAGGGGTTCCAAGGATGTTCAAATCATCCACGTAAACTGCTATGATAACAAACCCTTTGTTTGCAAACTTTTTTTTTTTATAAAAATACATGGACTGATGGGATCATTCTTATAGCCTTCTTTGACTAAGTACTCACTCAATCTATTGTACCACATACGCCCACTTTGCTTCAGTCCATAAAGGGATTTGTTCAGCCTTATGCAGTGTTGTTCTCGAGAACCTTTCTTATCTTTGAGCTCAATACCCTCTGGTAATCTCATATAAATCTCATTATCCAGTGGACCATATAAGTATGCAGTTACAACGTCCATTAACCGCATATCCAACTTTTCTCTTATAGCCAGACTTATCAAAAATCTAAAAGTTGTAGCATCCACCACAGGGGAGTATGTCTCCTCATAATCTATTCCTGGTCTCTGTGAGAATTCTTGTGCAACAAGCCGTGCTTTATATCTCACGATTTCACCATGTTCATTTCTTTTCCTCACAAAGACCCATTTATGTCCAACTGGTTTAATCTCATAGGGTGTCCGAATTATTGGACCAAAGACATCCCTTTTCCTTAAAGAATTCAACTCCACGTTTATAGCTTCTTTCCATTTAGTCCAATTTTCACTCTGAGTGCACTCATATATCGACGTGGGTTCTAGATCCTCCATAAGTTCAAGTGCTACCTTAAAAGCAAATATATCATCGATTTCCACACACTTTCTATTCCATTGTATTCCAGACATAACATAATTCATTGAGATCTCATTATTTTCAGGAACGTCAGAACCATGAAACTCGGCGTCCCGAGTCTCATTGCTTGGAACTATCGGTTCAGTTATGTCTGGGGTTCCATCAGATTCCTCAACCACGATTTCAGCACCTTTCTTTCTTTTCCGAGGATTCTTATCTTTGGAACCTATTGGCCGGCCACGTTTTGAGTGTGGTTTAGATTCTGTAGCAACTTGATTGTGTCCCTCTTGAACATCAATTCTAATCGGTGCATTAACAGCTGGTATGTAAGACTTAGTTACTCTTTTCGGGTCAGCAAAGGAATATGGCAATTGATTAGCTAGCTTTTGTAAATGTATAATCTTTTGGACTTATAATTCACATTCTTGAGTCCGAGGATCTTGCCATTTTAAGGACGTTTGATTCCATATAATTTCCTTTACCAGTCTGTTATCTCCTCCTAATGTTGGATAGACAGATTCGTCAAAATGACAATCTGCGTACCTGGCCTTAAACAAATCACCCGTGGTTGGCTCAAGGTACTTAATGATAGTAGGAGAATCATATCCAACATATATCCCCATCCTCCTTTGAGGTCCCATCTTTGTTCGCTGTGGTGGTGCAATAGGCACATAAACGGAACATCCGAATGTTTTAAGATGGGATATGTCTGGCTCTTGACCCGTTATTAACTGTGATGGGGAATATTTATGTTCACTAGATGGCCTGATACGAATTAGCTCTGCTGCATGTAAAACTGCATGTCCCCAAGCTGAGACCGGGAGTTTTGATCTCATTAGCAACGGTCTAGCAATCAACTGTATGCGTTTAATAAACGATTCAGCCAAACCGTTTTGTGTATGTACATGTGCCACAGAATATTCAACACTTACCCCCATGGACATACAATAATCGTTAAACGCTTGGGACGTAAATTCACCAGCATTGTCAAGACGTATAGTCTTTAAAGGAAAATCTGGAAAGTGTGCTCTTAAACGTATGAGCTGGGCAAGCAATCTTGCAAATGCCACATTTCTAGTTGATAATAGGCAGACATGTGACCATCTCGTGGATGCATCAATAAGGACCATAAAATATCTAAACGTCCCACAAGGTGGGTGTATTGGTCCGCATATGTCTCCTTGAATTCTTTCCAGAAAATTTATCGTTTCCTTAGTTACTTTGATTGGTGATGGCCTAGTAATGAGTTTCCCTAGTGAACATGCTTCACACGTGAGATTCTTTGGGATAACTCTCCTTTCTTTCAAGGTGTGCCCATTAGTACTTGCTAATATCTTTCGCATCATGTAGCACCGGGATGGCCAAGCCGGTTATGCCAAAAAGTGAAATTCTCAGTAAACTCTTTGTTTACCATAGCATTTGTTTCTATCATTCCGATCTTAGCACAATAAAGGCCCACAGAAATGGCAGGTATAGTCTCTAGGACTTTCTTATAGCCATGGACGGTTTCAAAGATTTGAAGGAATTCTTTGTTATTCTCGTCCTTAGTTTCAACATGAAGACCATTCATTCGAATGTCTTTAAAGCTCAATAGACTTCTCTTTAAACTAGGTGAATATAACGCATTAGAAATTTCTAGATGCGTGCCCTTAGGTAATAAAATATGGGCTTGACCGTGGCCTTCAATTAAATTTGCTATACCCGCAATTGTGGTTACATTTGCCTTTTTAAGTGTAAGATCAATGAAGTATCTCTTATCTCTTAATATCGAGTGGCTTGATCCACTATCCACAATGAACACATCCATATCGTTCATACTTCAAAAGAGATAACAATAGATACTTTTTAAATAACACTCTTTCATTCCATAAAGTTTAATAGAAAGCAATAACACAAAACCAAAGTATAAAGTGTAAAACGTAAAACAAGCAAAACACAAAACACCAAAACAGAAAATCAAAATCAATCACTTAAGTATATCTGAGGTTTCAAAATTCATCAAGTCATCTTGCTCATGATCGAAATCTCCTTCATTATCATGCTGGATCATATGAGTTTCTGGATTCTTCCCTTTAAGGCTCTCTTGATAGAGTTCAACCAGATGCTTGGGAGTCCTACATGTCTTAGCCCAATGATTACTCATTCCACATCGATGGCAAACTGATTTTGGGTTTGATTCTCGTGGTTGAGAAGTAATACCACGGTTATTACGATCATAGTCAGTTCGGTATCCGCGTCCTCGTCCTCGCCCGCGGTTAGAATGATCGTTATGGAATCCGTGGCCTCGGCCCTGACCTCGGCCGTATGGATTAAAATGGCCACGGCCACGTCCTTGCCATCTACCCCCACGTCCACGACCACGATGTCTATAATCACTTTGGACGTGGTTAATTTCTTTCTTTTCATCTATGGCCACATTCGCTTCAGGAAGTGGGGCTGATCCAGGAGGTCTCATCTCACTGTTTCTCATTAGCAGTGTATTATTCTCCTCGGCTAGTAATAGACATGCTATAAGCTTTGAGTATGTCTCAAAACCTCTTTCACGGTATTGCTGTTGAAGCAACACGTTATTAGTGTGAAAGGTGGAGAAGGTCTTTTCCAACATGTCTTTCTCAGTTACCTTCTCACCACATAGTCTCAATTGAGAAACTATTCTGAACATAGCCGAGTTATATTCTTCCACGGACTTGAAGTCCTGGAACCTGAGATTCCTCCAATCATAATTGGCCTTTGGTAACAACACCGTTCTATGGTGGTCATATCTTATCTTTAATTCTTTCCAAAGGTCCAAAGGGTTCTCAATGGTTAGGTATTGATCCTTGAGACCCTCAACAAGATGATGACGAATGATCGATATCGTTCTGTATCGATTCCTTTCATTCTCATTATTATCCTCAATGATACATTCGCCAAGTCCTTTAGACTTTAGATTTATCTTAGTATCCAACGCCCACTGTAAGTAATTGTCTCCAGAGAGATTGAGGGCAGCATAATCCAAATTGTTGATTTTTGACATCTGAAAACATTCATCCTATTCTCTAAGAACTATAAGATTTTAAAGTTTATGCATATGATGCAAAATAGGTCATGGGTGCTTATATAAACGGGTACGGATGCATGATGCTTATGAAACCAGATTTTTATGTTTAACAACCTAACATAATGTTTTTATATGCTCATGATGCAAGCCTAGTATTCAAATTCTAAACCGTATGATGATATGACCGGATTTTAATCAAGCATGTTATGTCTATATGATGCAATCAGTTTCAGTTTCATGTTTATCAATCAACGAATCAATCCAAACAAGCAAACAAACAAACGAGTTCAAATAAATATGCAACCAAATTTGGACAGAGTGTTTACTGTCGATCGACGGGTGATTTGTGTCGATCGACACAGTTTAATTCAAACAACAAATTCAGGCAGAAGTTTACGTGTCGATCGACATAAAACTAGTGTCGATCGACACGGGTACAGATCATGCAATCGGTTTGGATTTTAATTGAATTAGGTTAGGGTTTCAAGTTAGGGTTTCTAGTGATTACGAATCATGAATCAATAAACACAACCAAGCAAGCAATAACAATAACAAGCATGATTTAGATTAGGGTTTCTAAGATTATCATGAATCTAGGTTCTTTAGATTAGGGTTTCTTATTGTTTACCTTAACCTCCGTGAGTCTTCTAGTTCGCCGTAACCGTTGATAGGCTGTATGAACTTTCTTCTAGTTCGCCGTAACCTTAAAGGCTGTATGAACTATGATTTGAACAGTAACGCCGGATGAACAGTAATCGTCGATGAACAGTAATCGTCGATGAACAGTGCGCGATGAATAGTGCGCGATGAACAGTACGCGATGAACAGTACGATGAATAGTAACGATGAACAGTAATCGCGTTTTTTGTGTTTTTAGGGTTTAGGGAGCAACTCGTGCTGATAACGTGTTGTGAATCAAGAAAACGAATGGGGAAGATTGTGTTTATTCATTAATCATAAGATCCTTTATATAGGATTATTACAAGAGAGAAAAGGAAAATTCCTTTTCCTAATGGGAAAAGGAAAGTACATAAAAGGAAAATCCTAATTCAACTAGGATTCATTAAACTGGCCTAAAGACTAAGTGTTAATGGGCCGTAAACGGATCAGAACTAGTTATGACAATCCACTATGATTTATAACACAATTGTAGTAGATCCTTTTTTTCCTTCCCCAATTGTGCATTAACTTTGTTGAAATTTTTGGTTTATATTCATTCTGGATCCAACAAAAAAAGCTACTAGTTTCTACTTAAAACCAGTGTGAACAAAGTGAAATAAAAGTGTGAAAACAAAATAATTAGGCCCAGTTAAAGGAATTTTTTTTTTTTTAAATCAGCTTTTCTTTTTTCTTTTTCTCCTGCTTTTATCTGATTTAATATGTTCAATATTGTATTCTTTTCTCAATTCTTCCGCCGATTTTAGGTTAAAAGATACTATTTGTGAAGAAAAAAAAAATAATAATAATATGAGACGTCGATTTGATCTACCTTCTCTTTTTACTCTCTGTCTCTCAATGGCTCTGTTTTAAAAAGGGCAAATAGATTTCTCCCCCAATTACAAAAAAATTCTCCAGCTTTATCACATCCCATGTCCATTTGCTGATGATGACGACGACGACGACGACGATTCACAAAATCTAGAGTTTTCCACAACTTCTCTTACACGTATCCTCCTTCATCATTTCTTCTCCACCGACAACAATCTCGGACTCCGAGTCGTGTCACTGGATCTCTCAGATTCGTTCTATCTCTGTACGTTCCGATTTCTTTTTTCCGACAAATCTACTTGTAATTTTCCAATCATCGTATGTTTGTTCTTTTTACCAGATCGGACTTACTTTTCTTAATTTAAACATCCATTTTTGTTGCTGAATCTGTTAATATTCCTTTTCTCATTAAGACTAGTGTTTGGTGTAGCTTTCGTTAATCTTACGGATCTTTCTTAATTACGTTTATCAAATTTTATCGCTTCCCCCTTAAGACAGCACCAAAGTATTTATTTTTACGAATGTGAAACACATGTCTGATCTAGTTTTAATCATCTTAGTATAATTGTCTTGATTTCGATCTGTTTTAATATCCAGATTTACTGATTGAAATCTAAAATTTCTGTCTTTTTATCTCCTCTTGATCTATTTAAGAGCTGATCTGAGTTTTTTGTGTGTGTTAGATCGATTATGGCGTTGAAGTCGAATTCTGCTGATGGTAAAACCAGAAGCTCTGTTCAGATCTTCATTGTATTCAGTTTATGTTGCTTCTTCTACATTCTTGGAGCATGGCAACGAAGTGGTTTCGGTAAAGGAGACAGTATAGCTCTCGAGATGACAAACAGTGGAGTTGATTGCAACATTGTTCCAAGTTTAAACTTCGAAACTCACCACGCAGGCGAATCGAGTATCGCTAGTGCATCAAAGGTCAAGGCTTTCGAGCCTTGCGATGCTCGTTACACGGATTACACTCCTTGTCAAGATCAAAAACGCGCAATGACTTTCCCGAGAGATAGTATGATTTATCGAGAAAGGCATTGTGTTCCCGAGGAAGAGAAGCTTCATTGTCTTATACCGGCGCCTAAAGGATATGTGACGCCTTTCTCTTGGCCTAAGAGTCGTGATTACGTGCCTTATGCTAATGCCCCGTATAAAGCTTTAACCGTTGAGAAAGCGATTCAGAATTGGATTCAGTATGAAGGCGACGTGTTTAGATTCCCGGGAGGTGGAACTCAGTTTCCCCAAGGTGCTGATAAGTATATTGATCAGCTTGCTTCGGTTATACCGATGGAGAATGGTACCGTTAGGACCGCTTTGGACACTGGTTGCGGGGTAATCTCTTATTCTTGATTGTTTTATTTACATTTTTACTTAGATAGTGAAAATTGAATCTGATACGGTTTGGTTAGGTTGCGAGTTGGGGAGCGTATTTATGGAGCAGAAACGTGCGTGCCATGTCTTTCGCACCAAGAGATTCACACGAAGCTCAGGTCCAGTTTGCGTTAGAGAGAGGTGTTCCTGCTGTTATTGGTGTTCTTGGTACTATAAAGCTACCATACCCAACACGTGCTTTCGATATGGCTCATTGCTCTCGTTGTTTGATTCCATGGGGAGCGAACGGTAATTAAAGTTTCTAGTTCTATGACAGATTTGTCGTTCGCTTAGTCTTGATATTGATCGGTTATTTTGGTGTTTTGATAGATGGGATGTATTTGATGGAAGTTGACCGTGTGCTTAGACCGGGCGGTTACTGGATTCTATCTGGTCCTCCGATTAACTGGAAAATCAACTACAAGGCGTGGCAACGTCCAAAGGAGGAACTTCAAGAGGAACAAAGAAAAATTGAGGAAGTTGCTAAACTTCTTTGTTGGGAGAAGAAGTATGAACACGGCGAAATCGCTATCTGGCAGAAGAGAGTTAACGATGAGGCATGCCGTTCAAGACAAGATGATCCTAGAGCCAATTTCTGTAAAACTGATGATACCGATGATGTCTGGTACGTATAGTGTTTGTTTATTAACCGACATTGTAACGTTTAGTTTTGGGCTCTAATATAACCGTCTTTTTTAGGTACAAGAAAATGGAGGCGTGTATTACGCCATATCCAGAGGCGAGTAGTTCAGATGAAGTAGCTGGAGGAGAACTTCAGCCTTTTCCAGATAGGCTTAACGCAGTGCCGCCTAGGATCTCTAGCGGTTCGATCTCTGGTGTTACGGTTGATGCATATGAAGACGATAACCGTCAGTGGAAGAAACATGTGAAAGCGTACAAGAGAATCAACGGTCTACTTGACACGGGAAGGTACCGTAACATTATGGACATGAACGCGGGGTTTGGTGGATTTGCTGCTGCTCTTGAATCACCGAAGCTATGGGTTATGAATGTTGTTCCCACGATTGCCGAAAAGAATAGACTTGGAGTCGTATATCAGCGAGGACTCATCGGTATCTACCACGACTGGTAAGTCAAAGAAACTCTCTATCTCTCTTCTTTTCTCAACTTCTCAAAGCTCATTGTTTTCGGTTGTTCTGTGTAAATATGGATTCAGGTGTGAGGCTTTCTCTACGTATCCAAGAACATACGACTTAATCCACGCGAACCACCTCTTTAGTCTGTACAAGAACAAGTACGTATTCGTATTTTGTTTAAACGCTTATTAGGCGGTTTTACGAGATTGCTAATGTATGAAACCGGAATTTTTTTAGGTGCAATGCGGAAGATATTCTTCTGGAGATGGATAGAATTCTGCGACCAGAAGGAGCGGTGATAATCCGAGGCGATGTGGACACATTGATCAAGGTAAAGAGGATCATATCCGGAATGAGATGGGATTCGAAGCTGGTTGATCACGAAGACGGTCCTTTAGTTCCCGAGAAGATTTTAATCGCCG
This sequence comes from Draba incana, assembly GCA_963576765.1. NCBI lineage: Eukaryota > Viridiplantae > Streptophyta > Magnoliopsida > Brassicales > Brassicaceae > Draba > Draba incana. The sequence goes on from OY755208.1 coordinate 8,119,439, forward strand.
TGAAGCAATACTGGGTCACAAACTCCACCTCTACTCACTGAAGTCTCTATATTTCCCAGTGTGACCTATAACATTTTGATCAAATGATGTGAGAGCTTCAATCTCAGTTTTTAAAACACTCTTTTCTTAAGTTATCACTATTTATTAATGTAATAGTTTATATTTGTTTTCCCAATCCAAGGAACCTTGATGTGTATCATTGAACTCAACTTTATAGTTTTTGCATTAGCCAACTCAGTGTTTTCTCTTAACAAATGGATATACAGATCTCTAACTCAAGGCTAATCCAACTCTAGAGCAAGACTATATAACTTGTTTCATGGCTGAGAGAAGTTAAATTTGTTTCCACAAAGCTGATTCACTATTCAGTATTCACATTAAATTACCTGATTCCTTCGTAATTTTCTGGACTTCTCTTTTGTTCTTTATGTTTTATTATATTGCAAAGAAATTGACACATTTAAACTGTATCTAACAAGTCATTTTGTAGAATATGAATGATATAATGATGTTCAGTTCCAAATTTTTTCATGTGAGATAAAAATTGACAAGACACAAGAAATTGAACTAGATATGAGTCTGACTGTAAAAAAATGGCTATGAATCAACTTGCAACTCTTTAGTCTCAGACTTCTTTGAGAAATTGAGACTGGTCTGTATAACTTTCTTAGTTCCTGAAAAGAACAAACACAATACCAATAAACATCAGTATAACAAAGAAAAACATACACAAATGAACCAATTTTTGATTGAATCAAAGCTACCTTTCTCTGGCTTCTGCTTGATCGTATTAACAACTGTTGATTTCCAGTCCTCATACTTAGCCTCCTCCATCTTCTTATGTCTTTTGTAACACGAAGACTATATACGCTAAATCAGATACTGTCACAAAGAAAGAGCGACTCTAGAACAGATTACGGGAAAAAAGCCAGTCGCCGTATATACCTCATCATCAGATGAATATCCACCATCCTCTAGTCTCCTCTTTTCAGGTAACACATCAAGCAGGTCTGAGGAAAAATTTTGCACGTATTCACTAATTGTGCGTTCAATTGATATATGCCTATACTAGTAAAGCTACTATACCTCGGTTTCCTTTCACTTCCTTTGCGTTCTTCTTTTCTTTAGAGATTCCAACGCAGTCAAAGCAAAGATCCGTTATAGAGGTCGAGACCTGTTTGATTAATTCATATAGCTCGTAATCAGTTATCGAGTCAAAAGCATTAAAGATATTAGTATATCTGAATGAATAAATAACAATGTTACTCACACAAGAGAATTCAGATTCTGATGTTCCACAAACCTCAATCAACCTAAGCTTATCTACCTTAAGCTGCAAACAGATAAACAAAGCTAAGAAAAGTCAGATTCTATACGCAATCCGTAGCTAATTAAATCCGAAAATCCCTCAAAACAAAAGAGATATGAGTTATTAATTAGTGTGAAGAACTGATACACTTTGCATAGATACAACTTGTGACGAAAAACATCTCGCATATCTCTCAAAATTAGAATATGTTTTGCATTATTAAATCTACCTAACAGGCTAACACACACTACTAAGAGGGTGTATATATGAGAACTAGTTGCATCGCTTCTATTATACTTGTGTTTCATGATGAAGGAGGGTTGTTGCAAATGGACAATCCCTCCTAGCACATATCTTTCAAATGGTTGGTATCTAACCCTGGTAAAGGGGGTTGTTTATAACTATCACCTTCACCTTATACGCAACTTGAATGGTAATAACATATATGATCGGTCAAAAAGCAAGGGCATAGCATCTAATGTATATGGCGTATGTTTTACTCACTCTATTTCTTATTATGTGATGTTGTAACCAATTTTATTTTATTTTAAATGATGTTTAAATTTTCAGTACAAAATTAACTAATGTTAATATTTTGATTTTTAATATCATACAATTTGTTTATCTTTAGTTGAATTATGTTTAATATAGACAAACAAAAGCTAAACGATTTTTAATATGTGTTGCAAACGTTAAGCATCACTTGTAATGAAATAGAGAGACTATTTTCATTTTATGTGTCTCTTTCTAATTTGAATCCATTAGGAAAATATTTCTAGTACTTGAAATGATCATACTCATCTGTGTTTTAATTGTTACTTCTTACCAATAATTTAGAAAAAAATACGCAAAGAATCTAGACACTAATAGAGCTAAAATTATGCATGAATAATTAGAGCTTAAGTTCTTAGAATCCAAAAACCAAAAGATGCGACGTGTATCGAAATGTATTAAATACGACATTTATGTGTTGGGATGCTTGTGTATAGTTTAATAATCAAATATGTTTGACTTCAAGTTGCGTTAGACCCACTATATCTTCTTACGAGTACACTACCGACTTAAAGTTACTGTGGGTTGGTGGTTGAGTCCTATGATGATGCAGGAAGATATTTAGAAATATTCTAGTTATTCATATTAGTTATTTTATTATTTTGATAATTTCTTATTATTTTTTTAGGGTTTTTTAAGTTTTGGGCTTTATTATAAATAAAGCGTTTAGGTCTACTATTGTATTCAGTTTATGATTGATTTAATAATATTGAGCTTTTGTTTCTCTCCCCTTGTTTTCGGTAGATCTAAAGAGATCTCAACGAATCTAAGAAGGTTTGGTTTATTCGGGAATTCTCAGACTAAACAAATAAACTTGCGATTATCCTAGTTTTCCAGGTATTCTCAAAATCAACGGATTACTATTCTATCTTTTAAGTTGGTATCAGAGACATCACTTTGATTTCTCAATCAAGGTTCGATTCTGTTTTTGAATATCATGTTGTTCGGAAATTTTTGTTATCAGACGGATCTGTTTACCACAAGTGAAGGTCTATGTGAAAATTTCAGAGAAATTATTGGTGATCCAATTTATGATACATATGGTGAAGATAATGTTGCCATCACGTATCAAACTCAAGGCGTGGAACTAGTTGAAGACGTCAACATATTCAACAGCTTAATGAAAGACGGTGTGCTTCCAAAAGGTATTACAAATCATGTTTTATTATATGAAAACAAAGAGATGGTGGAGATTTGCTTTCGTGATCTGAAGGAAGACACAAACAATTATTGTATCGTGCTTTTCTATGGGAGGATGGAAGAATAAAGTGTTTAAGGTGCAAAATAATTTTCTTTTATTTGAAGGATATTATCGATGGAAAACAAAGAAAAAAGAAATACAATTATTGAGTGAATCTATCGGATGGAGTTTTGGAAAGGAAGACCACGGTTATAGGAAATATTCTAGTTATTTATATTAGTTATTTTATTATTTTGATAATTTCTTATTATTGTTCTAGGGTTTTCTAATTTTTGGAATTTATTATAAATAAGGCGTTTAAGCCTACTATTGTATTCAGTTTATGATTGATTAATAATATTGAGCTTTTGTCTCTCTTTCCTTGTTTTCGGTAGATCTAAAGAGATCTCAACGAATCTAAGAAGACTTGGTTTATTCGGGAATTCTCAGACTAAACGAATAACCTTGCGATTATCCTAGTTTTCCGGGTATTCTTAGAATTAACGGATTACTATTCTATCTTTTAAAGTTTTCGCTACATCATACTCCAAATCATGAGACCCCATTAATTCAAACCCAAGACTTATGTGATCTTGTAATTAACAACGCCGAAAGAAAAAGAATCAAAAAGCCGTGTGGGTCACCCATACCTCAATCCCTTGTAAAAAGACACTTACTCATCACTAGCTCATTTAGTTTAAAAACTGCAGCGATTTAGCTTAGTATTCAAATCCAATGAGAGGTTTCAGGAGGCGATCAAATTTCCACAAAAAAAAAAAAAAAAACCACAAACGTAAATGAATTTTGAGTTTTTAAATTTCATATTTCTAATTAGTGATATTGATGTCGGGAAGTTGCACATATATATATATATATATATATTTTTCCGTCTAAAGGTTGATAAAAATTCCATCGAAGAACCATTACATAAATGAAATATACAAGCCCAAAATAGGAGAGAGATGTTCAAATGAGGAGAGCGATGCCCAAAAGAGAAGAACGACATTCAAATAACCGTAAACAGAGAAGAAAGACCAAATCTGAAACAAAATAAGACATAGATTGAAACACAAACCAAGAGAATCAAACAGATAATGAAACTTCCCAAGGTTTCTCGATATCCTTTGTCAAAGAGCTACCAATAATAACACACATTGATAACAGCGACCTCCCATAGCGACTCATATGCACCTCATAGAGCCAGAATTCATAATCTTCATAAGCCGGCAAGACATGCGATTCCTCAAACTTTCTCCGGGATGTGGTGATATCAAACAACTAGACTGTAAACGCCTAGATTGAAGATACCATAAACATACAAGATCTCAATCAGATCTGTTTTGTAGAGACACGGAGCGGCTGCGATCCAAACCAAGTAGCACCAGACTCATCAAACCAAGAAAGAAGGAAGGTCGATCTAGAGAGGAAACAAAGAGCATACAGAGATGAAGAAAAAATTGCAAATTTGGACTTAAAACCCTAGCTTATGAACAATCTATCCTATATATATATTAATTGAGGAGACACTAAAAGTTAAAAATCTTAGGTGTCATTCAAAGAGAGTCTTAAGTAATCTTAATCCTAGGTGTCATTCAAAGAAGAACTTAAGGAACACATTACTTAAATCAACCAATCGAAAGTCAAAACATTTCAATTTGTCATGGTGGAAATCTTGACATATTTTCAATATCTTTAATATATGCCGATCATTGATGACAAAAATATATACTTACCAAATCCATTACTATATTGAGAAACTTAAACAGATTTAACTCATTTATGTAGTAGTATTTTGGTCAGTGATAAAGTTGGGTTTAAAAACATTTTATAGAGTTATTAAAAACATTTTTTTTTGTAAATAAAAGATATATATCACTCAATTACATTTTTTTGTCATACATTATAAGACAATGTTCGCTTTTTGGTTTTGTTATTGTAAATCAATTTCTTTTATTTTTTATATATGTATACACTTAAAACGTAAGACCTATCATATTAAGACATTCAAGATTCGAAAATCGACCGATTAAATTTTTTAGTGGACATAATCATTTATCTAATATCTTTTTGGACAAAACAATATATTTTTACTATACAATAAACTGAAATTTATATTCTTACGCTTGGCGTGAGTCAAAATCTAGTAAATATGTTAAAGAGAGAACATAACCCAAACGAAAACTACAAAAAAAAAAAAGACAGTAATATCACTCCTTAAGGGAGAGGAGCAAACCCAAACAAGATCCGAAAAGAAATAGATCTAAAAATCAGATATGTAACCCCTCTCAAAACAAGAAGTCGATGAATGAGAAGGATAAAGAAAGAAAAACCAGAGATAAGAGCACAACTCGGTGCTAACGGAGCCGCCAGAGCTGCATCAGCCGGAAAAAATTCTTAAAACCACAAGAAATAAGACAGAGAATTTTAGAGAGAGTTGCATACCACAATCATAGGTTCGAGAATAAATAAAAGATTAAATATAGACTTAATCATGTTCAATTCAAATCTGATTTGAGATCAAATCAACCAAAAGTGTGTATTAATGTTCTTAGTCGTTAGACATGGCATGTTAGTATGTTAATTGTTTTTGTTTTCTGGTTAATATATACATTCGAACAGAAAAATGATTAGTTAAAGCTTGCAAAATTGGATAAAATTGTTTTCTGATATTGGATCAAGTTAGTTGCGCCATAGCTAGGTGAACAAATTTGTTTCACATTTGCGTAAGAGCATCCACAATTGTTAGAGTATCTAAAATGCACCCAAAAAAATCTGAATCCATTTATTTCATATAGATAGTTAATGATTATATATCTTCTCATCATCTATACATAACGAACTGGTGTGGTATATTCATACCGTTAAAATTGATCTAATAAATGATGTTTAATATATGATGTTTGTTGATTAAAAGAAGTCATGTTAGTATAGAATTGAGAAGAAGAAAAAATTAAGGAGAGAGATGAAAAGTTACTATGAGAAGAAAGTTAAATACATCTCAATTTTTAAGACGACAAAAAATCTTCTATTTTGCTCTTAGTTTATTTTTTCAGAAGAAACTAGAATATAAAACATTCTACTTGACTGGTACAAAACCAGAAGAAACATTTTTCCTTCTTTTTTTCCTTTCTTCTATGGAAAAATTTCAGTTAGATCATTAATACGAGAAACAAAATAACCAAATACTTGTGCCTCTTTTACAAGTACATCGAAACATACATTTTTACTCCAAGAAATAAAGAAAAAAAAAACCACAATCTTGAAAGACCTCTTAATTAAGAATATAAAATGGTCTAACTCTGAATGAAAAGTTCTCCAATCGAAAGGATTCTCCGTCATTTGTATCAAGTTGGTGCAGTTTGTCTTGACCTTATGAGCTGAGTCCTTCCCCATCGCCCAAAGGAGCCCGTCCAGCTTTGTGTGTAGCGCCGATATGTTTCTCCGACACCCTCTCGCTCCTAGTCTGGTATGATCCAAGTTATCCCGAATAAGCCACCCTAATCCACAAGATACAAAGACAGAGGACAACAAAACCGGAAATGCAACTAAAACCTTGGGTAATTGGGAAATTACCTAAAATAAAAACAATGTCAAGTTGGCTATAGTTTTTGATTGATTGGCCCATTTTGCTTATAAGCCGAGTCAACGCCCAAATACTGATCTTGAGAACTCGCACACGTATGATTTTATCGTCAAAAGTGGATGAATCCATTTCGTAAATAGAGAAATGCATGACGCATGTCACGCATCCAAACAATTAAATATTGGCTTGTTTCTGTGACAAATGTATTACAATCCACAGGTCTAGGTCTGTAATCTCCGTCAGTCAATTGGCTTGGAACCATCATTTAAATAGAGTATTTGTTAAAGCGTAAATTACTTTTTATAGCAGTGATTAAACCTGGGAAAAGATTTCCCAAAAAAAAAATAATAATATTGCCACTATCGGTGCTGAATATAATAATTTTTCTTGGTTAAGTAATGTATAAAAGAATCCATAGATGAAGTTATATATATATATACCCCTTTTTCTGTCTAGCTGAGTATAAATCGAAACTAGATGAGCCATTACATGATCTATTCAATTTCCAGTCTCGTAGATTCGCGAATTGCGACTAGCTAGATATAATGAACTTAATTGATTATGACCACTTTAGAGATTGAAGTTACTTTGGACAATGCGGATTAGTCCGTTTGCAGAGTACATCATTTCTTATTTTAAAGTTTAAAAGGAAAATTATATAAGTGTATTTATATTTTAACTTTGTTATAACCTAACCGATACAATCCGGCCCTTGGACTGAGAATTACTCCCTCGGTTTGTTATTAAATGATGTTTTAAAGGGGGTTTATTGGTTTTGGTATTTTGATGGATTTTGAAATCCATGTAGAATTAGCAAATCCATTGATTTCAAAATCAAATCATATGGATTTAAAAATCAATAAGAAAGATTTCAAAATCAAATAATGTGGATTCAAGAATCAAAAAAGAAGATTTCAAAATCAAATAAAGTATAATTTTAAATTCAGCAACAAAAAACATAAAAAAATAAACCATCGTTGATATAGAGAAATCTTTTTTGAAGATATAGTGAGATTTACAAAAACAAATATGAACATAATATTTGTGTACTTTGATAATGTGAAGAAATAAATATGGACGTAATATTTGGGAAAATATGTGGAAGATGTGTCTAATCATTTCAAAATCACAAGTCTTTGTTAAGGATTTCACTCTTCATATTTTTAACACAAAATCAATCCCAAATCCATTCAAATCCAAATCATAATACAAAATTTTGATATTGAATAAGACTTGATTCTATTTTGTATTTTGAAATCATAAATTGAATAACATATGATATAATGAGAATTTTAAAATGATTGAATGAATAACATGGGATTCTAATGAGGATTTTAAAATGATAAATTGAATAACATAGCATTTGGAGTGGATTTCAAAATCCACTAAAATACCAAAACCAATAAACCCCCCTAAGAGTTATTTTTTGTTCACAAATAAGTAATGTTCTCACTTACCAATGCATGATTAATTGACTTTTTAGTATTTTTGACTCTTGAAATTCTGTAGATTGAATTTTTATTGGTTGAAATGTCTTGGATAAATAAAACGTAATGTTTTATTTCAAAAAACCAAGATAAATTTAATGATTTTTTAATAGGTGTATAGAAATCTTAAACATCAGTTAAAAACAAACGGAGGGAGTAGTTGCCTAGATGGTCTCCATTTAAGCCAGATTTGAACTTGAAAGCTCCGGACACAAAGTCCGTTTCATACACTTAACTAAAACTACTTGTAAAATGCTAAATTAGAAAAATATGATAAAAAAAAAGAAAAAAATCTAAGTAACAAGTTTCATACAAGTTTGGTCAAAAAAAAAAAAATTGAAGGCGAGGGACATAATTAACTGTGGTGAAGAGGGTTAATTATGTTCACGAAGACAGAGGTATGGATGCTTGGGCTTGAAGACTTTGAAGTTTTGACTAATGTAATATTTTTCATATTTATTACGTACTGTGAATAAAGAAATCAACTATGCATTTCCATATATGTATAAGATAAAGAAAATAGAGCTCTAATATCAAGTGCACACGCTTGGGAAGTCAAAACCAAAAAGAGTCAAAACTAAAAGAGAGACAAAATGGGTATAAACCGAGGAAACTTGGCTTTTTGGGATTTCATTGGGTTTGACGTAACCCTACCTATGAATTTAGACTTGTGCCTATAGTGCGATCGATCTGGTTTTGGAGTCGGTACCAAAATTAAAATCAGGTGAAGCAGGACCATCTACATTCTATTTTTCCAGTTTTCCATATGTTACATTTTTAATATTTTCCATGTCCATGGCTTCTTGATGCTCGAAGTAGTTGACAAATGCTATTTCTTCCCGAGGGGACCAACCAGATACCTTCCTGGATCACTTGATCCACCGTGGCCAAATTGGAAATACCAGAGACCCTCTTGGCCCTGTAATGCCTGTGATGGCTATCAAAGGTCCTAAGGGAGGAAAAAACACCTTTCCCTGACCTCAATTAACAGGAAAGAAAGGGACGAGCAAGAGTTCTAGCTTCTAGTATATATTTGCCTCCATAACCAACTTCCAGTGGTCTGATTGGGAATAATCCAAAAAAACGCGGCCATGGATGAGAACCTTCTTGATCCAAAAAATCGATAGGGATCATCTCTTTTTCAAATTTTGAATGTAAACTATTAAAAAAAAAAAAAAAAAAAATCCTTCAACGTAAACATTCGAGTATAGACACTTTACAAAAGATCGACCAATGGCGTTACTAAGTAATTGTGATGCTACATCAGTATAATGTTTTGAATTTGGATATAGGTCATGGAAAAAATTAATAATTTGATACAAAGTTATGTTATCTAGTAAAAATTACCTATAGATTCGAAAAATAAAACAAAAAGATTTAGCTTCACTAGTTTAATGCACAGAAAAGGTGTTAACATAATCTATGTAGTTCTTCCATCTATGATTGCGGAGAAACAAAAATACATTTCATTAGTGACAAGTGTAGGAGCACAATTTTTACGATATGGCAAAATTGAATATTTGTTCAAATTAATAATAAAAAAAATTTACAAAAATATCATATATCGAGACCAAAATTATAATGAACGATGAACGGTTTGTGTGGATGTGAAACACTTTTTCATGAATTCTTTAATTGCTCGTAGTGTGACGGTTTTCAATACAATTAAGAATCCCATGATACAACCACACGATCGACTATTTCGCAACACTCGAAAATAGAACCTAACGAAGCAAAATTTATATGTGTACTCTGAGACACAAAACAAAAAATAAACATGTGAAGGATTTATGTTTGTGATATTGACCATGTTTTTCAACCTTAATCATCATGAGTGAAGGAAGACTTTGATTTTATAATAAAAAAAAAACTCAAACATCTCAACGTATGCTAACGTCAAAATCATAATAGGAGATTTGAGAATTTAATCTCATCATCAATACCTCTTTGAACGTGTATTAATATTGTGTATGTTACAAAAATCAAATCACAATTGATATTGCACATAATTACCAATAATAATACCACATCAAATAAAAGAGATATTTGATGACTTAATCAACAATTTTGATATTTTGTGTTAATGAATAATGATAACCAATTCTCTCTCGGGGATGAACTGTAACGTATGAGTTTCAAATTCTATTTTCCGTTATGAGTCGCTGGGTTTCAAAACTCCGGCGTATCTTCGCCGTGGATCTCCCATCTGTCTGTGGGGCTTGGCCGTATGCTATCTCTCTCCAATGTCTTAGAGGCAATATAGAGTTTCCTTCGGTATGGGATGTTCCAGAGAGGAACCCTCCACCCATTACTGCCAAGATCCCCCCCCCCCCCCCCCTCAATCAACGCTGTTTCTTCCACATTTAGTGGGTTCTGTGATCAAGGAATCCAGCCTAAGAATTGGTCAATCGTATCAATAATATCACGGATTTGGATTGCCTCTGGTGATTGGCAAGATTTAGGCAGATTTGATGAGATTTCCTTTGTTAATTTTGGAAAGTCTTACTTCGAGGTCCAGAGGTGTTTAAGTACGAGACCTTGCTCAAGCAGATCGGTGTGCTTCCTTTGGCTTTCTAATCCCAACTCTCACAGTGCTCCGTTTCTCTATATCTCTATGGCATCCAACAGTCAACTAGCGGCATCTTCCCGAGTGAAGGCTCCTCTGCTCTCAATCAAACTACCCCCTTTTGATAGGACTGAAGTGGTGAAGAAATTCGACCTCACCCTTGTGGGGCGTGTCCTCAATCTAGAGGCACATGCTCATCGTGTCAAGGCTTTGATTGCCTATTTTCCCACGGTGTGGAAATGCTCAGGGAAGGTGCAGGGGATTGAAATGGAACAAGGCAAGTTCCACTTCAGATTTAGGCATGAAGGAGACCTACAAGTTGTCCTGGATCGAAGGCCGTATTTCTTCGATGGTTGGATGGTTGCGCTTGAGCAATGGATCCCGACGACTCGCAAAGATTTCCCATCTACTATCACTTTTTGGGTCCATATTCGAGGTCTCCCAGACTTCTTCTGTGTGGATTCGCAGGTGAAAGGGATTGGTGTCGCTTTGGGAGAGACTGGAGAGTGTGACTCTCGTTACCCAACACCACGGATCCAGGTTACGGTCAACTGTGATCGGCCACTGATTTTCCAAAGTGAGCTTGAGTCATCAACCGGCGAAAAGCTCATCGTCAATTTCAAATATGACCAGCTGGATAGAAAGTGTTCTCACTGCTACAGGATCACTCACGATGTGAAGCATTGTCCTGATCTCCTTGTGGATGGCCCTCGCCGTGAAGAAAGTCACCGTCGGCGGGAGGTAATCGAGGACAGGAGGAGAAAAGAACCAGAGCTCTCAGAGATAGAGGTGGCCCGACGTGGTAAACGGGCGGCTCAGGCGGAGGGAAAGAGAGGCAAGCCGAGTAGGGCAAACGGCCAATCTTCGGTGCCACAACCAGATCTGGTGGTCCCCGTTGTTCCTGATGTCGCATCTCACCATAAACCCGTTCGCCGAGAATTGTTCTCTGAGTTCAGGGCCCTTCAAACCACGGCACAGGGAGATTTTAATGAGATTACTGACCACCATGAGAAAACTGGTGGCCGTCCCCAGAGTGATAACTCCTTTTTGGACTTCCGCCGAATGCGGAGTAACTGTGGCATGATAGACATCCCCTATCCTGGGAATTGTCTTTCATGGGTGGGGCGTCGAGGACGAAATGTGATTCGGTGTCGCCTTGATAAAGTCATGGGTAACGAGGATTGGTATGAGGTGTTCTCCCATACCCGTACGGAATACATGCGTTTCATGGGGTCATATCACCGGCCCTTTCTTACCCGAATTACTTCTGAAGATTTTCAAGGAGCAAAAAAGTTTCGCTTCGATAAACGCTGGCTCTCAAAACCGAACTTTGAGGAGATTATCAAGCAGGGTTGGGCACCGGATAACCCTGATCTTACTTTGGAGGTTGATGATCGTATTTCACTCTGCCGGAAACTTATTTCCCGTTGGCGTCGAGGTGACCAACAGAATAGTGGGGAGATTGTCGAAAACCTGAAGTTGGAGTTAGATAGACTCCAGAGCGATGATTCGATATCTTTTGAGGAGGTATCCGAAATCCAAGAACGATTACGCATCGCTCTGACTGAGGAGGAACTTTTTTGGCAGCAGAAGAGCAGAGTTTTGTGTCTTGTGGCAGGGGACCAAAATACACAATATTTTCATGCCTCAACTAAGCAACGCCGGGTAAGGAATAAAATTATTGGTATTCTGAATTCAAGCGGCGAGTGGACGGAAAAGGATGCGGAGATAGAGCAGATAGCTACAGAATACTTCCAAGATATCTTCTCATCGGAGGGAATATCTGATTTGGAGACATCTTTGCGCCATATTCCTACGACTATTACTCCGGCGATGAATGCCATTCTCACCCGACCTCCTTCTCCTTCGGAGGTTAAGGCGGCAGTTTTTTCTATTTATCCGGAGAAAGCCCCTGGGCCGGATGGGATGACAGCACTGTTCTACCAGAAGTTCTGGCATATTCTAAGGCCACATGTGGTCTTTATGGTCCAGGAATTTATGACTTCTGGTGTGATTGAGTCTAGTATGAATGAGGTCAACATCTGCCGCATCCCTAAAACAGATCGTCCTCAGGCAATGAAGGAATTTAGGCCCATTAGCCTGTGCAATGTGAGTTATAAGATCATTTCTAAGGTGTTATGCCAGCGGCTCAAGCGACTTCTGCTAAAATTAATTTCAGAGACGCAATCGGCATTTATATCCGGGCGGGTTATTTCTGATAATGTCCTGGTTGCACAAGAGTTCTTCCATGCACTGGTTACCAAGAATAAATGCCGGAAGGAATTTATGGGCATTAAGACGGATATGAGCAAGGCGTATGATCGTGTGGAATGGGGTTTTTTGGAGTCCCTTATGCGAAAGATGGGGTTTTCCGAGACGTGGATAGCGTGGATCATGCAGTGTGTGAACTCCGTCACTTATCATCTGCTCTTGAATGGCAACCCTCGGGGATCAATAACATCTACAAGAGGCCTCCGCCAAGGTGATCCACTATCACCGTATTTATTTATACTATGTACCGAGGTCTTAATCGCAAACCTTAAGGATGCGGAGGCCAGTGGGAGTATTTCTGGGATTAAGGTGGCATTTGCCAGCCCGCCATGGCGACAAATCCTTCTTTCGCAGAAACCATCACCACAAACAATCAAACACTTTTCAACATCAACACCTCTAATGTCATGAAACTCACATCAACAAATTATCTCTTATGGCGTGTTCAGGTTCTTGCACTCTTTGATGGATACGATTTGGCTGGCTATCTCGATGGATCCACCTTTGCTTCTCCATCAACAGTTACCACCAACGCTGTCACTTCTCCTAACCCGGCGTATACGAGCTGGAAATGCCAAGACAAGTTGATATTCAGTGCTCTTTTAGGAGCTATATCTGCTCCGATTCAAGCCCTTGTCTCTCGCTCCACGACATCCGCTCAGATCTGGTCCAAGCTTGAGTCTACCTATGACGCACCAAGTCGCGGTCACATCAGACAGTTGAGGAATCAATTTAAACTATGGAAAAAGGGTGACAAAACGATTGACGAGTATCTTCAAGGCCATATCGCTCGTATTGATCAACTCCCCATCCTTGGTTCTGCGACGGAACATGAAGAACAATTGGACATCATTCTTGAAGGATTGCCGGAAGAATATAAAACCGTTGTTGATCAAATCGAAGGACGAGATAAGCCTCCCTCAATCACGGAGGTACATGAGAGGCTACTTAACATCCGCCTGTTTCCCATTTATTATTTGCGGATGATAGTCTGTTCTTCTGTCAGGCAGAATTGACATAAAGTGATACGATATGGAAGATTCTCCAAGAATACGGTAACGTGTCGGGCCAGCGAATTAACTTCGATAAATCTGCCATAACATTTGGTAAGGATGTCCCCCAAGAGACTCAGACGGCCATTCAACATCGGCTAGGAATTCTGCAGGAGGGCGGATCTGGGAAGTATCTGGGAATCCCAGAGCAACTTCAGGGCTCTAAAGCCCATATATTCTCCTATATTCAGGATCGCCTTAATGACCGGATTAATGGTTGGTCCGCTAAGTTTTTGTCCAAAGGAGGTAAAGAGGTGATGCTTAAATCAGTGGCGCAAGCCATTCCTACTTATGTGATGTCTTGCTTCCTTCTCCCTAAAGGGTTGTGTAGGAAACTAGCCAGTACAACTGCTCAGTTTTGGTGGAGATCTAAACCCCAAATACGCGGAATCCACTGGCTTGGATGAAACAAGCTCTGTTTAACCAAGAATCAGGGTGGTATCGAATTTAAATCGTTTACAGATTTTAATCAGGCTCTCTTGACTAAACAGTTGTGGCGTTTACACCAGTTCCCAATTCCCTGGCTGCGAAGGTTCTTAAGGGACGATACTTTCGAAATGTGCATCCTTTTCATGCTCGGAAGCCGAATCGGCCATCCTATGGATGGCGCAGTATTTGGTCCTCCATGCCTCTGATTACTAAAGGTACGAGACGCATCATTTGTAACGGGCGGTCTACAGCGGTTTGGACAGACAAGTGGATACCAGACTCAATCCCTCGACCCCCAATGAGTCGTCATAGCGTCACCAATCCACTTCTCCGGGTGGCAGACCTTATCAACCATGGTACTTCTACATGGAATACTCTTGCAATACGGGCACATGTTCAACCACCGGATATTTCACGAATCCTTAGCCTCCGGCTATCTCCCCACATGCCAGATGATAATTTCTCATGGCATTTTTCCAAGTCCGGTGTATACACAGTTAAATCGGGATACGAACTTGCGCAGACAAACATGGAACTAGAGACTCAGTTTTCTTTACAACTCTCGTCAGATGTTCCCCTCCGAGCCCATGTCTGGAAGGTGCATGCTCCTAATAAGCTGCGGCACTTCTTATGGCAAATTTTAGCAGGGGCATTGGCGGTGAATGAACGTCTTCACTATCGTCATATCCGGGACTCGGCAGCGTGCCCTAGGTGTGGCGAACTAGATAAGACTATTAACCACGCGCTCTTCCTGTGCCCACAAGCGCATGAGACGTGGTGTATGTCCGGAGTCACGACACAAGTTGCACGCTTCCCTTCGGAGAGCCTACGGGCGAATTTTGATACTCTCTTCTGGCGGTTGCCTCAGGTTAGTGCTACAGTCTCTCAGACGTTCCCCTAGATACTCTGGTATATTTGGAAAGCAAGGAATGACAAGATTTTCAGATCGGTGCTATGGCAACCGACTGAAATTTGGGCTTCTGCTCTAAAGGAATCTGATGCCTGGACACAAGCGAATATAAATGACCATACCACCGCCATCCCTGCTGAGTTGGATACTGGTAGGTCGAATGCCACTTTCATGTGCTTTGTTGATGGTTCGTGGAAACAGGAAGAGAGGGCTAGTGGAGTTGGTTGGGTGTTGCAGCTTCAAGATGGAACAACTGACCTCCTGGGACTGTCCGAGACTCCAAGAAGCCTGTCCCCCCTACATACGGAGTTGCATGGGTTATTGTGGGCCATGCGGTGTTTGCTACGGAAGGAACGTTATTGCTCAACCTTTGTAACGGACTCTACGGATTTGGTGAAGATGGTGGAGTCTCCCCAAGACAGGCCTAGCTTTCAGCCAGAGCTGCGTGATTTGGAAATCCTCCGAGACTCGTTCCCCGAATTCGAGCTCATATACCGACGACGGGAGATTAATAAGAGAGCGGATTTGCTGGCGAGGAATGCACGCACGCGAAATACTACTTTTACTTTTATCAGCACTTCGATTCCACATTGGTTATCGGATACAGATAATGTATTTGCGTAATTAATGTCGAAGTGTGTCTGTGACAAAAAAAAATAAAAAAAATAATCACCAATTTATTCAAAAATAAATTTGTACCAAAACAAATTAATTCTTTTTATCCATTGGTCCATTTGCCAAATTCCGTAGCCCAAAATCAAAGTTCGGTCCGAGTATCTCATTTTTCTAATATACCAATATATATTGAATCTCCACTTTATATACTTAAAGAATTTAATCCTAATTTTCAATGTGGGACATTTGCTAGCTTTTATACTTAGCCAAATTTTAAAGCTTCACAAGCTTTTTCATGTCACCCACTTAAGACCTTCATTTCTCATTCATAACTAACTCCGATTTTGACAACTAGATACACTACATGCGGCGACGATTCTAATGTGCCCAAAACCCCATTATTCCGATAAACGTCTCCATCAAAAAACTCACCGGAAAATGGTCTAAAACCATTTCGTCAAAAACGAGTTCCAACGACAAATACATTTTATAAACAACAAACTTCATAGATAGATAAAAAGTTATCTCCCTTAATCAAACTCATTCTTTTTTTCTTTTTCTCTTTTAATTACCAGGAGGTTCTGGGCCGAAGCCCGTAATTCTCCCAAACCCGAAACTATAACATGTATTATTAATTTCGTCCCAAGAACAACTCGAACCAGCGACTTCTAGGCTTTGTCTGAGATCTTTATTAGTTGAGTTATATGCTCTTGGTTTCAAATCAAACTCATTCTATGTCTACTCAGTCGTGGAAATCTTAGTTTTTCCCCATAAAATTATATAGTAGACTCTATTTATTGTTTTCGACCATTCTTATTTATATGTGGTCTATTTTTCTTAACAAGAAACATAATTATTTTTTATACCTCGAAGTTCAGACCAATATCTTAATCTCTATGAGTTTAGAGTCAAAGTTTAGTCCATTTTCTTTGAAAATTGTTTTCTTGCCAAGCGGAATTGAATTAGAGATACAATGAAACCAATTCCAAATGTTTAACCACTAACCTATCACATCCATCATAAAATAGAACTTCTTGACCACCATTTGATTGATGATGACATTGATGAATCGAAGCTATTCTGCTGCTGTAATCACCATCAATTTCATATATATTCTATTTGCCTTGTCACTTAGCAGACTTCCGAAAATCGATACATTTATTACTATTTGACGGTGTAGTAAACAATTAATTGATCAAGTCGACGGTACTTGTACATACACAAGAATTGTTAAAGAAAAGAGAGGTTCTTGGATAAAAGTTTAAACTTCAACTAGATTTGAATTTTACTAAAAGCAAGAAAACTTTGAGAAATTCTATACTTTGGTATTCGGTATTTAAAACACCAACAATAAATAACAAGGTATTTAAAACACCAACAATAAATAACAAGAAATTCGAGTAAATTTGACTTTGGCCTTATAAATGTAACACGCATCTTCTTAATGTTACTGATTTCATTAACCACGTAGCAGATAATATTATAATCTATTTCACCTACTATTGTACTTCAGTGCTAAAATTAATTACTCTTGAAGAGTCTTTTTCGATTTTAATTTCTTACTTCGAACTTTGGAGATCTATTAATCGTTTCTTGAATATATAGTAGTATAGTACTCCCTTCTTTCTCTTTTGTTTGATGTTTTAGAATTTTAACACTTATTAAAAAAATACATTAATTCTTAGTCATAAATGTCATGTTTTTTGTATTAAACAGTTTTCTAAACTTTAGCCCAATAGTAATTCAATAAAACGTTAATGTGTCTTGAAATTTACAATTCATATTATTTTTTCATTAAAAATGCATTGAGAATGTAAAAAATCAATCTTTAGAAATAAAAATTTCCCTAGAACACCAATTAAAGGAAAACGGAGGGAGTAGTATATATTGAACCACACAAATTTCAAGCTCTAACTGAATTCAGTTCTTGTAGCAATTTTAATTTATGAAAGGGATGCTAATTATGAAGAAAAAATATTATTGTTATCGGTGTTAGGTAGTTAATTTGGTTGTGAGTGGATGTAGAGGATTAGTTACATACTTACATCTAACTCTGATAGTAGTAGATCTATCTTGGGATTAGTGTATACTAAGCTTCAAGAAATCTAGTTTAAGAAGAAAAGAAAAAAAAATATATTTTGAGTAGGTTTTAATATGGGCTAATGTGCAAATTAACCACACAAAAAAAAGGAAACTAACTAAAATGAACCTATGTGGTCTAATCTTGTTCATTAAATTTAGGTTAAATGGTTAGGATTTTGATTATAATTTTGTTTTGGTTATTAGGCCTAATTTCCCTTATTAATTTTCTGTTTCGACCAAAAAACAAAGAAAACTGTTTAAACTTTTTTTGTTAGAGATCTCTCTTGGGCTAATTTGCTAACTAACAAAACAAAATTAGTAAACTAACTAAAATGAACCTATGTGGCCTAATCTTGTCCATTGAATTTAGGTTAAATGATTAGGATTGTAATTATAATTTTTTTCTTGGTTATTAGGCCTAAGTTCCCATATCTTTTTCATAAGGGTAATTGGACTCAATAACACAAAAGGATTTATAATTTAAAACCTAATTATTTGTCTTAATTCTAGTGGATTTGATTAAGCCACTAGGATAATTTTAGTTAGTTGATTAATTTTTTTTTTTAGTTATTCTTGCAATTCACCTTTTTGATAATTGTATATATGTTATTAAGGACATACAGTGACAATGTTTTCAACTACTGAAAATCATTTTTCTTCCCATGACAAAATTTAAACCATAACCAATTTTGAACCAGGTACAAACTATCTATCTAGTTGGGAGTTCGAGCAAAACATAACGGTTGTTTTTGTATATGAATAATGTACATAAGGTACTTGTACATATGTGAATCTTACCTCATGGACATACACATAATGGTTGTGTTTTTATCAGATTAAATGGTCTTTCGATGAGTTTTGAGGGGAGACTCATGCATCTTTTTGTTGGGATGAAAGCTTTGCCTAAACATATCTCAAATGAACTAGAACTAAAAATTATAGGAAGCACAACATTTAGAAAATCTTTTAAAACGCCACTAACTTTGATCATGGTAAAATTATACAATTGTTGCATTTGACTTGACCGTTTAATTTTTGGTGTTTGGACTAAAAAGATGAGAGTCATGAGATCATGTTACGGAATACAAGTTGTATATGAAAATATGATATCATATTTGTAGATGCTTATTTCTTCATCTATGTGATTGTGTGTAGATGCTTATTTCTTCATCTATGTGATTCATTACATTAATAAATGAGAAAATTACTCAACTGCCATGGAACTATGGTTATATGACTAAAATACCATATATCTTTCAAAAATTACTCAAATCTTTTCACACTCCTAGTAAATTACGATAAACACCCTTGATTAGTTTTTTTTAATTGAAATTATTGTTAATTAAAAAATAAAAAACAAATCCACGTCCACGTCAGTGTGACCGTGATCAGAAAAGAGGGAAATGTCAAAGGAAAAAAAGAAAAAAACCATAAACTTTCTCAACTGTCTTCTCCGTTTAAGATTCTTTCGAAATCGACATTGTTTCTTTCCTCGTGATCGTCTTCTCTCCGCAATCAAAATCGTCTTCCCTCGTACTCGTCGTCGCCGAAAATTGTCTTCTCTCGTAATCGTCTTCTCCGCAGTCGGTCGTCTGTAATCGTCTTCGAAAGGTAGGTTGTTCCGGAGTTGGATGTTTTTTATTGCGGCTGAGTTATAAATTATGTTGTGCAAAAAGAGTATTCAATGATGAAGCCATAATGACTTATCCATGGGGTCGGGCTGCATTTGAAGCTCTTGTAGGTAGTATTAAGTCGTTGAATCCAGTAGG
Source organism: Draba incana (assembly GCA_963576765.1). Lineage (NCBI taxonomy): Eukaryota > Viridiplantae > Streptophyta > Magnoliopsida > Brassicales > Brassicaceae > Draba > Draba incana. The sequence goes on from OY755208.1 coordinate 8,139,244, forward strand.
AAAGACATACTACATCAACGGCATGAGTTACGCTTTACTGGCTTGGGCGTATGAATCTGTTAGTTGCTTTTGAGAGCGTTTTGGCAAACTAGTCGGTGAGGAAGAAGTTTTGCTTCTTCGATGGGATGCAACGCGGACACGTGCAAGTTTTGATAGTGTCCTGAAGAAGGAGATTAAAGACCATGGTCATGTAAGGTTTTAGGCTGAGTTATTCTTTATTTGATGGTTGAGTTATTCTTTATTTGATGGCTGCGTTATTATTTATTCTACGACTGAGTTATTATTTATGTGATGGCTGAGTTATGGTAATTTGATGGTTGAGTTATGATTTGTTTGATGGCTGAGTTATGATTTGTTTGATGGCTAAGTTATTCTTTTTACGGTTGAGTTATGATTATTCGATGGCTGAGTTATGAGTTACTGTTGTAGGTGCGTGTGAGGCATATGGTTTCGAAGGAGTTTGTAGAAGATATGTTTCCTCAGTGGCCGGGTCAAGACGATGACCCACAACTGAATAACCTGATAAGAGACCTACATTCTTGTAGGTATGTACCAGGTGATTATTGGGATGTGCAGAGAAAGGAGGAGAAGAAAAAAACCAAGTTGGCTTTAGTTTCTTATGACTCTGAGTCTGAGCCACCCAAAAAGAAGCAGAAGAAAGATAAGAAACACGAGGGTGAAGCTGCTGAGGAGAATGAAGCTGATGATATAGAGAAGAAGAAGGATGCAAAGGAAAAGGGTTTATGCGAGGATGCGGCAGCTCTGAATACCATAGTCGCTACGCTGGAAAAAAGTAAGTTTGAGATCCATGACTCTATGTTTCGGAAGGTTGACTCTATGTTTGAGAAGTTTGGGTCAAAGTTTGAGGCCATTGATTCCAACGTTGGAGAGTTAACCCGAAAATTTACTGATATGGAGAAGAAAATTGGTGATTATGTCTAAGATGTAATGGATGAGCGTCTGAAAGTTCTGGGTTTATCGGAAAGTGCCTAAAACTATGTTCCCAGCCCAAAAACGCAAACATTACCACGACATAAGTCAGTTAATAGTCCAACGGTCCTTAACACGGAATCTGAGACCCCTGTTAATGTTGTGTGGGCGAAAAACCCTTCGGTTGATGAGCCGACTAAGGCCAAAAGTCGAACTCCGCATCAGTGTTTTCCAAAATTGAAGGCCGAAATTCCTAAGGGTACCCCTGATGAGCTTGGTAAGGCCGAAGAGAAAGTTGTGGGGTCGAAATGGAAGGCCAAAATTCCTAAGGGTACTCCTGAGGTGAAAAAGAATTTGTTTGGTAGTGGTCAGGCAGATTTCGTTTCTATTTCTCCTGCTAAGCAACCAGATTTACGACGCCGCTCCAGGAGACAAAAACTAATAGAAAATGAGGCTGATTTGAAAAAGAAGGCTGATGATGCTGCTAAAAGGAAGGAGAAGGCAGCGGCTGAGTTAAAGAAGAAGGAAGAGAAGGCATCGGCTGAGTTAAAGAAGAAGGAAGAGAAGGCAGCGGCTCAGTTAAAGAAGAAGCCGGCTGAGTTAAAGAATAAGCCGGCTAAGTTAAAGAAGGAGGTCCAAACAAAGGGTTTACGGGACAGTGTAATAAGAATACCTATTATTCCACCTACTCCTGGGAAAAAGAAGGGGAAGACTGGAGGTGAAACTGATCTTGAGGATGTGACCGAGGAAGGGATCGCAAAAGGAAATGAATTGTTACCGGAGTCTGATGAGGACGAAGATGAAAGGCTTAGGTTAGCGAGAATTAAGATGTATCTGGCGAGGGTTGTTCAATTAGCTACAATTGGGTTAGCAGCGAAGTCAAGTGCTCCTTCACCTTCAGCAGTTTTTCCTTATGTTGGAGACAATGGGACGACGTGCATGAGGAAGGATTTTGAACCTTCATCAGCAATCTATGATCCTCTCTCACCTGTTGACCCGACTAAATTGGATAAACTTATGCAACATCTAAGGCCATTCGAGTATGAATTTTTACACCATTTTATTTTATTTTATACAGCTATTAGCAATATTTGCCTAAACTGACTTGTGTTTGATTGTTAGGGACATTCCACTGACGGATGGTAGTAACGAGGAAGTTAATTTCTACAGAATACTCATCAGTGAAAGAGCGCAGTGGCCGAAGGGTGATTATGGATGGTTGTTTGACACTGTAAGTATAAGTTACGGCTGAATTATGATTATTTATGGCTGAGTTATTAGTTATTTAATGGTTGGGTTATGATTATTTATGGCTGAGTTATGGTTGTTTGATGGCTGAGTTATGGTTGTTTGATGGTTGGGTTATGTTTTGTTTGATGGCTGAGTTATGGTTGTTTGATGGCTGGGTTATGTTTAATAATGGCTGAGTTAGGATAATTCGATGGCTGACTTAATATTCTGTGTACAGCATGTTGCTTCGTATATCAGAGTCCTCATCAAAAGGTCCATGCAAGATCCCAGCCCATTTTGTTCCAAGCACATTGCCTTTGTGGACCAATGGTTCCTAGGATCATGGATTCAGGATTTCAATCAGTTCAAGATGCAGCCAAAGATGTTCAAATTCAAAGACTCAGGTTATGAGTTACTCATAAACGGTGCGATTCCCTCAGACCTTCAGACAAACAAAAAGTGGTTAGAAGATGTCGATCACTTGTACAGAGTTCTTCATACTGGAGGTGATCATTGGGTGGCGTTTCACGTGGATCTTCTGAAGGAGAAGATTGATGCCTACGATCCCATCATTGGACAGGTAACTCCTGAAAGTCAACAAAAAATGCTAGATGCATTTAGGCCGCTGATGCAAATGATCCCTGAAATGATCAATGTTGTAATTCTTGGCAAAAAACCGTTTGCGAAAAACAATTTGCGTTCAGATGGAAAAGCGGCAAAAACATTCTCCAAAATACCCAAGTTGGCGATTGTGGGGTGTATTCACTGAAGTTTATCGAGTGTCTAGCGCTTGGTGTAACTTTTGATGGGATATGCGATGTAAATATTCAGGGTTTACATGTGAAGATGGTGATATATCATGGTTTTTACCGGTTTTCAACCATGATATAAGTCCATGTTTTAGTGTCTTTTGGTGTTTTTGGTATTGTTTTAGTGTCTTTACAGGAACTGGACCGTCTGGAGCATAAAAGATGTTTACTGGAGGTTTTGGAGCATTCACAGAGTGAAGTGGCAAAATGCAAATTCGGAACCAAGATTTTGAATTTGTGTCGATCGACACTGATGAAGTGTGTCGATCGACACGTTAGTTACTGGAACAAAAGAAGCCGATTTGAAGATTGGTGTCGATCGACACCACCATGAGTGTCGATCGACACCCTGTTCTGTCAAGCCCGAAACTTAATCAAAGATGCCCGTTCGAAGCCCGAAGACTCCAGATGTTTACTTTTGTGATCTATGACGGTTCGGAACCCTATATATACGTATTTACAGCCATTGTTTAGGCTAAGCTTTATTTTACTTTGTTTAGAACTTACTCTTAAGAGATATCCCTAATAAAGATGTCTTGTTCTTCATTGAATATGTCTGAGTAATTTCTCTGTTAGGTTTAGGGTTTTCAAGGGTTTTTATGAATTGCTAGATCTGATCTGAATCGCTTAGGATTAATATCATTAGATTGTTCTTCATCTTGGCTTGTGATTAATGCTGATTTTAGCGTCATGAACTAGAATCTGATATTAGGTTAATTAATAGACACAACAGTGTTATTGATTGCTTGAACTAGTCTTTGATGAGCAAAATACTTATTCGCAAAGGAATTTGGTTTAGGGTTTTGTGAACAATTGAACTTGAACTTTAATGCTTGTTTAGATCAATCTGATTTCGCAACGACAGTTGGTTGTCTAGGGTTTAAGCATAGATAATATTCGCAGCGACAGCTGGTTTGTTTTACTTTCGTGTGCATGTTTAGGAACAAGAGCATTAATAATCCTAGTTTTTATTTATCATATGCAATTCTGATTCTCCTGAGATTTCCCTGAACCTAGCTTTTATCTTCATTGATTTAAAGCTTATTATCCTATCTTGCTTTGTTTTATTTGCTTTTTCTTATATTATATTTGCCTAGCTTAGTCTGAATTTAATTATCTATTGTGTCCCTGATTCCCTGTGGATTCGATAACCTCAAGTACTACAATCGATCTCTTAATTTGAGAGAGTAGGTCTAGGGTAAATTTGACCATATCAGATGGCATCAGAGATCTTCGATGAACGAGGACATGATATGTATGCACAATTCAACTGATTTACCAATTATGAACCTTCTATTTATTTTTTTATTATTAAGATTTGACTGTAAATGGTATGTTTTTAGTGTATAACTTATGGTTTTTATGACTCAGCCGTGTCATTTAGATAACTCAGCCATACCCTAAAACCATTTATATAAGATTTAAGACTTACAAAATTAAAATTAAGCTCATTTTATTAATATAAAATGAATATAAATCAACTGAATGTGTATAGTTTCTTCAATTTATACAACTGAATGTGTATGAAATCGAAAATGTAATCTAACTTGATCTTGAGATATATGTTGTCTTACAAGTACTTCAAACATTACATGTAGATAATTAAGACCCAAAATCATATACAATAAACCATATACAATTTTTTCAATTGAATGTGTATAATTTGATTCACTTGAAACTCTAAATCATAAACTTTTTAAATGTTATACATTAAACCCTAAACCCTAAACCCTAAATCCATAACTCTGCCGTGAAGTTCCTATAACTCAGCCGTCAAGTGTAAAATTTTAAGTTGCGACGTTTCGTCTTCCTATCTTTCCCTATTGCGACGTTTCATCTTCCTTTCTCTCTCTCTCTCTCTCTCTCTCTCTCTCTCTCTCTCTCTCTATCTCTCTCTCTCTCTCTCTCTCTCTCTCTCTCTCTCTCTCTCTCTCTCTCTCTCTCTCTCTATATATATATATATAGCCCTTCTCATCAAACCTAATCTCATCAAAACCTAAGAAAAAAAAACCTAAGAAAACATAAGAAAAAAAAACCTAATCTCATCAAAACCTAAGAAAAAAACCTAATCTCATCAAAAACCTAAGAAAAAAAAACATAATCTCATCAAAACATACATTATGTCGTTTGTCCCTGCATATATATCCAAGTTCGAGAGCATGGTCAATGCCATACACAACATGCAAGATCGGAATAACCTCCCTCTTCTAAACCCTGGTGCGGGTGTCTGGTATGACAAAACCACTGTTACGTGATTTAAGTTTTTATAGCGAAAATACAGATGGGATCCGAGGCATAATTTGACAGTTTGGACACAGTTTTATCTGCTGGCTAGAGTTTGGCTTGCTCTCGTCAAAATGTTTGATGAGTTAGGCCCTGATAATTTTTAGTATGGACAATGTAACTTTAATTAAATGTTTTGTTTGTGTTTATATAAATGTATCAGCTGTTTACAACAATTTTTGTATCTCAGCCGTTTACTCCTGATAATTTTTGTTTATATAAATGAAGTTAGCCATGTTATCCGTATCTTAGCCGTCTTAACCATAACTCAGCCGTATCGTCTTCCTATCTCATCCGTCTTAACCATAACTCAGCCGTATCGTGACGTTTCGTCTTTCTATACCATAACTCAGCCGTGTCACCATGTTTCGTGTTTCTATTTTGGGCGGGAAAAATCCCGCCAAAAATCCATAACTCATCCATAATAATGAATTCACAACTTAGCCGTAATGCAAACAAAATTCATAACTCAGCCATAATAATGGAGGCGACACCAAGAGGAAGACTCCCAGAGGAGCTACTGACTATGATACTCACCGGTATACCTCTGAAAATCCTGGCCAAATTCAAATGTGTCTCCAAACCATGGAAAGCCCTAATCGAATCTCCCTACTTCCGCCGTCTCTTCGTCTCTCTCCACATGGACTTATCTACCTGGTCACTCATGGTCCCTAACGCACATCTCGAATTCGGTTTCCACAGTTGCGAGTTATGGAACATTTCCAACTCTCCATGTTCTTATCTCACCCCAGATCCCACAAATCTCCCTACTTTCTATCGAGCTTTTTCTAATGGATTGGTTTTAGTCGAGATTGGTCGCGATTCTCTCAAATCCTTTGTTGGTAATCCGATTTTACAAAACTGGGTCCAGATCCCTCACCCTCCTCAGCCATGTAAGTTCACTGCTTTGGTAACCCCTATTGAGGAAGACGGTCAAGCCTCGAGCTTTAAGGTGGTTAGGACTTGTGAGACTAGTGCTACTGATAGCAAGGAATGGAGAGTTTGTGTGTATTCGTCTGACTCGGGTGTATGGAGTCAAAAGCGGCTTTTCCCGTTGTTAGATTCCGAGATCATCTATCTTTGGCAACGAATCCGTTTGATTCCAAAAAAATTGGTTTTGTGTTTGTTTATTTAAACTTAGCCGTAATGTAAACAAAATCTATAACTCAGCCGTATCGTAATACCATAACTCAACAATTTTTTTTTTTGGTTTAAACATAACTCAACCGTCTTAACCATAACTCAGTCGTCTTAACCATAACTCAGCCGTATCGTGATGTTCCGTCTTTCTATACCATAACTCATCCGTGTCACGACGTTTCGTGTTTTTATTTTGGGCGGGAAAAATCCCGCCAAAAATCCATAACTCAGCCATAGTAATGAATCCATAACTCAGCCATTATGTAAACAAAATCCATAACTCAGCCGTATCGTAATACCATAACTCAACCATAACATACAATAGTAAATATTGAACAGTACATGTTGCAAGTTGACCGGCCAACAGTGTCGTTGAATAGTAAATGGCCCGGATTAAATGTTGCAAGTTTCATTTGAGCCTATATATACTTGTTATATGGCTCATTTGTATGTATCCAATTATCAAATAAAAATCAGAAAAGTTTTTGTTCTTCTTTTATATCAGAGCAATGCTCTTGGGTTTGTGATTTGGAGTATTCAGTTTTCAAAAAGTTTTTGAAAATTTTATTTTAAACTTGTTAAGATTAAATCGTTATAAGTGTGGTTTCCATTCCCCTTATGCTCTTAATCTAACACATATTTGGGTGATTTCTCTTGCAAGCGAATGATTGCCTCAGTCATGGTGTTAAGTCCCACAAGTTCTCATACATGGTTGAAGTTACACCGGAACCCATTGGAGAAGAATTTTTTTCACCATCCGGGGCCAATCTTGAAGAATTCAAGAAGGAATTGGCTGGGTTATAATGTAATGGCTGATTTATATGCGTTCTAAGTAGGAATAGGTTATAAATGTAATTGGCTGGGTTATAATGTAATGGTTGATTTATAATGATTAAGTAATTCTGTAATGGCTAATTTAAAATGCACTGGCTGATTTATGAATAAAAAATTTGTGGTTTGGCTGATTTAAGAATATATGATGGCTGATTTATGAATGTATGATGGCTGATTTATATAGATAAGATAATACTGATATGGCTGATTTATAATGCAATGTCTTAAAGAGTACAAAGTGAACAACTAGATAACACATTTAAACTACAATGTCTTAATGTGTGGTTAGCTGCGATCTAGCATCCTCTCTCCGTAACTCAGCCATAATAATGAATCCATAACTCAGCTGTATCGTGACATTTCATCTTTCTATACCATAACTCAGCCATGTCACGACGTTTCGTGTTTCTATTTTGGGGCCCAAAATCCGTAACTCAACCATAATAATGAATCCATAACTCAGCCGTATCGTGACGTTTCGTCTTTTTATACCATAACTCAGCCGTATCACGACGTTTCGTGTTTCTATTTTGGGGTCCAAAATCCGTAACTCAACCATAATAATGAATCCATAACTCAGCCGTATCGTGACGTTTCGTCTTTTTATACCATAACTCAGCTGTGTCACGACGTTTCGTGTTTCTATTTTGGGGCCCAAAATCCGTAACTCAGTCATAATAATGAATCCATAACTCACCCGTATCGTGACGTTTCATCTTGCTATACCATAACTCAGCCGTGTCACGACGTTTCGTGTTTCTATTTTGGGCGGGAAAAATCCCGCCAAAAATCCCGAATCTATGTATTTAACGCGCCGATTTGACAGTGACCTATACACTCGCCGAAGAGCCGCTACACCTAGCGTAGGTGTGCAGTGACCTATACACTCGTCGAAGAGCCGCTACACCTAGCGTAGGTGTGCAATGACCTATACACTCGCCGAAGAGCCGCCCAAAATCCTGCCCAAATGTAATTGGCTAAGTTATAATGTAATGGCTGATTTATAATGATTAAGTAATTCTGTAATGGCTGATTTATAATGGACTGGCTAAATTAAGTAATTCTGTAATGGCTGATTTATAATGCACTGGCTGAATTAAGTAATTCTGAAATGTTACGGCTGACTTATGAAATGTTACGGCTGACATATGCAATGTTACGGCTGACTTATGCAATGTTACGGCTGACTTTCTTCAGAACCGTTAATCAAATTGGGCGTGAATATCGACAAAATGTAAACAATCGTAATTCAAATTGGGATGAATCCATAACTAAGTCGTAATGTAAAAAAAATCCATAACTCAGCCGTAATACAACAAAAAAATTAAAGCCATAACTCCGTCGTAATACAACAAAAAATTTATACAAATCTATTGGACAAGTTCTTGCGTTATGTCCAACCAGTTTACAACGAGAACATGTGTGTTCTTTCCTAGGACGTTTCTTCTCAAGTGCAACTTCTAGAGCAGATTTCATCCTACCTTTCTTAGGCCTTCCTGGTGGTTGACAAACATCCGGGGGAAAGCACGGTTGGTTAGCTACGTTATCTGGAACTTGGAGCGCTGAATCTACCGGCATGATCGACTCAGCGTATGCATTTACTAAATAATTGTTGTGAAAGTAAGGACTGCACAGGGATATACAAAATTTAACCCTGTACTCGGCAGCTGCGATTGCATGCACACATGGTAATTTCTCGCTTTCAAAACGCCGGCATGTGCATGTTTTTCCGTCCAAATTCACAACATGCAAAGAATCCCCAGAAGATCCATATATAACTTAAGTGTGATAATCATCAATCCTTTGTGCCGTCATAAGTCTGGCGGCAGTAACACGACCCTATTATAAATACAGAATAAAAAAATGTTATGGTTAACTTATGAAATATTACGGCTGGCTTATGCAATGTTACGGCTGACTTATGAAATTTTACGGCTGACTTATGCAATGTTACGGCTGACTTATGCAACCTTTTTACGGCTGACATGAAATGTTACGGCTGACTTATGAAATGTTACGGCTAACTTACCTGTAGTTGTTTCTCGACACCACGCGAAAGCGTGGTTAGCTGCGATCTAGCATCCTCTCTCCGTTCAACAAACCAAATGGTCATCATAACCCGTATCGATTCTAATAGTCAAACAATTTTAAGAATTCTAGCATTTGACAGTGCATGGTTCATTGATTCCGCTATGTTCGTAGTCATCAAATTGTACCTATCGCCCGGGAAATGAACACGCGCCCACAGTCGGACATCAGCTCTTTCGAGGTAGCCATGAAGTTCAGGATTAATCGCTTGAATCTCCTCGTATATCGCAGTAAAATCAGCCATCCTACAACATCTTGCCGCTTTCTTCACCAGACGAAAGACATCTTTTCCGTTGTACCTTCCCAAAATATTCTTATATAAATGATAAGTGCAAATTCCCTGAGAAGCCAATGGATACACATTCCCAATTGCTTTCCCTATCGAGTTATGCCTATCCGAGATTATCGCAAGACCCTCATCGTCAGGAATCACAAGTTTTAGCTGCGTAAAAAACCAGTGCCACGAATCATCATTTTCAGTGTCAACTACACCGAAGGCAATTGGGAAAATCTTAAAGTTACCATCCTAGGCTAGTGCTGTGAGAAGCGTTTCATTGTATTTACCCTTAAGAAACGTACCGTCGACCGCGACAACTTTGCGCATGAAAGGAAACCCATTTACGCTCGCACCAAATGCAAGGAACACATACATGAATCTTTCAAACTCATCGATTTGAAGACGCGTAATTGTAACCGGATTTGCCCTTTTTATCTTGTATAAGTAAGAAGGCAAGTCTTCAAACCCACTCTCAGGAGTTCCCATCTTGATTTCCCTTGCAAATCTTAGCGTTCTATGTGATTTCCAATAATCCATCTGGCCACATGGAAAATGATACAAATAAGTCAGCCGCATCGCAACAATAAGTCAGCTGAAACATACTAGTAACTCAACCGTTAAGTTTAAATAACTCAACCGTTAAGTTTATAATATAACTCAGCTGTAATATAACTATAAATCAGCCGCATCCTAAAATTAAGTCAGCCGCAACGTACTAATAATTACCTTTACACCAAATTGCGTCTGGATAGATATTCTGACACTCCTAGGTCGAACTGAAGGACCAACGTCGCCGAGAAAGTCCTTGTACAACTCTCCTAAAATAGTCGTTGTTGCTTTTCGAGATCGACCAGAAGGCTCAGTTATAGAACATGTATGATCCGAATCGTAAATACGAACATAAAATGTCGGGGGATCCCCTAGTGTAGTAGCACGAACTCTCCAGAGACATCCACCAACCCAACACTTAACAACGAATGTATCCGAATCGGATACGTCTACATCAAAATCAAATCGATCCCTCATCATAAGAAGTTTCAGTCGTTTCTCCAAATCGGCTTTACTCTTGTATCGTTGCCCTACCGAGAGGTTTAGGGAAGACATATCTTACCTTGGAACCTCCGGATTCCCTTTGGATCCGCTCGTCGACAAGTTATGAGGTCTCTTCTTAGAAGGTAGTGTCGGTGAATCTTCGTCTTCGTATAAACTTAACTTATCATCTTGAGATGATTCACCATCCGAGTCGTCGAACATATCAAATCGACTTTCAAATTCATCATCTTCTTCGTCTTCTTCGCCTACTTCATTTTCTTCGACTACTTCATTTTCTTCGCCTACTTCATCTTCTTCGCCTACTTCATCTTCTTCTACTTCATCCTCCAAATTGAAACCATCATAACTCCCACCGTAATCTTCGGATCTAGATTCAACTTCTGAGCTATAAGTTAATAAACTTTTATTATTCTCTCTCGCTTCGTCATTCCGACTAATTTCATTCTCCGTAATCTCCACATAAAGACGTAAGTGTTCAATTTTTCTGAAGCTTAAAAAAACTTGCAACTGTCGAGTATTGGAGAGGTAAACTGGTGGAGTATCATGCGCCATTGTTTTCAAAGCTTTATTCGAGAACATGTAGCTCAGTTGAATCTGATGGCTCAACTCCTTCAATCTGTAATCATCGAGTACTATCTTCGCAAGTTCGTCTAGTGTTGTTTTCTCATCTATATGCACAACTCTACACCCTCTACCGTTGGCGTTGAATACATATATGTGTTTCTTAACCCAGTTACCGGAAACAATAATTACCGGATCCATAAGATCTCTGATGAATGAAAATAATGAAAGAGGTAGATGAAGAAGAATAAGAAGAAGGTCGTAGATGAAGAACCCTAATTTGTAAAAGGTGATGACATGGAAAATAAGAGCTGATCACATGGAAAATCGGAACTGATGACATGGAATATCGGTAAGTCAGCCGCCAAACAAACACATAACTCAGCCATTAATAAATCAGCCATCAAGTATAATGTAAGTCCGCCGCAACGTGAAAAGTATTTCAGTAATTAATGTTTCGATAATAAATCAGCCGTAATTAGGCTAGGAAATATTAAGTCAGCCGTATTGTCAAATAAATCAGCCGTCAACTGAATGCTATTTTAGTAATTAATATTTCGCTAATAAGTCAGCCGTAACCAGGTTGAGTTATTGTTAACCCAGCCAATTACGGCTGATTTACGTAAGTCAGCCGTAACTACCTCTCATAAGTCAGCCAACCGGAGAACATAACTCAGCCGTCTCTTATCTAAAACTCAGCCAATTTTCCACAAATCAGCCCGCCGTTGTATAACTCAGCCGTAACTTGTGTTCGTTAGTCAGCCGTTATCTCATAAGTCAGCCAGATTTCTGTAAATCAGCCTTAACTAACGACTGATTTATGTTCGTAAGTCAGCCGTTATCTCATAAGTCAGCCATATTTCTGTAAATCAGCCGTAACTAACGGCTGATTTATGTTTGTAAGTCAGGCGATCTCTCATAAGTCAGCCGCGTTTTTTAACTCAGCTGCAACGTAACCATAATTCAGCCGCAACGTAACCATAACTCAGCCGTAGCGCTTTACGGTTGAGTTCATTAATACACGTCAGTGATTTCCTACGTGGTTGCTTACGTGGCTATGACATTTTTGTAATTACGTTTTTTGTCACAATGTAACAAAAGGGCACGCTGGTTATTAAAAACATGCCAGTAATAAAAAAAAGTTTTATATGATTCTAGTCATACTACCTAATTTCTGTGGGATTTGAGCAAAGTACCCTTAATAAATTCTGCCAAACAAAATATGTTGGATAGAGGAGCGATCAATGCTTTGTGCGATAAAACGGTTACCCAAGTTGCCTAGGATGTTGAAACAACACTCAGAGCAAAGCTTGCTGGCTTAGACAAGGCTGCAATGGGCTCCTCATCTTACGTAGTAAATTTACAAGGACAGACCAACAAAGCTACCTTTACTTATGGTTTGAATCTTTCCAGAGATACTTAAATCTCTGATGTGTTCTGTCTTGGTGGTATCTATTCTCTATGTAGGAAAATGCTTTCGTCCAAAAAAGGTTATTACATTCCCTCTGTACGTAATCAGCTTAAAATCAATATAATTGGTATCTCTTAAATATAGATAAATAAATAAATAAATGCTTTGTGCGATATTTTATAAATGTGTAATATGTTTCTTTTGTGAAAGATAGTGTATTAGTGTAATTTGTTCGGGGGTATATACATCTAGTTTACGGCTTTAGATATAATATATGCAACATAGAGGAAAAAACAACAAGAAGCAAAACTACGTGTAGATGTGATCATGAAAGATCTATTACTTGGTGTTTTTTTTAATTACCATGAAGTTTTGGGCTTAATATTAGTTTCGTCTTAAGTATTACTCGTGACTTCTAGGCTTAGCCTATTAGTGCTTTTTCATATGAGGTAAACACATTTGGTATTACTTTGTATTGATTGTTGATCTGGACCTAAATAAATAAACTGAACTTAAATTCGAGCTCACTAATTCTTTGAAGTCTTAACCCAAAATAACAATATGAGTCAAACTTGAGAGTTGTCGTTTGAATATCTAAAATACTGAAGTTACCAAAATGGTCAAAGCAAACAAGATCTTTTCAGACATTTAGTTAGATCAAACGAAGGCGTAAAATAGTATATTCACTAACATATTGTCCCACTGGCCATTAAAGACCATTAGCTTTCTTTTTTAAGTTCAACTTAAAAATTATATTTGTAATTGTCTGACATTGGTCAGTGGGAATAGAAACTGAGAAGAGGAATGGAATAGAAGAAAGTTGGATTCTGAATCATTTTTAATTTCTCTGGTAGATTAATCTTAATTAGAAACCTGAAGACAATTGATTAGTACGACTGAATTTAATTTCGAATCTTTTTGTAGTGGCAGCTGGCCTCGATCAGCACTTGTTTCCGATATTAATTAAAGACTTCAAACCAAAGCGTTAATATTAAAGATGTTCTTCATTGGCCTTTCATTAATTTCTCGTCTTCATTCATATATACATTACATGCAGGGCGTCTCAAATTTTATAGAAGCCCTGTTCAAATATCAAAATTAGGCCCTAAATATTATTAGTTTTTAAACGTTAATTATATAAAAAAAAATTACCTATAACTTATCGTAATGAATAGTTAATAATCATAAATATTTTTTTCTTATTTTTTGTAACAAATAAAAATTTATTACTCAAATTTTTTCATTCATACAATTACAGCTAAAAAATTATATTTAAACAAAGTCATTCTTCTTATCGATCAAAGAAGAATCCCTTCGAGTCTTTTTTAGTTTGATTTTGTAACTTGAAAAATAAATTTACTTAGAAATATAATAAAAAGAATGTTTTGTATATTAGATATCATAAACAACATATCACTAAGTAAATAAATAAAAACATAAAAGTACTTTAAGATGATCTAATTAATAAAAAATATCTAAATGTAGTCAAGTAAAAAACTTTTACCTAATTAATATTCAAAAGCCCTTTCCCTTTAATATTAACAATTTATACTAATTGCTACATCATTTTCTTATGCTAATTATATATATATCAAAGGTAAGCAATTCTTAATTTAGTTCTTTTTTATTTGGTTGTCTAAATAAAATTAATTTTTTAAGAAAATTTTTAATGGTTAACAAACTCAAATCTTTTTAATAATATATACTTATATAAAAAAAATATTTTTGGACTCTTCTAAATTATGGGCTCTGTCGACCGCACTATTTGCACATGTAAATAGACGCCCCTGAATTTACATGCATCACTTATATTTATAAGGGTGTGTCTAACGAACAAAAATCAAAACATTTGTCATAAGCCTATGCATTAATATTAATCATATTTGATAGCTCCAACTTTTAAAATTTATTTAGTATATTGCTAAAATATATTTTCTAGTGATATTTCTTTATATATATGAAAAAGTACGATTATGTAAAATTCTATTTTTTCTTTAGGCCCTTAAAGTTATAAGCACGGGTCGGTACATATATAGGAGGCAACGAAAATACGAAAATTTCATGCACCTACGTCCATGTGTGTTTGTGCTCACCATATTGCACAATATACACATCTACACGTGTGTTTGCGTACATGAATATATATTATTAATATTTTTCCGCCTAGTCATGAAGTAATGTCAATGCTCTTCATTAGTACGTATCTTTATACTCGTATATATATCTACATAAGAAGAAATACGCAAGACATATATGAGTATACGCGTGTAGCTTTTAATTTTATTTTTCTCGCGCTTGTCCTTGTATTCATAACTTTTCCTTCAACTATATTTTTAAAATATTGTTTTAGACGAAGGCTTCAAACAAATTGTCTTGGGACATTAATTCAAAAGAAAAAGGAAAAAGGAAAAATAAACTCAGCTGAAATGGCGGCTGATCCTTCGGGTTTAGACCCCTCGCAAGGAAGCATATATTGATTTCAACTTAAGCTAAACCACTTCACTTCCCTTCTTCCACTTTTCTACCAAACTCACTCTTGTTCCACTTAGGGTTTACTACTTCAACTCTTTTTATTTTTTAGGGTCTTAGGGAAAATGGGAGAGAGAAGTGACGATGGAGATCAGAAAATGGAGGATATATTGTTGCCCGGATTTAGGTTTCATCCCACAGACGAAGAGCTTGTAAGCTTCTACTTGAAGCGGAAGGTTCAACACAATCCTCTCTCCATTGAGCTCATAAGACAACTCGATATCTACAAATACGACCCATGGGATCTTCCAAGTACATATTATTAATTTTCATAATTTTATATCTCGTATTAATTTTTTGGTTTCATATAAGAAAAGAAAATGAAGTCTAAACTAATCTATGTGTTATGTTTGTTGTTATAAATTGGAATTGTAGAGTTAGCGATGACGGGTGAAAAGGAATGGTACTTTTACTGTCCGAGGGACAGGAAGTATAGGAACAGCTCGAGGCCGAACCGAGTGACAGGAGCCGGTTTCTGGAAAGCCACGGGAACGGACAGGCCGATATACTCTTCGGAAGGAAACAAATGCATAGGTTTAAAGAAGTCATTAGTGTTCTACAAAGGAAGAGCTGCGAAAGGAGTTAAGACTGATTGGATGATGCATGAGTTTCGTTTGCCTTCTCTCTCGGAACCATCTCTTTCTTCTAAGAGGTTCTTCGATTCTCCTGTTTCTCCAAACGTAAGCTCACAGTAACTTCAGCTCTACATTATTAAGTCAATACTTTGGGTATATTTAGTTTATTGATAAATAATTAGGAACGACTACCTGTATATAGTTATTAAGATCGTAAGATTTGGTTAAGTAGAAGACTTTGAGAATAACTTTTTGTTGGGTAAATAATAGGGCTAATTTGCTCAATATATCTTGAATTTGAATCATTTTTGTTTACAAAAGTAGCTAGCGAGTTGAACTATCTATCTGTACCATTTTTTCTTTGTTTAATATATCATGACATTGAGAAAGCAAATAAAGGTTTAAAAGTTTTTGAGGTTTGGCAAATACGAGAGGTGTGAATATATGGATTTTAGGGACATTTTTTTTTTCTTTTTTCCTTTTGATTTTAAACTTGTTCATGTCCTTGTCACTTTTGATTTTCAAATCCTCATTTAAATTTTGTGTTTTTCCGGTCTAACATTAATTTAAATTTGTAAAAAAACCAACAAGTATTTTTTATCAAACATTTTCTCAAACATAGAAAATATATTATATAAAAAACTTAAACTAAATTACAAATGTTTGTGCTTGAAATAATAGGAATCTTATTTTGTTTTGTTTTTCTCTCTTTTTCTTTCTGAAAATTTGATGATGGATTACACAACTCATTTTGAAATATGAAATCGCAGGATGCATGGGCTATATGCAGAATCTTCAAAAAGACAAACACAACGACCCTAAGAGCTCTCTCGCAATCCTATGTTTCCTCTTTACAACCAGAGACAAGCACCGACTCAATGTCCAACCAAAAGCCACCAAACACATCCCATTTTTCTTTAGACAGAAACCTCAAAACTAGCTCTCACGTCCAGTTTCACCATGAGAATTATATCAAAACTCCCAAAAGTAGTACTAGTATAAATCCTCCTCTTGCCACTATAAGTCCTTTCTCTTACTTGGATTTCACTTCCTACGACAAACCCACCAGCGTTTTTGATCCGGTTTCATGTTTAGACCAACAATACCTCACAAATCTCTTTCTTGCCACTCAAGAAACACATCCTCAGTTTCCAAGGCTTAGCTCGTGTAATGAAATCCCCTCGTTTCTACTAAACACCGCATCATCAGATTCGACCTTCTTGGGAGAATACGCAAGCCAGATCGATCTCAGCGCGATGTTGGCCCAAGAGCAGTGTCCTGCTCTTGTAAGCTTACCACAAGAGTATCAAGAGAAGGGATTTGAAGGTAATAGGGAAATGAAGAACATGTGTGCTTCCAATGAAGATCATCATGGTACACTTCGGTTTGGTGAATTTGCTTCGGAAAGTGATGAGAACCATCAAGACCTGAAACAGAACATGACATTGCTGGAGAGTTATTATTCCTCATTGTCGTCCATTAATGGCGATTTGCCGACTTGTTTCTCCACAACTTGATTCATGTGGATGGATTTGCCTTCTTGGCTTGCCTTTTTCAAGCTATGGTGCTTTCTCTTGTAGGCTTTCTCTTTCACTAATGCAAGCAATTTAAATCGTTAACTTATACGCTTTGTTACTTTAAAATTTACACAAACCAATTTCTTTCAAGTGTGGGCTTTGCCTGAGTAAGAGCTAAATCAAACTAAACCAAATATTATTGAATCAAGTTTGACCAACCACAAAAAGTCTTTCTTTTTGACTTTTTGCCTGACCTTGTACAAGATAGTAGTATTCCACACAAGAAAATTGGAATATAGTTTAGAATCTTTGGAATCAGACTAAATTTAGAACAGTAAGTGGAAATTTAACTATACGGCCAACAGATCCAGATTATATATCAACCAAGAAGCAACCACATCAGCTTAGAGGATATCTACTTTGAAAGTCGAACATTAAAGGTGGATCCAACAATTAAAGCAGAAACCAAAACTGATTCGATGAGAATTGTCGGCAAAGTTAAAATCTCAAAACACAATAAAAAGCTTAAAAATTGGACGAGTACACAGATGTGACTTACACCAATTCCTATCACTTGAACATAGCCATAATCCCAAAACAAAGAAGAAAGAACATAACCCACTTAAGCCTTGGGAGCTGCTTTCTCCTTAGACTTCTGGAGCTTCAACACCTTCTTCACAATCTTCTGCTCTTCCACAAGGAATGCTCGAATGATCCTGTCAGATTCCAAACACACCAATGAGTTTAACACATCCAAAAATATAAAAAACAGAGAAAGAAGACGTAAGTTGGAAAACAAACCTCTCCCTAACTGCAGAACCAGACAAGACTCCACCGTATGCTCGGTTTACGGTCCTCCTGTTTCTTGATAATCTCGACCTCTTGTACTCAGCAGGCCTCAAGTGAGGGATCTGAATAAACAGATACAATGTCATTCACAAAATGTAAACAACGTATAATAAACAAATCACAACCTAAATAATAAAAAAATCACAAGAAAATATCTGGAGAAATTAAAATCTCTGCCACAGATGGATAGCAATCCCTTATATAATAGAAGGAACAACTTGAAAGACAAAGTGGCACATTCAATTTAGCTCATGATTATGTTATGTACTGATGGGAGTTTATCTAATCAGCACAAGACCGTCAATAAGCACAAGATATACAACTATTCTAGACAGAGATCAGTAATAAAAAACATTCTCGGCTCAGATTTTTGCATTAAGTACTCAAAGAAGAGTTTATGAATCTTCTCATACTGAGAGGTGTAGAATTTTAGCAATTATCATCATCGCCAAAAACATAACCTAAGATTCTGTAACCTTTCGTGAAATGCTAAATCTCAAATCTCACTCCAATTCTATCTAAATCTCAAATCTTAGATTCCAATGTATCAAATCACAAGAAAATCTAAATTTTGGTGTTGAATCGAAATGAGAAAACTTACTCCCTGAATCCTCTTTCCGGTAACGGGGCATTTGGGACCACTGGCTCTCTTCTTTGTGGTTTGATACGTCAATTTACCTCCTGCAAAAGCAAGAAATCACCGCATTAGTACACTGATTACAAATTCCGATACAGAGCAGAGAAAATCGAGTGAGAGACGCGATAAGGAGTAGACCTGGAGTTTTGACGATGCGGTGCTGGTTCGATTTGGTGGCGTAGCTGTGTCGCGACCGGTAAACAAGACGCTGCACCATTTTCGCCTCTTTTTCTCTTTAGGGTTTTCTTTTTGGGGACGAAGCATATAAGAGGAGACTCCAAACCCTAATCTAGATACTAACATTTGGGCCTTTTGGTCTTATTATCATTTGGGCCCAGATAATGAATAATCACAATTCATTTCTCTTTTCCATCACTAAACCAATTTCTATTTACCGGTTCCTTAATGAGTGAATCATATATACAAATACAGTGCATATACATTTCTGAGTTGATCTTTCATGTGAATACATCACATTTTTCAAAAAAATTAAAACTTACAAAGAATTTATTGAAAAAAAAAAACACACCATGAATGAAGCAAGCGGAGAAATAATACTCGATCGCTGGCATAACATCAAAAACTCACTTCCACGAAAAACATTGTCCCTAAAAGGTTCAACTAAGGGCAAGACCAATGGTGATACCGGAGGGTCTAAAAATGTGTTCTTATAATATAAAAATATTAAAATTTGAATAAAAGGAAGAAAGAGAGAGTTTTTGTGGGGTATATTAAAATATAAAATTTGAGTAAAAGGAAGAAAGAGAGTGTTTTTGTGGATAAAATTAGATATTTTGGAGAGAGAGGGATCTAATATTGGATCTTTTGGAGAGTGTGTTTAAAAGAAAAAGAGAGTGTTTAAATATAAAATTAATAAAAGTTGAGTAAAAAGATGAAAGATAAGGTATAAAGTTGAGTAAAAGGAAGAGAGAGAGTGTGTTTTAATAATTTAAAAATGACATTAAACCCTTAAGGGTCACCATTGGTCTTGCCCTAAGCGCTTCTCCGAGAAAATAAAAAAATTTGGATTGTATCCTACGTACGAGCTCTATGCTATCAAAACACATCTACAACCACAAAAAATATCAAGCTTTGACACGATTATTCATTTCTTATTGATACAGAGCATAAAGTTGTTTTCAAAAAGAAAAAAAAGTTGTCAAGGTTGAATTTAACATCCTCTGTAAAACTTTTGAGTATTTGCTTATTTTTTATCAATATAAATTGATTATTTTACATAGTTGATATATACATATTAAAAAAAATGTAAGGGAATAAAATAAAACCTGAATAGAAAAAAAAATGCTACAATTGCAAAAACAAAAGTTAAGAAAAAGGAAGAAAAGAAGAAGAACTAGAGAAATGCATAAGCTAAATTTTCTGTAAACTTTAATGCAAGTCACATCAAAGTTCTATGGTACCTGGTACCTGGTACCTAATTTAACATCGCTGGAGAAAATCACATGGATCGAAAGAAAAAGAAACGGTTAAGATCTATGGTACCTGGTACATCAAAGTTCTTAAGAGTCTCGACGGCAGTGGCGTCGAAGAAAAACACTATTGCTCATATCGCCGGTATCGCCGGTGGATTTGCTGCCGGTAGCGCCGGTGGATTTGCTGCCGGTCACGGCGGCTCTACTCTCCCCCCTCCCGGTGGAGTTGAAAGCATCTGCACCTCTTTGCCTCTTGGTGCGGCGATTACACCAGATCTGTCCTCGAAATGCGCATTGGAAACAGTGCCAATAGCAAATCTGAACCCTTCTTTGCCTTCAAATAGCTCTACGAGCTCAAAAGTGAAGAATGATACTCTCTCCACCGTAGCAGGTCAGGCCTCCGGTGTTGTAGCAGAAGTTGCAGAGGCAACTGTGGTGGAACAAGCTGCTCCGGTAACGGCAGCGACTCTCCCTGAACGGCGGAAATGGTCATCTCTGCTTAAAGACTCTTCAGCTCTTGAAGAAATTGGGACTCCAACACAACATGTCTCAGGTGTTCCTTTTGTTTTGATTCCCGATGAGAACATTGAAGCCGCCAAAGCCGAGTTCAAAGACTTCATCTTTGCGCAGTTTCACGGTCCTCCACCACAAATGGGACGAGTTATAGGAGTTGTAAATGCAATCTGGGCCAGAGCAGGGCCTAGGATCTTCGTGTACCGGATTGGACATGGAGCTTTCCTCCTCCGTGTAACAAACCAGAGAACAAAGGAAATTATCCTAAGCAGAAATCTATGGAATATTTCAGGCCATCCGATGTTTGTTGCCCCTTGGTCACCTGATTTCAACCCCGAGCAGCCACCGATAACCTCAGCTGTAGTAACAGTTGAGTTTCGAGGGGTGCCTTACCTGCTGTTCAACAAAGAAAGCCTTGGGCGAATCGCAACAGCTGTGGGAAAACCAGTTGCTCTAGCACCGGAAACAGAGCGGAAAGAAAATTTTGAAGTGGCAAAGATCTTAGTCAGAATTGATCTATCGAAGGAGCTTCCCACTAGGATTGTGTCGGGCTTTCAGAATGGAAGAGAAGTTGACATCAGTGTTTCTTATCCATGGTTGCCTCCAAAATGCGTTGAGTGTAATGTGTTTTGGCACGACGCAACCACCTGCAACCGGAAACCGTTCGCACTTGCTTGGTATAGGCGGAACATAAAGAGATCACGAAGCAGGGTTTCTCGAAGACGTCGCAAGTCTCGTCAGGGCAGATCCGTGCAAAGAGAAATGGAAGAATTAAATCATGCGGTCGATGGGAAAATGGTTCCAGTGATAGAGGTTACGAATGATTTGAATACCAAGGACTCGCCTGGTAATAACGTCAAGGATTCGTCTGGCCTTTTAAATACTAAGGCTCCATCTGGGATAAATTCTGATACTTCCTTTGAGGAGACTGCTGTGGTAAGCACAAAAAAAGGTTGCAAGTCTGTTATTGCAAATGCTGCAGGAAAACCAGAATCTACAAGTGTAGAAAATAAAAAGCAAGGATCCTCGATAAGAAAACTTGGAGTGGTAGAGGCAGAGACTGAACCACAACTAACTGTGGACAACGATAAAGGATCTTCGATAAGAAAACTCGGAGAGGTAGAGGCAGAATCTGAACCACAACTAGTTGTGGACATCGATAAAGGATCTTCTATGAAGATAGCTGAGTTACAGGTCCATGAAATGGAGCCTTCAGTAGATGTATCGCAGCTTGAGGCATCACCGTCAGATGCAGAACTACCCTTCTTCTTGGTTTCAGGCCGGAAGAGTGGCCGTAGGGCCACATTGTTACATTAACTACCCATCATCATCATGTTTTTTGCGTGGAATATAAGAGGGCTCAATTCATCAAGACGACAGACAATGACTAAGGCTTGGATTAATCAACATAAGCCTCTTTTTGGTGCATTTACAGAAACACATATACAACCTATAAATTCAAGGAGAATCTCGAGAGCTATTCCTCGTGGATGGAAATATTTTGGAAATTTTGATTATCATAATACGGCTAGGATCGTGGTGGTGTATGATCCAAGTGTCTCAATGGTAGGGTACCATGCTTCGGCTCAGCTGGTTACATGTGGATTTTTTGTGCCGGCTGAAAATATAAATCTAACAATCTCTTTTGCTTATGGCTTCAATCTTGTGGAATATCGGCTTTCTCTCTGGGAGGAATTAGTTATGCTAAACTCAACCTCACCAGTTTCTCAATATCCCTGGGCTGTGATTGGGGACTTCAATCAAATTCTTAGAACAAGTCAGCATTCTGGACATCTAACTCAACAAATTGATACCTCAGGTATGGAAGACTTTAATTTGGCTTTGCAAGATTCAGGATTGTTTGAG
The DNA here is from genome assembly GCA_963576765.1 of Draba incana. Classification (NCBI taxonomy): domain Eukaryota; kingdom Viridiplantae; phylum Streptophyta; class Magnoliopsida; order Brassicales; family Brassicaceae; genus Draba; species Draba incana. The sequence continues at coordinate 8,161,779 of OY755208.1, forward strand.
GCTCCATCCAAAGGACTGCCTTTCTCTTGGTGGAATTGCCAGACTGATACACCAACTTCAAAAAGAATTGATCATGCCCTGATTAATCAACAATGGGCAGCATGTCATCCCGAAGCGTATGCTGAATTCTTATCTCCACAGCAATCTGATCATTCTCCATGTGTGTTCCGGGTCCCCTCGCTCAAGCGAGTAACTCGCAAACCATTCAAGTTCTATCACCATGTCATAGACCATGTTGAGCACGCAACAGTAATAGGGGAAGCCTGGAATTGTGAATCAGTTGTGGGATCAAATCAATTTAAGGTGGCTCGCTCCCTTAAAACTTTGAAGAAAAGTATAAGAAAACTAAATAAATCAGGTTTCAGTGGAATCTCTACAAGGGTAAAGGCTCAAGAGGCGAAGTTGGCCGTACTGCAAAATGCAATTCTAACCAATCCCACCGCAGCACTAGGAAGGGAGAAGTTAGTAGAACGAAATCGATGGCTAACGTTCGTTGCTGCACAGGAAAAAATTTATAGACAGAGATCACGAGTTCGTTGGTTGCACCTAGGAGACAGGAATACGGCTTTCTTCCACAAGACAGTTTCTCAACGCAACTCAAGGAATCACATACATTTTCTCACTGATCTTCAGGGAAGGAGGATTACTGATGTAGACGCTATAAAATCCCATGTTGCTGAGTACTTTCAGGAAATCTTGGGGAGCACATTGTTACAAGAGTCCCCTTGTACAGTAACTGATTTGCAAGCATTGTTGCCTTTTCGATGCTCAGAATCGCAGATTGCAGAAATCCAGAAACCTGTTTCAGAGGAAGAGATAAGATCTACTCTGTTTGCAATGCCGTTAAGCAAGAGCCCAGGACCAGATGGATACTCGGTGGAGTTCTTTAGAGCATCTTGGAGTACAGTAGGCAACGATGTTATAAGTGTAGTACAAGAGTTCTTTCGCAATGGCCGGTTACTTAAAGATTTCAACAACACAACCATTGCTCTTATCCCAAAAACAGCAGAGGCGTCGCAGTTAGCTGATTTCAGACCGATTAGTTGTTGTAATCTAATCTACAAGGTGATATCTAAGATCATCGCAAACCGGATGAAGCCAATCCTTACCAGTTTTATCTCTTCCAATCAAGCAGCTTTTCTAAAGGGAAGAAGCCTTGGAGAGAATGTTCTACTCGCTTCGGAGCTAATCAGAAAGTATCAACGAGCTAATTGCCGTAAAAGCTCAATGATGAAAATTGATATTAGGAAGGCGTTTGATACAGTTTGCTGGGACTTCGTACTTAAACTTCTAGAGGCGCATAACTTTCCACCTCTCTTTCGCACTTGGATAAAGGAATGTATTACTACTCCGAGGTTTTCGATCGCTGTGAATGGTGAGCTAGCAGGGTTCTTTGAGGGTAAGAAAGGATTGCGGCAAGGGGACTGTATATCTCCATACCTATTTATAATGGTCATGGAGGCTTTGTCAAGGATGTTAGAAACTGCTTCAGATGAAGGAAAAATCAAACTCCACCCAGATTTTTCAACTCCGAAGGTCACACATCTTCTGTTTGCTGATGATCTCCTACTTTTCTCTGATGGTTCTAGAGACGCACTGTCAGGAATTGCTGGTGTGCTGAGCAAGTTCAAACAGCTTACTGGTTTAGATGTGAACCCAGCAAAATCAGAAATATTCTTTGGAGGATATTCTCAAGAAGAGGCAGACGAGCTTAGTGAATTTTCAGGAATACACCAAGGAACTTTTCCAACAAGATATCTTGGTTTGCCGTTGAACCCGTCTAGAATCACGTATGCCATCCTTCAACCGTTCATGGATAGAATCACATCAAAGTTGCATTCTTGGACAGCAAAATTCCTTTCATTTGCAGAAAAAATAAGACTTATCTCCTCGGTTATCTATGGAATGGTAAATTTTTGGAGTAGCGTATTTGTTCTTCCGAAACACTTCTATGAGAAGGTTGACTCGCTATGCTCTGCTTTCCTTTGGAAGAACAAAGAGTCGTCTAGAGGGGCTGCTAGAGTGGCTTGGACATCGGTATGTAAGCCCAAGGCGGAAGGAGGTCTCGGGATCAGGCTGTTGGAAGATTTTCAACTTGTCTTTAGGCTAAAGCATGTGTGGAACTTCTTTGCCAATGCTGGCTCTTTGTGGGTAGCATGGGTACAAAGAAATGTCTTTGGGAGGAAAGGTTATTGGTTGACAGAAGACTCAAATCGGTTTTCAAAAACAATTAGAAGCATGCTCCAGCTGAAGACAACCGTTAAGGATTTTTTGAAATGTGAAATTGGGAATGGTGATTTAGCGTCTTTCTGGTATGACTCGTGGACTGAGTTGGGACCTCTAATTTCTTTTATTGGAGAGCAGGGCCCAAGGAAACTCAGAATCCACCAAGATGCTAGGGTTGTGGACGCTACTCGGAACGGGTCTTGGCGATTGCCTGCTGCCCGATCAGAAGAGGCACAAACCCTTCAAATATTACTTACACAAAAAACAGCCCCATCACCGGAGTATGGTTATGATGTCTTCCTTTGGCGTAACACCTCAGGTATATACAAGAACACTTTCTCTTCCAAAGATACTTGGGAGCAATTACGAATTCACTCGCCACAAATCTCTTGGAACAAAGTTGTTTGGTTTAAGGAATCAGTGTCGCGGTTTTGTTTTGTTTTATGGTTAGCTCTCTTATCTAGACTGCCTACCAGATACCGGTTACGTTCGTGGGGAATGAGTGTCGACTCATCTTGTGTGCTTTGCACTAATGGATTGGAAAGTCACGATCACTTGTTTTTCGGTTGTGATTACTCAACTGCAGTTTGGCAATCTATGGCTTCAAGGATTATGCCAAACCCTCCACTAGACCTAGCCGCATCATCTACTTGGATCAACCAACACCATCAACAACATTCTCCTCCAGTTATCATATTAAAGCTCCTCATCCAGTCAACTGTATATCTCTTATGGCGAGAGAGAAATGCAAGAATCTTCAACGGGACTACTGCCTCACCAGCCACACTCCGTCTAGCCATCGATCGTGTTGTGCGTGATCGCCTCCTATCCTATCCGGTAACGAGTTCAAACTCTCCTTCTCTCCTTGAATTTTATTTTGGTTGTATTTCGTTTCCTTTGTAAGTGTAATAACTCTTAGTAATTTTTGGTTTCCACTGTCTGTTGCTACATTATTTCTTTTGGGTTGGGTCTTGATGATGTGGTGGGTAGTATAGAATTTGTATTTTCTTTTCTAAAAAAAAAAAGTATAAAATCTTAACATTCATACCAAAAAAAAAAGTCACATCGCTAATATGAAAAGCTTCTAAACGACTGGGGTATATACAAAAGGTGTTGAAGTGTTGGATCATTCTGAGTTTCGCTTGTTGAAGTTCTCCAGGAAACACTGTCGGTGTAAGAAAATGTTCCTTCGCCTCTCTTCATCCTCTCGGTTTCTTCTGCCAATTCTCGACCCTCCCTCTGCCTCTCCATATCATTCATTAATCTGTTTCCTCTTTGAAAATTCGGTGATTCCATTAATTTCCCGTATAAACTACATCCCAGGTTTGGATTCTCTCCTCAAACATGTTCAATTCCTCATCTTTAACTTACACTACTATGCCATAGGAAATGAATATGCAACTTGATACTTACACTGTTAGGTGTTTGTTTTAATTCCCAATAGAGTATTAGCTACCACTATATATGAAATCAGAATAAAGCTACTCTCTTCATCTCGTAGTAACCATCTCTTGTTTGGTAATAGTCCTAGATATAATGGTCAGAGAACTGGGGTTCCTCTTTGTTCCAGGGGTTTCTCTCCATTGTTGTCTCGGTGGTGTTTTTTGTGGATTTACCACACACATGGAACCAAGTAAGGAAGAGAATGTTTCATTTGCACCAACAGCTCCACCTTCAGTTCATATTACTCAAATCACAACACCACCAGGTCTACAAAATGCCTAATATCAATTACTACCATTTTAGTATTCGTTACATTTAAGATTATAGATTACTGTTGAATTCCTTATGTATAAAGTTTCACATTTACTATAACTACCGACATGTCTGCATGCAGCTGCTCCACTGAAAATAGTTTAGGCTAAGGGACCTATACTTGAACAAAATCTATTACTCTTTAATTATCCTACAGGCTATATATTTCTTTTGCTTATATAAGCAACTGAGTGGAAGCTCATGGAGGAGTGGGTTGTGGCAATTAAAGCCGTCGAATTTATGAAGAAGAGGAGGAATCGGAAGAGAAACAACAACCGTTTCTGATTTATTTTTGTGGAATTTTAGTCGTCGAGGGAGATGAGGAAGACATGACTTGAGAGAGAATATGGGCCTTAGAGCTTTGAAGATGGGCCACGATTTGTGTAAGTAAATGTATATATTGGGCTGTTTTTTTTGTTAGAAAGAAGAATGACATGTCTTTATGAAAGAATCTGATTGGTTGATTATAGTTCCGATTATTTTTGCTTTTTTTTTTGACTATATGGCATGCCTTGGAGCTCACAAAATCTCTCCCTTTATATAAAGGAGATTTCTCGTATGGATTTGAGGTAGTTGTAAAAACCTTTGGAAAAGCAAATGTTCACTGATTAAGAAAGCACATATTGTAAGTTGGCTCCATTTATTCTCTTCTAGTATCAACATAATCCTGTCATCCTCTTGATATCCAGAAATGCTGATATATCATAGTTTTTACGGTTTTTAGCCATGATATAAGTCCGTTTTCTAGAGTCTTTTTGGTGTTTTTCGAGTCTTTGGTGTTATTTATAGGTACATGGACGTCTAAAGCATAACTGGTGTATACTGGAACATTTTGGAGCATTGTGGAACAAGCAGTCAAATGGCGACCATAATATCAGATTTGGAAGATTTCCGTTTTTGCCCCAGAAGTTCCAGATGTTTGCAGTTTTGCCCCAAAACGTTTTTCCCTTATTAGGATTGTTAGAATTTATTTATTATTGGGTTCGCATGATATTTAATTTTTCACCTTGATTGCATTAACTCTGATTCATGATTGATCACCTTAGATTATATATATTAAGGTTGTCTAATAGATGCGACAACATTATTGAATTACCAGAATTGAATCATAGGTGAGCAAAGATTCGATTCGCAACGACAGTTGGCTTTGATTCTTTGTGAACAATCGAATCTGATTTTAATGCTTGTTTAAATTAATCTGAATTCATAACGACAGTTGGCTTTCTAGGATTTAGACATAGATAATATTTGCAACGAAGGTTGATTTATTTTACAGTAGTGTTTTGAGTATCCCGATAGTAAGTTTATTCTTCAATACAGTAGTGTTTCGAGTATCCCGATAGTAAGTTTATTCTTCAATTTGTAATCATTCCTGCGAATTTCCTAAGGCCTAGCGTTTGTCTCTTATTGAATTTAAATCACCAACAAATCACTTCAATTTACTGTTTCTGCAACTGCTTTATTTTACATCATTACTGCTTAGCTTAATTTGAACATCTAAATCTATTGTGTTAACTGATTTTCTGTGGAATTCGACACCCTAAGTACTGCATACGATCTCTTAATTTGAGAGAGTAGCTCAGAGTCAAATTTGATCATATCAAATTTTGGCGCTGCTGCCGAAAAATCAAAAGCCATTAGATTTTTATTTTTAGAATTTTGTCTAAGTCTTTGTTTTATTTTAGTTACTAAACTAGCTTTTAATCTTTTGTTTCAGGTGTTTGTCAAATCGCATCACTAGAAGCAACCAAGAAAAAGAGTTAGTTGGACTTGAGCTCCAGGATCTAGCACGTTTAGAACGCACCAACATAAAAGCAACGAAAGAAGCTAAGAAGATGGTTGCGCATAAGATTCTTATTTAGAGAGAAGAAGGGTTGTTTGATCTGGAAGGGAACATGTACAACGAGCAAGAACAGAGGCTCGACGCTGAAGGTAATGTCGTCGAGGAGCTTGTCGAGCAACATGACGATGATGTCGCTCGACGCGAGGAAGAAAATCAACTTGCTCGTGAAGAAGAGGCGCGTGTCACGCGATACAATGAGGAAGTTGCTCAACATGAAGAAAACATGCGTGTCGCTCGAGAGATTGAGCAGATCGCTCGACGCGATGCAGGACTTCGTGTCGCTCGACACGATGGAGGTGTCGTTCGACACGATGTCCAGCCAGCTCTTCATAGAAACTTGAATGGTCCCAACGTTATTAATTTATAGAGGTTTTATTATATGTAGGAAAAGAAAAATGTAGTACTCTAAACAAAGTATAAAAAAATTAACATTTAGTGTACCAAACCATTCCGGTTAAGGCCCAGGTTATGAAATCAATTTAAATTTAGACAAAAAGTACTCTAAACGAAGTATAAATAAATTAACATACAAAATCGAGAGAATACAAATGGTAATGAAAATAAAGAGAATATAAAATGTATAAAATTAAATCTATAAAAATATTCATAAAATAAAGAAAATTGGAGATCTTCGACGTATGACTTGTTCTCTGTGATGTGTAAAGGCTCAACACTTTTTAGTGAAGCCTTAGTTAAGATTGTGAACTCCGTACGAAATGCGGTAACAATCATGGATTGTTGTTCATGTGGCATTTTCTTAACCTCAAACGGATTCATTCTATTGCCTACACTCAACGATGAAGAGACTCGAGGACATCTTTTCGCTGTTAGATGTTTTGGTATAATGAATCTGCATATCCTATGTTTATTGCTCTTTCAATTGCTTTTTGCAACACCGATTGTATTAGCGCTAAGGTTTTTCTATTCGCTTAACTATCGATGTAACTCATGTTTCCGTTTGAATGAAAAAGATGTGTTGACCAAAAAAAAAAAAAAGAAGATTTAAACATGTTTAAAGTTTGCGGGTATGAATGTCTATGAGAATTTTAAAAAAAAAACCGAATTAGATTTATGAGTCATGGATTTCTATGTGATGTTTAACAAAATTATTTTAAAATATTTTTCTACAGGTTTTTAATGAGATTATTTATCTGGAGATCTTTAGGGAATTTAATGAATTTTTTAATTTAACTCTATATTATTTGAAATGGTTTTATAATTTTATTTGTTATGAACAATACAATTTGAATATTTTGTTTATATATATTTTTGGATTCGCATGATATGAATTAAAGTATGAAAATTAAGATATAAATTGATCTTTATGATTTTAAATCCATGTTTAAATAATATTTCAATTTTTTTTGGTAATTTTTGCTTGTTCTAATTAGAATTTAAATATTTATATTAATAATTTTTGAATATTTTTATCTAGCATTTTCACGCGGGTCCTAGTCTAATTATGATTATGAAATTGAAAGAATACTAAGAATATGGTATAAATGAAAAGGATTGTTGAATTCATGGCCCATTAGATAAAGAGAAATTTCAAGATATGCCACTTTTGACTTGCTATTTTTCAAAAATGCCACTATCACTTTTTTCAAAATTTTAAATCATTTATGTTTGGGTTAACTATATTATATTAGGATTTAGTTTTTTGGGTTTAAGGTTTGTTAGGGATCAAAATATTTTTCTAAAATTGAGAATTTTGAGATATAATGTTTTTAAACGGATTTATAAGTGGCATGTTGGTAAAAAAATAATTCAAGAATGACATATTTGAAAAGTGGCATGTCAAAAGTGACATAAATATCCCATAGATAAATTTCTCAAAGAATTAATATCAAATTGTAGTTTTTGGATTTTAGATACACACGGCTCCTAAAACCCCAATCCCGAGAGTAGAAAGCATTTTAGCCGGAGATTTTTTCCGCGGCAATTCCGATTTTGAAGGGGGCACTTCTTCTCGTTTAAATGTAAGCAGATTTTCGTTTTTGCTTCGCGTTGATTTTGTGATTTGTTGGAGCGTTTGATCTGAGTGTGATATGCACGAGTAGAGAGAATATTTAAATCTGAGTGCGATTTTCCCGTTTATAAAGTGAGCATTTGAGCTAGTTAGGTATCTGGGCACTCTTGATTTTTTTATGATCGATCGATGGATTAGTCTCTGGATTCTAAATTCCTTAAGTTGGGGTCTGGGGATTAGTCTATGGATTTTCGTTTGAAGTTTCCCAGAAAACAGCAAAAGATGATGATGATGATGCTTGATTGGGAAAAATCTTATTTTGTTTCAAACTTTTGATAGTTAACCTTGATCTTGTTTTGAAATTATGTAGTCCATCTGAATGAGTATTGAAATGTAATATGATGATGATTCCTTGGGTGGTCCTGCAGATTGATATTCATTGTCCAATGTTACTTTGTGTTTAAAGGAACATGATAATATCTTTGTTAAACGTTAGCAACATTCTACAGTGGACTGAATCTTGCTTCTCTTACTTTCTAATGACCAGAGGAGAGATAGACCTAGAAAATAAAGAGTATATAAACCGTAAAAAATACAAACGATGACATCAAAGATATTATATATATTTAAAATTTTAAGATATGCACATCCAAACAAAAGAAAAATGATATATATATATATATATATATATAATAGAGATATATAAAATTTATTAAAGAAGATGAATGAAACAAAATAAAATTAAAAATGGTAAAGTAACAAAATAACTACCATGTAACTAACCAAATAATAAAACATGAAAATTCTAATAGTCCAAAATTAATAGAAAAAGATGAGAATTTCTAATAGTGCAAACTCTTTAGGAAAAAGAAAAAATGTAGTAGTCTAAACGAATTATAGAAAAATTAACATAGAAAATAGAGAATATATACGATAATGAAAATAAAAAGAATATAAACTGTATTAAAAATAGAGAAAACATAAATTCAAGTTAAAAAAAAAATGATAAAACAAAAGAGATTATATAAATTAAACAACAAAAAAGTTAAAGAAAACATATGAAAAAACTCAATCTAAAGTCTTAGGATATGGATAACCAAGCTAAAGCTAAAAGCAAATATAAATCTATGAGAATATTCATAAAACAAAGAAAATGAAAATCTTCGACCTATGACGGTATTAGGAAGATTCAAGCATGTTTAAAGTTTGCGACTATGAATCTTTTTGAGAAATTAAAGATCCATTGAGATTTTTCAATCATGAATTAATATGTAATGTTAACAAAATTATTTATAAAATATTTTTTAACGGATCATTCATGAGATTATTTGTTTATAGATTTTTAGTGAATTTAATGGATTTTTTTATTTAGTTGTATAGTGTTTTTATAATTTTATTATGTATTTAATATATTCATAATTGATAAGAATATAATTGATTTTTTTTTGTTATTAAGTATATGATTTGAATATTTTGGTCATATAAAGTTTTGGATCCGCGTGATATGAATTAAGCTATGAGAATTAAGATATAAATTGATTTTCAAAATTTGTTAGTAATTCAACGGATTACTAATTAGAATTTAAATATGTATATTAATAATTTTTATTACGTTTAACCGCGCGGTCCTAATCTAGTCTAGTGAATAAAGATAAATATTTGTTAGAATATTTTTTAAATTGTGACACCAAAAATGGATAGAGATAATAAACATGGAGCTCATACCAACTAAACCAAATGGAGAGCTCCTACCAAGATAATATTATTATTTTAATAGTATATATAGGATACAATAGCCAAGAGATAAGAGAGAATTGTGTTGTATTCCATGAATAACCAAGAGTATATATATGATACAATAGCTTGGAGAAGAAGTAGAGCTTGGGGAACAAGTTTAGAATATCTCTAGAATATGGGCATATAATGGGCATCCATCTAATGGGTTTATAACACTCCCCCTTGGATGTCATTATAGTAAAATAATCTTAATGCGCATAAGATGTTGCCTCATTAAAAACCTTACCAGAAAAACCCAATTGGGACAAAACCATGGTTAAGGGAAAAAGAGTGCAGCGCGCTTCTACTCCCCCTAATGAGTGCATAACTTGATATCTTTGTGATAACTTGAACTTGATTCTTGAAAGTAGCATCTGGAAGTGTCTTTGTAAAATAAGCCCGGGATTTGTATACATTAAGGAATCCATATAAATTTCTTCATCCAGTGTTCTATATCTTATTGCCAGACTTATACGATATTTCAAAAGTATTGCTACCACCACAAGAGAATATAAATATATCTCTTCATAAAATAATCTTTGTCTTTGTGAAAATTTCACTATTTTCACTATCGTTTTCCACAAAACTTAATATCTTTCACTGGTTTTACACTTCAGGTGCATGGACTCCTGGTCCAAAAATTACTCTTCAAGAGATTATACGTACAAGTCTATTTTCCTTTCCACTTTGGCAAATCATTACTTTGTGTACACATTTCAATAGACTTTCTTTCATGATCCTCTTTTCATAATATCAACTGCTCATAGCATGCAAAATATTACGACGTCGATTTGCTTTTTGGTTCCCATATTATTTCTAACATGACACAGCTAGCTAGCTCTTTTCATTGTCAAGTACTTGAACTTTTCATTTGTCATGTTGATGTCTCTTCTGGAGATCATTCAAAATCTTTATTACCTCGATTTGGTCATTCTCAATTTCTGCTCCTTTCTTTTTACGAGGATATATATATGGAACCAAATAAGTCTATCACGCTTCATGCGATCTTTAGAATCACTAGTAGTTTGATATAGTCCTTCTAGGATATACATTTAATTGGAGCATATACAACTGGCATAGGTGATTTTATCACTCTATTGGGATCATCAAAGGCGTATGTCAATTAATACGGTAAGTTTTGCTTATGAATTATCTTTTTTGGACTTCTAATGTACATTCTCTAGTCTGAGGATCATTGATAATTCATAGCTACTTATATCTTTTCCCAGCTGTTTATTTTCTCCCCCTAATGTTGGAAACTAACTCATTATAATGAGAATATACAAGTCGAGACTTCAATAAATTCTTCTGGGATAGCTCTAGACACTTATTTAATATTCATATCCAACATATATTTTTCTCCTCTTTTGAGGTTCCATCTTATAGCGCTGTGGTGTAGCACTTTTCATATTCAAATATCATTCTGATGGAAATTATTTGGATTCTGATTCTAAACCAGTAATGATGGGGAGAACTATTAATTATTCATTGGCTTGATGCGAATCAATGGTGTTAAACCATTTTGTGTATGAACATGAACTCCAGGATGTTCGATACTTTATTTCTGTGGGTATTCAAATATAAATTCACCAGCATTATCAAATAACCTTGCAAACTTCAAGTTGCAATTTCATGACAAGGAAACATGTGAATATTTAGTCGATGTGTTCAACGAGTCAATGCGTCCATTGAATTGATGCATCTAGTATCTAAAATTCACATAGTGGGTGATCAGCCCATAAGTATCTCTTTGTATATACTTCTAGAAATAAACATATTCCAGTTTATTTTTCTTATTGGTGAATGCTATTATCATATTACTTTATGAGCAATCAACATATAATAAATAACTAGAAAGAATCTTCTCGTTCTTTACGAAATATCCACACACTTTTATAAATTTCCGCATCATCTACTAAACCAGGATGACCAATCCGGTTAAGCCAAACATTTAAATTCTTTCTTAGTAAACTTATGATTTACTTTTCATTCTCAGTAAACTTCTGGTTTACTTTTTCATTCTCGGTAAACTTCTGGTTTACTTTTCATTCTCAGTAAACTTCTGATTTACGAATCTTTGTGTAGTACAATCTAGTAAAAAAAATGTAGATTCTCTTAAATACTTTCAAACTTGGGAAAAACTTGTGATTTGGAGATATTCAACAATTCTTTTACTTTTCGTATGAAAAATCTCGTAGATTTATTTTTTATGAAGGATTCATCAATCTCATTTTTAGTGTAAACATAATCTTCTGGATGATTCACTTAAAGTATATGAGATTTTTCAACTCTTCCCCTCGAGATGATAACATTGTAGTTATATTGATCTCGAAATGAATCTCATTTTTAGAATCAATAATATATCCTACTTGGATCATTTCTTTTATCTTAGATCCTTCTTTTAGAGACTTAAGAGAATAGAATGTATCAAATATTTCAATAACATTCTCACAGACAAGCTATCTATGTACTCTTCTGGAGCATTCATATATATGATTTATACTACTTTTATTGTACTCCCACAAGTTTCTTTCTTTTTCTATTTATTCACTTCCGGTGAAAATATAACTTCTTGATATAAAATCATCGATCTCGATTTTGACTATATTCATATCAAGTTTCACATATGCGACCGACAAATATTATTTATGTGATCCTTTCTTCCTTAGTGTGTTATATCCACATTCACTTCAGGGAATGGAGTATAACCAACATAACATATTTATTTATAGACTTCAAGTCTTATAATCTTAGATGTCAAAACTCGTATACACTCTAAACGATATTATCTTGTTCTCATCATACTTTCATTTTAAATTGCCTAAGAGTCAAGTAGTAAACATAATCTTCAAGATATGTTATTTTTCTATGTGAGATTCTTTACTCCTCCACCTCGAGATGATGAAACTTCAGGTTCATCCATCTCGTATTAAACATATCCCAACTTGGATCATCTATATCATTATCTTATTTACTTTAAGACTTGAGGAATATAATGCATCAATGTTTGCGTTTCCATATATAATAATCCAAATGCTCTTCGAAGGATCTTAATGAGCATTACACTTAATATCAAACTCATACTATATTCTTTCATTATTGTATGAGACAAAAAAAATTTCTTTCTTACCAATCTTGCTTTTCACTTCCGGTGAAAATTATCTTCTTGAAAGAAATATTTACTTTTCTCACTTCTGGTAAGAAATTAAAACTCTTGAAAGAAATATTTTGAACATCAATGATCTCAAATGCTCTTCTGGAGCTTTCAATAAACTTTCATCTTTAGAGTCGTATAAGATACTCAAGAATTTAAATATTTAATGGTCAAAAATTCAATCTTAGGCTCTCATGGTATCATGACAAGAATATATAAATATAAAAATGTATCAAATTGTATATTGTATAAATGAAAACATTAAGTTCTTATAAACATCAAATAGGATTAAATACAAAATATAGTGCAACTTCTGGTTACAATATAATATATTCATAATCAAATCAATCAAATATATACTAAAGATTTATCAATTACTTATACCATATAACTTGTTATACCAATTTACCAAACCAAAATTCTTTCCAAGTCACGTTACGATTTTAACAGGATATATTATATATATATATATATATATATATATATATATATATATATATATATATATATATATAATCAATTTCTTTCTAATTCTCAAATTCGTTTTTCCTCTTTTGAAAAACCTTTAATTAGAAGATTTAGTGACTTACTTGAATAAGTATCCAGGGATGATGCCGACCAAATAATTCCAAAAACTTTCCACATAATCGTTAAGATCGGTACTTATTCCACATGAGAACTCCACATAGAACCTCGTTACATGGAAAAGTAACAATCGATAATTAAATCAAACATGGGTATATCAAATGCTCGATCTGTTATATTAAACTATTAAAGTATTAAGTCAATCATAGTAAGGTCGAAACTCAAATCAAACAATAGAGCAAGTGATCAAGTAAATAATAAGACATAATTATAATTATGCTTGTAAATTTTTAAGCTGTAGAATCTTTAATCTTAAGGATCCCATCATTATACGCCTGTGTATATTTATTATATGTGATGATCTCAATTTCTAATTAATGATTCTTAAAAACATCTCGACGACGATCACCATAAAAATAATAAACTGATCAGATCGTTAAGTTTACTTATCTCGATGTGTTTTTGGGCACGGAGACGTCTCGTAGTCTATAATTTTGGTGGAGATCTCTACTTCACAACGAGCCAGCAATCGCTTGATTGATAACTTGATGACAAAGCTACGTTGGGTTTTGAGAGATTAGAATAATCCGGAGCAATCCAGATGATGTCGAAAAGATTCTGACGAAGCCATGAATTTTATACTGAATCGACGAATACCAAACCGGTATAAACTACAATAAACATAATTCGATTAAGCAAAGTTACTTGATACTTAACACAATCGTTAAAGCATGTGTCAATATATTAGTATGAATCTATGAAACAGTGACGAAATAAATCAAGTAATAAATTAATCAACATGCATAAACATGATTCGTGTGTTATTCGATCAACAAACATACATATGTATGCTATCTATAACACCCAAACTTTTTTTTTTTTTTAACTAACATTTCTACTGTGGAAAATAACATAAACATTTAAACTAATAAACAATCCATTAATAAATAACTCATTTAAATCATTTAAATTCAAATACCAGAATTCAGGAATGAAATATAAATTATCTAGCAACCTAACCAACTGGTTCGCTAGACTAAACAATAAAACCAAAACCATATCATCCTCTTCTCTTGGCTTCGATTCTACGATCACAATTTTCCTTTACCTGCAACTCAAAGGAAAAAACAGAGTTGCGTGAGTATTATCATAAATACTCAGTGGAGCGGTCATCCCGCAAAAAGGAAAAACATAAAAATACAAATATCAATTTACTACGCGATTTCAAAACGATTAAACCAATTTCCAGATTAAATTATCATTTCAGAATAATTAACATTTTCCTTGAGATTAATCATTAACTCAGATTAACTAAAGTAAAACACACAAAAATTACACAATAAACCATCGGGTGTTGATCGACACACAACCCTGGTGTCGATCGACACACGACCAAGTCGACGTCCATCTCTGCGCGAGGTGTCGATCGACACTGCCCGCAGGCGTCGATCGACACGTCGCACCAAAACCCGAGCCCGAGCCAAATCCTAGCACAGCTCGTCTCGATTCCTCGTGGATTGACACAGCGACCTCTACCAGATGAATTCACACAGCAATCAACCACAAAAACCAAGGTTCCAATACGAAAAACGAATCACAACAATCACACAAATACTAATATCCGATTCTACGCTTTTTCTAACGATCACGCACTCACCTTAGCGAATTGTCGAGGAACTAAAGAACGATTCCACGAACTGGACCGAGACTCAACCCTCTGGATCACACGCTACAGTCGTGACAAACCGAGCCACGCGCAAACACCGGAAAACACGAACGGATGAACTCCGAAACACGAACAAACGAGGGAAACCTCTTTTGTCTCTCGAAAACTCTAATCCTCACGATTTGACACTGATTTCTCCTTCCTCCCCGACGGCTCACGATCCCTCCGCATAAAAGGAACGAAAGCTAGGGTTTTCATTAATCGAACCGCATGAAAATCGCGGTTTAACAAACCGACCCGCGATTCCCGAAATGGTGTCGATCGACACTAACCTATGATGTCGATCAACACCTCCAAAAATTCCCGTTTTTGGATTGCGGTCGTTACAATTCTCCCCCACTAATAATGGATTCGTCCTCGAATCCCGACAAAACCCGTCCCAACCAGGTCAACTATCCGAGACCAAACCCAATCTCTGAGGCTCTCGTTCAGTCTCATGTTTATACGCCCGTTTTCAGACATCTACTACTCTTAACTCATTCCACACCACTCTCACTCGCATGACGCTTCCCTTGAGCTATCGGTGTCACACCACTCACACTCTCGGGACGCATCCCTCGAGCTATCGGTGTCCCGCACCCCTCTCACTCGCAGGACGCATCTTGTGAGCTATCGGTGCCCGCACCCCTCTCACTCGCAGGACGCATCCTTTGAGCTCCGGGTACACAGGGAAAGCTATGCAATCCCTAGAGAGAACGCATCCTCTCAAAACAAAATGAATGATTTGCTCGGGACCGCAGCCCCTAGAGTAATAAATTCTAAAACGCTGATAAACATCTATCGACTAACTGCCTCTTTTGGTCAAACTCGATACTCCCTAACCCGGAATATCACCACAAACACATATAAGAACTAACCGTCTTATAAAGACAGATAAATAAGAACAACTCCGTCTTATAAAAATCTCCAACACACCCACCCACAACAACAATAAGGACCCAAAACAAAACTCTAACAGCAACGCGCCAGGCCCCTAGCCCCGAATACCGTAATGCAGTGTTTCCCAATCCTGACTAGGTCTGCCCACTTGATCGTACAACAATCAAACAAGAACATGTACAACCAACTGTAGGCCTAGAGTTGGATTGATCGATTGTGCAACAATCAAACAAGAACATGCACAACTTAAGACACTTCATCTGATATCCCGGTCATTGAAACCAAACGCATAAGAAAATCATGGAGGTCTATATTCCGTCTCATACTTGTACCACGGTAAAATATTGATTACTCATACTTATACCGTCATCATCACACTCTCAGGACGTCTCCTTTGAGGTAACGATGCCGATGCCACTCCACTCTCAGGACGTCTCCCTCAAGCTCTGGCTCTATACAGGAAATATACTTCCTTAGAGTAATTCAACACTTACGTGAACAAGCATCCAAAACTAAGAATACCTCCCTTGATAACAACACGCAACACACAACCTATTCTAGCAACAAACTACTCCTACCAAACACATGGCCAACACAACCGACTTCCTAGAAGATCCAAACCTCAACCTCGAAGCACAACAACAACCTAACTCCTCACACGCCCCAGATATCTATTGCTCTTAACTCAGTCTACACCTGCCACCCATAGGACGCATCCCATGGCCCATCAGAACACATACCGCTTGCACTCTCGGGACGCATCCCTCGATTCAATGGTATCTGGGAATCGCACATCCCCACACAACACACGGGAAAGCTCACCTCTCCTCACAACACATGAGTTATTTAGGACCGCAGTCCCAAGAGCAATATATACCAAAAACTGAACTGCCCAACAAGGGCCCAAAACCACTCTTGACGCCTCTGCGCAACCAACTGACGGCCGATACACCTGCTTACCCTGCCTGTCTCGTTCGAAGAGACCTGAAATTGAACTGACTGCCTCAAAGCAACTCACGCAAAACCCTTGACGCTCCTCCTAACCCGGACTAGGTCTAACGGATTGATCGCACAACAACCAAACCAGAACATGCATGATCAACCGTAAACCCAGAATTGGGGTTTTCAATGCGCCATAACCAACCAATCAGAACTTCCTTAAAATACTGAAATGCCATCCGAGACGATCCTTGAAACCTTTGGATACTCCCATCTGACTTCTTGCAACCAACCGGCTCTCCACTAAACAGTACTGCTCGACTCTGCCTCCAACTTTTGCTCCTGATTCTTTCCAGAACCAAATGCCATGAACTGCATGCTCCTCAGGATCCCTCGAATACTCCAAGATATAAACGCTGAGCATGAATGAACACTCTCCAAATATCCCTTGATCACGTCGCAAAACGCACATGCATTCCGCATGTATATTCTTCACACCAAAGAAAACAAAACCACAACTGGAAATGCTCATTGCTTACCTAGCATCACCCGGAACCTTCTGAGCAACACTTTTAGTCCAAACAGGTCTGGCGGTCGATCGTACAACAATCAAACAAGAACATGTACAATCGCCCATCAGTCCAGTTTCGGATCTTTACAGTACTACATCTGTTACCAGAACTCAGTCCCAGGCCTAATCGGACCAGCGACATTTCGGCTCACAGCTCGAGCCTCTTGAACCATCTCTCACAGACCATCCACTTGACTGCTCCAGCCAACACTACACGAGATTCCCACTCGTTCCGCAATCATCCAACATGGACCAAAAATCCTGGCCTAACACGGCCTATACCACACGAGATCCTCCCCAGACCTCAGAGGCTCCCTCTAATCCACACACGGCACATACCGCTCGCACTCTCGAGACGCATCCCTCAAGCCAACGGTATCTAGGGATCTCACATCCCCGCAAGAGATCTCATATCCCTTACTACTCATCCCAGGAACACGCTTCCCAATAAGTGCACAGGAGAACACATATCTCCTCGGATTAGAGCTGCCTCACGTGGTATAGACACAACATTCCCATCCTGGGATATCCTCAAAACAGCGACCCCCACTGGTCCACACATAAAAACACATCCAGAAACACAACCTCAAAATTCACACGAAAAATAATAATAATAAGGAACACCATCTTATAAATTTTTTAAAATGTAAATCGATACAACACCAACGAAAATACAATAAAATCCAGAAACAACACCAAAGCGCAAAACTCTGAAAATTGACACCAGCTCAAACCTCGAACTGCTCCTCGACTACTCATGCCGACGCTACGCTCCTCCAAGCTCACCCAACGGCTGCTCTGCCGCTACCTGAGCCAAAGGCTGCGCTGCTACCGGATGAACCACTGCAAGCGCCAACGGTTGCAACTGGGGACACATCGGCCTGATATGCCCGGGTTCTCGGCAGTTATAACAGACCCTCGTGTCTGCCTGCCGCGGCTGCTGCTGCTGCTCACCCTTCCCAGGGCAACTCCACAACTGATGCTCCAAACTGCCGCATCCAAAACACGTTCCGCCCCTCGAACCCTGGTTGGGCCTAAAAAGGCCATCCCATTTCCGTTTCTGTTCCTGCGCAGGCTTGCCGCCCTTGCCAGAACAAGTACCGGAACCACTCCGCAACTGCTGATGCCTCGGCTGACCAGGAGGAATAACTGCCACTGCAACCACCACGGCTGTTTGCCCTCTGAGATCCTCCTCAATCCCCGCAGCGACCTCTACCAGTTTCGCCCTGGAGGCGTACTCAGCCACTCTGCACCTGATCCGCAACTCTGGCTGAAGTCCCCTCAGGAACCTCTAGACTTGCGTCCGCATAAGCAAACAAACGACCAAACTCAGCGTCGTACTCACCCACGGTACGATCTCCCTGAGCCAGATCCACAAATCTCGATGCGAGACGATCTAATGCCTCATGAGGAAAATATTTGGCGTTGAACTCAGCCACAAATTCTCCCCAGGTCCACACTGCACCAGGCCTCCTGGCCTCAATATCTCTCCACCAAGCGTGCGCATCACCACCCAGATAGTGGATTGCCAGCTCTACCCAATACTCCTCAGGGTAACGAATCGAACAGAAATTGCGCTCTACTCGCATACGCCACTCATCGGCCTCCTTAGGACTGACACCACCCGAAAAGAAAGCCGTACTCATCTGCCGCATCTGACTCACCATCTCCAGGTAAGACAGAGGCACCTCTGCAACCGCAGCCCTCTGCTGCACCTCCGCCACAGGAGGAACCACTGGAGCCTGAACCGGAGCAGCCGCCAGAAAACGCCCCAGTATCTCCTTCAGGATATCCTCCATGCGATCCATACGCTCCTGAGCTGGAACAGCACCCACACCCAGGCCCGCCCCCCTACCAGCCATCCTGGCGCCTCTCCCGGCACCCACAGCACTCACGCTCGCACTGGTCTCGCTCACAGAACCCGTATGATGCGTAGGAGTCCCTGACGCATGCGTAGCACTCGAAGATGACTCGCCGACTGGTCCGCGACCACGACCTCGGCCTCCACGGCCACCAACTCTGCCACCACGGGCACCAGCTCTGCCACGACCTCTAGCTCCAGGAACCAGACTGCACTTCATATCCCAAAATACAGGCTAAGGTACTAGAAGTCACACAGAAAAAAAATAAAAACACAACATACCGTGGAATCATTTTGAAAGGCCGAAGAGGATGATACTAAGACTCTATTAAATCGATTAAACACACGAATCAATTTAAACACATAGTCTCAGACATCCAAATTCAATTGTCTTAAAATTGTCTAGGCTCTGATACCAAAATGTAACACCCAAACTTTTTTTTTTTTTTTAACTAACATTTCTACTGCGGAAAATAACATAAACATTTAAACCAATAAACAATCCATTAATAAATAACTCATTTAAATCATTTAAATTCAAATACCAGAATTCAGGAATGAAATATAAATTATCTAGCAACCTAACCAACTGGTTCGCTAGACTAAACAATAAAACCATAACCCTATCATCCTCTTCTTTTGGCCTTGATTCTACGATCACACTTTTCCTTTACCTGTAACTCATAGGGAAAAACAGAGTTGCATGAGTATTATCATAAATACTCAGTGGAGCGGTCATCCCGCAAAAAGGAAAAACGTAAAAATACAAATATCAATTTACTACGCGATTTCAAAATGATTAAACCAATTTCCAGATTAAATTATCATTTCAGAATAATTAACATTTTCCTTGAGATTAATCATTAACTCAGATTAACTAAAGTAAAACACACAAAAATTACACAATAAACCATCGGGTGTCGATCGACACACCACCCTGGTGTCGATCGACACACGACCAAGTCGATGTCCATCTCTGCGCGAGGTGTCGATCGACACTGCCCGCAGGCGTCGATCGACACGTCGCACCAGAAAGGCTCGTCTTGATTCCTCGTGGATTGACACAGCGACCTCTACCAGATAAATCCACACAGCAATCAACCACAAAAACCAAGGTTCCAATACGAAAAACGAATCACAACAATCACACAAATCCTAATATCCGATTCTACGCTTTTCCTAACGATCACGCACTCACCTTAGCGAATTGTCGAGGAACTAAAGAACGATTCCACGAACTGGACCGAGACTCAACCCTCTGGATCACACGCTACAGTCGTGACGAACCGAGCCACACGCAAACACTGGAAAACACGAACGGATGAACTCTGAAACACGAACAAACGAGAGAAACCTCTTTTGTCTCTCGAAAACTCTAATCCTCACGATTTGACACTGATTTCTCCTTCCTCTCCGATGGCTCATGATCCCTCGCATAAAAGGAACCAAAGCTAGGGTTTTCATTAATCGATCCGCGTGAAAATTGCGGTTTAACAAACTGACCCGCGATTCCCGAAACGGTGTTGATCGACACTAACCTATGATGTCGATCGACACCTCCAAAAATTCCCGTTTTTGGATTGCGATCGTTACACTATCACTCAAATTCACAAATCAAGGTAAATATCAAACTAGATTAAATATTAGATGCATAAGACAAAGCCATAAAATAGGTGGAAACAAATTGTTTTATCAAAGTGATCAATATTAAAACAAAACTATATCTACTGTGTCGAATACTTTGTTAAGTTAAAAGAGCAAAGAGAAATTAACTTAGCTCGATCGATCGGATCTGAGACGTTTGGAAAAACAAGATCGAGTATGAGCCGATTAGGATAAATATTTGTTAGAATATTTTTTAAATTATGACACCAAAAATGGATAGAGATAATAAACATGGAGCTCATACCAACTAAACCAAATGGAGAGCTCCTACCAAGATAATATTATTATTTTAATAGTATATATAGGATACAATAGCCAAGAGATAAGAGAGAATTGTGTTGTATTCCATGAATAACCAAGAGTATATATAGGATACAATAGCTTGGAGAAGAAGTAGAGCTTAGGGATCAAGTTTAGAATATCTCTAGAATATGGGCCTATAATGGGCATCCATCTAATGGGTTTATAACAAAACCGGCTTATAGAAAATATCAATAAAAAATAAGAAAATGAGTTTCATTTTGGGCCTACATAAAGCCCATATGAGCTCTATCTTGGAGCTTGAGAAAGACAATTCAAATAAAATCCAAAGAAGAAAGAAAAACTCTGTAGCGCGCTCTGTATCTCTCTCAATGTTCCTCTGACGTCATCAATGGCGATTTTAATGGTACGAGCACTCTTCCTCTGATTTCTACATTATAACGTTGATTTATAGCTCTCGGTTCTAGCAAATTTGTTTTTGGTGATCGTGTATGGAGCATAAAGAAGATGTGTAGAGAGAAGGAAGAAGAGAGTTTAGGCCCAAATTATAATCAATAAGTGGCCCAATGTGTTATTAGGGTTGGTGAATAGTACAGAGATACTTCTATATATATATGATTGTAAGATGTTGTGTAATGTGTAGAATGTTCGATCGGAAAAGTGAAAACTCAGTTTGCTTTTTTAGCTTGAGACTTCTTTATGGTATCAGAGCCAAAAGAACCTTAACAGGTCAACAATGGCGACTTCTGAAACTAATCTTGCAACTTCGGAGCGCTCCTATCCTTTTTCGTCTCAGACACATGTGGCAAGTTGTGTCACGGTCAAGTTGAATGATCGAAACTATCTCTCATGGAAGACTCAGATGGAAACTCTCTTGCGCAGTCAGAAATTAATTGGCTTTGTCATAACCACCAGATCCGGTTATTACATCGACCACTGACAATATCACTGTTGAGTCTCCGAATCCGAAGTATGATGAGTGGGTATGTACTGATGAGTTGGTACTCTCCTGGTTGTTTGCTACTCTGTCGGAAGAAGTATTGGGTTATGTGTTTGGTCTTTCTACATCTCATGAGGTATGGGTTTCATTAGCCAGTAACTTCAATCGATCCTCTGTGGCCAGGGAGTTTGATCTTCGACGTCGGCTCCAGTCTTTGTCCAAATCTGGTAAAGATCTTTCAACATACACTCGTGAATTTCACGATATTTGTGATCAATTAAGCTCAATAGAAAAACCAGAACATGATACTATGAAGACTTTCTCATATCTGAATGGGCTTACAAGTGAGTATGATCCAATATGTATTGTATTACAAAGCTCGGTGTCTCGGTCTCCGACAATGAGTTTTAATGATGTTGTCTCTGAAGTAGCAAGCTTTGATAATAAGCTGCAATCTAGGGCAGTCTCATCTAATGTAACCCCCCATATGGCTTTCCAAACTCATACCACTTTTCCTTCTCGTGGTGGATATTCTAATCGGAGAGTTCGAGGAAACACCTTTGGTGGTTATAATGGAGCATACAGGGGACGTGGAGGTTTCTCAACACGTGGTCGTGGATTCTCGCAACAAGTTAACTCATCTAGCTGGAACAATACCTCTGGATCATCAGCAACTAACCGACCCAATTGTCAAATATGTGGCCGTGTGGGTCACATAGCCTTGAAGTGTTGGAATCGATTTGATAACACCTATCAGAGTGATGATGTTCCTCATCTTCCTCAGGCCTTGGCTGCACTTCAAGTTTCGGATTCCTCGGGTCATGAATGGTATCCCGACTCTGGTGCATCGGCTCATATCACTTCGTCTCCACATCAACTTCAGACTTCCACCCCATATAATGGTGCTGAGACTGTAATGGTAGGCAATGGGGGCCGTCTTCCCATAACTCATGTGGGTTCTGCCACCATCACAACACCTATAGGTAGTCTTCCTCTCAATGATGTTCTCCTTTGTCCGGGTATTCAAAAATCTTTGTTGTCAGTTTCAAAACTATCTGGAGACTTCCCATGTGGTGTTTACTTTGATGCTAATTCAGTATATATAATTAATTTACAAACTCAGAGGGTGGTGACCAAAGGACCTCGTCGTGATGATTTATATGTGTTGGAGAATTCGTCGTTTGTGGCTTTCTTTTCCAATCGACAGGTTGAGGCTTCGGAGTTGGTGTGGCACTATAGATTGGGACATGCAAATAACCAGGTTCTTCAACACTTAAGGAGTAACAAGGCTATAATTATGAATAAGAGCAACAGGTCTATATGTCAATCTTGTCAAATGAGCAAGAGTTCTAAGTTACCTTTCTTTGCATCTAGTTCTACAACTATGGCACCTCTAGATCGCATTCACTGTGATTTAAGGAGTCCCTCTCCCTTTGTATCTGTTCAAGGGTTTAAATACTATGTAGTCTTTGTTGATGACTTTTCTCGATTCTCCTGGTTCTTCCCCTTAAAGGCCAAGTCTGATTTTGCACAAGTCTTTATGGCTTTCCAAAAGCAAGTCGAAACACAGTTTGATAAGAAGATCAAATCATTTCAAAGTGATTGTGGGGGTGAGTTTATGAGTAATCAGTTTCGCACACATCTTGCTAGTCATGGCATTCAACACTTTATGTCATGTCCACATACTCTGCAACATAACGGTTTAGCAGAGCGGAAACATCGTCATTTGACCAAACTCGGGTTGTCAATGCTCTTTTACAGCAAGGTTATGTTGAAGTTTTGGGTTGAAGCTTTCTATATGGCTAACTACATTAGCAATTTACTCCCGGCTGCAGCTCTTGAGTTTATTAGCCCTCACGAGAAATTGTTTATGACTAAACCAGATTACTCTCATCTCCGGATATTTGGCACCGCGTGTTATCCGTATCTACGTCCTTATACAAGTCATAAGTTTGAGCCAAGGTCGTTGTCATGTGTTTTTCTTGGGTATCATGCTCAATACAAGGGCTATCGGTGTTTATTTCCTCCCACAGGTCGTGTTTACATATCACGTCATGTGATATTTGATGAGAATTGTTTACCATTTTCAGAAAAGTACAAGAGTATGGCACCAAATTATACTACACCAATACTTCAAGCATGGCAGTCGATTCCTGATGATCAATATCAACCAATCTATTTCCCAACTGGTCCTCATATGACTACTAGTTTTCCTGGAACCAGTGAATTGGGTACTCCTGCATCTCCAGTGCCTCCGATTGATCGCTTAGGAGAAATTAATACTTGTGCTCTGGATACGATTGATCATCCAGAGTTGGGCCCTATGTTACTTTCTCCGGCCCAAACTACTTGCCCTTCGGCAAATACACCAAATGCATCAGAAGCTTCAACTATTTGTGATCTTAGTTTATCACCGGCTCATGTTACATCTCTGATTGCTACGTCCGAAGTTTTTGACTCACCTCAACCGCATCCGACTCGTTCTCACCGAATGGTCACCCGACTTCAACAAGGGATTACTAAGCCTAATCCTCGATATGCACTGCTTGTTAATAAATCCATCCCATCCAAACCAACTTCCGTGGCTGAAGATCTAAAACATGCTGGGTGGACTCATGCTATGACTGAAGAAATGGACGCTCAAAATTTGAATCATTCTTGGGATTTGGTTCCATTAACGCCTGATATGCATGTTTAAGGCTATCGTTGGATCTTTACTGTAAAACAGAAAGTTGATGGGTCATTAGACAAGTTGAAGGCTCGTTTGGTTGCAAAAGTATTTGCAGAAGAAGAAGGTGTTGATTTTCTTGAAACTTACAGTCCTGTAGTTCGAACATCTACCATCCGTATTGTTCTCAGTATTGTTGCCATCAAGAGTTGGCCTATTATTCATCTGGATGTAAAAAATGCCTTTTTACAATGGGAATTACAAGAAGAAGTTTATATGATTCAACCACCAGGGTTTGAGAACAAGGACTTTCCAATGCATGTATGCCGGTTGAAAAAGGCTCTTTGTGGCCTTAAGCAAGCTCATCGTGCATGGTTTGACAAGTTTAGCACATTTCTCATTGAGTTTGGGTTTGTGTGTAGTAAATCTGATCAATCTCTATTTACTTATCATCATGGCCAGCACTCTCTGGTGTTGCTTCTCTATGTCGATGATGTTCTTCTCACTGGTGATGCTCCGAAATTAATTGAATCTCTAATTCAGAAGCTGAGCTCTGAGTTTGCAATGAAAGATCTAGGAGCATTGCATTATTTTCTGGGCATTCATGTTCAGTCTCATGAGAAAGGCTTGTTTCTTGATCAAACATCATATTCTGAGGAGATTTTGAGACTTGCTGGTCTATCTGAGGCTAATCCTATGTATACTCCTCTACCTACAAGATTAGATGCTGCCTTCAATGACACTGAACTCTTTCCAGAGCTAACATATTTTCGGAGCCTTGCTGGGAAACTTCAATATTTGACGCTAACACGTCCAGATATTCAATTTGCTGTTAACTTTGTTTGTCAAAGAATGCATAGCCCCACTCAGTCAGATTTCTGTTTTCTCAAAAGGATTATTCGATATATCAGAGGCACAACTTCCTACGGTCTCCATCTCTACAAGAACAGCTCTCTCTCTCTCTCTCTCAATGCACTCTCTCTCTCTACAAGAACAACTCTCTCTCTCTCTCTCTCTCAGAGGCACAACTTCCTACGGTCTCCATCTCTACAAGAACATCGATAGTGACTGGGCTGGATGTCAAGACACTCGACGTTCAACAACTGATTTTTGTGTTCTTCTTGGTTCGAATTTGGTCTCTTGGTGTGCAAAACGTCAGCCTACGGTGTCTCGTTCATCGACGGAGGCAGAATACAGAGCACTTGCTGAGACAGCCTCAGAACTTACTTGGGTCAATTCTATCCTTCGTTATTTAAGGATACCACAACCAAAACCGGCTCTACTTCATTGTGATAACTTATCTGCGGTTCACTTATCAGCCAATCTTGGGATTCACAGTCGCACGAAGCATATTCAGGTGGATTATCATTACACACGAGAGCTTGTGGCTCTTGGTTTACTTGAGATTCATCATATACCAGCAGGATTCCAACTGGCTGATATATTCACCAAATCGCTACCTCGAGCATCATTTCTTCCGCTCCGATCCAAACTTGGTGTTGGCGTTTTACCCATCACAAGTTTGAGAGGGGATGATCGTGTATGGAGCATAAAGAAGATGTGTAGAGAGAAGGAAGAAGAGAGTTTAGGCCCAAATTATAATCAATAAGTGGCCCAATGTGTTATTAGGGTTGATGAATAGTACAGAGATACTTCTATATATATATATGATTGTAAGATGCTGTGTAATGTGTAGAATGTTCGATCGGAAAAGTGAAAACTCAGTTTGCTTTTTTAGCTTGAGACTTCTTTATTTGGATCACAAATTGCTTTTTGAACGGAGAAATCACCACGTACGTTGTTGAAATTCGAATCTCGATGTAGATTTTTGATTGCGTAGGTGTCTTTTCGTTGTTATTGTAGTGGAATGTGATTGATAATGGAATCCGATATGGAATTTTGATAGATTATGAGAAATCACCATGTTGAGAATCGAATTTCGATGTGGTGTGTGTGGTTGCGTAGGTGTCGTCTCGTTGTGTAAAACCTAGATTGATACTTGTCAATGTTAAATTCCTTTTGCATGGATTCTCGTGAAGTTTTAGAATAGATAGTGGAATTTGATAGATTCTAGGGGGTTTAAGAGAGTCTTGGACATTTATTATTGGAATTTATCTATGCTTTATGAGCTAAATTATTTCTCTATGGTGTATGAGAATATTTGATATTGTAATTGCGTAGATGTCATGTTGTAGTGTAAGAGCTAAATCATTTGCTCTTATCTCTGTGACAGAGTCTTGCCTGTTTGGTTATTGCGATGATCCGAATCGTTCTTACACCAGTCCTTGCAATGGTCCGAGTTATCTACTCGGTGATCCAAATCGTTCTTACATCAGTCCTTGCAATGGTCCGAGTTTTCTACTCGTTCTGTACAGGAAGAGAGGTATCATTTGCATCTGAATTTTATAGTGTTTTGGTTGCTTTTTAACAGAGTTTGTATTCTCTAATATATGGTCATCTGTGTGATGCAGGGTCTTGTCGCATCCGTGCTTGCTATTGTTCAAATCGTCCTCACATCCGCACTTGATATGCTTCAAGAGACGTACTCATTTTGCAGAGGAAATGTAAGTCTTCTTCAATTTTTTCCTTTTGGGATTTTTCAAGTATATATGCAAACGGTTAGTGTATGTGACATTACAATAGCGAAATTATCGAGAATTTGATAGATAATGGAATTCATTAGTGGAATTGATAATGGAATATTCTGTATGGGTTTCTCTTATCTATGTGACAGAGTCTTGCCTATTAAGTTATTGCGATGATCCGAATCTATCTCACATCGGTGCTTGCAATGGTCCGAGTTATCTACTCGAGAGGTATCGTTGCATCTGAATTATTCACTGTTTTTTTGGCTGAAGTTTATATTCTCTAGTATATGCTTCTCTATGAAATAGAGAGCCTTGTCGGATGTGTGCTTGCTATTGTTCAGATCATCCTCAAATCCGCACTTGCTATGTTTCAAGAGACCTACTCATTTTGTACAGGAAATGTAAGTCTTCTTCGTGTGAGTGTAGCTGAACATATATATACTCTTTCATCTGAACTTGGTGTCTGCTTGTGCAGCCACATGTAGAGAGAAATGCTGTTGCTGCTCATGAGGTATCATATTTGTCTTATATGTTAAGTTTCCTTTTACACGAGAGTGGAATTATCTCTGAAGGTATAAGACTAATTTTTCTTTTTTGGAAATTTCCAGAGTTCTGAAACAGAGGAACCAAGGGAGAATGTTGTAGCAGTTAATGAGAATCCTAATAGAGAAGAACCAAGAGAGAATGTTGTAGCAGCTAGTGAGAAGGGGAAAGCTGTTCAAGTATTAAAGACTAACCTTTCTCTTTTCAAGTATATGCACATGTTGACTGTGGAATTTCCAGATTTCTGAAGCAAATGAGGAGGAAGTTGTAGCAGCTAATGAGAAGGGGAAATATACCGTAGGGAAGGGGAAATATACTAAGGTAATCTATGGAATTTTCTTATTGGAACTTTTGAGAATGTTTTAGTAATAAGTGGTATATTCTAGACTGTTGATACCGATGAGCAAAGGGAAGCAAAGAGAAAAGTTCTTGAAAGATTTAGAGCTCAGAACGCAGTGAAGGCGCAGGCAAAGAAGGATCGAGATGATGCAAATGGCAAGGCTATGGCTAAGCAAAAGGAGGAAAAGAAGAAGAACCAAAAAGATGCACAAGCTAGTTCTTCTACAAACTTTGAAGCAAACTACATTGCGAATGTGAAACGTCTTTAGATTCCTCGGTTAAACAGAGGTAACGAATCTGTCTCTTCACTTTGCATATTGATAATGCACAAAAAGTACTCTTACCTCTGAAATTTGGACATATAAGCTGGATTACAATTAGCTACATATATGATTGCTTCATGACTGATGTATAAATCAGCTTGTTGTATGGTTTCGAACTTGGACACATTATGATAGGCTCTTATGAAATACTATGTTTGTTCTTAATCCATTTATATTGTGAGCCGTTTGCTTTGCTTAATTAGTCAACCAACTTTCTCAAATCTCAAATACAGCTCAGCCAAGTTTAAGTAAATAAAAGAAAACTTAATTGGTAACTTATTAGATAATGTTCACTTAGTAATGATTCAACTTTTGACAAGAAGTATAATTGAAAGACTGGAGGAGTTATGTTCCTAATATAATAAAGTGGGGGCACTAAGTAGGAAGTCACGAGAAGAAAAAAGAAAGTCAAGAAGTGGCATACAAAATTAAACACGTAAGTTACAGATAATTAGAATAGACTTAAATTTGCTAAAACATTATGTACTACCTTGCACAAATTCTTTGTTAAACGAAACTTATAAAAAGACCACTCAAACTCTCAAAGGAAGGTAAACGTAGACATGTTATGTAAGCTTTTTCCCCTTTAGATACTGCAGTCAAGACATGCAATCAATCTCAGTTTGGACCAAGATGATCAATTTTAGTTTTTGGGAGAATCAAAGTGCTAATACTTTATTGTTTTGGTATATTAGATTTCTCGTATGGATTTGAGGTGGTTGTAAAAACCTTTGGAGATGAAATGTTCACTGATTAAGAAAGCACATATTGTAAGTTGGCTCCATTTATTCTCTTCTGATATCAACATAATCCTGCCATCCTTTTGGTATCCAGGAATGCGTTCAAGGATGAATGTCCACTGCTTCAACATATACGCCATCCGAGTAACTGTCACAGAATTGTTCAGTTAACATGAGGTATTCAGAGGATATAAAATGAATAGCATTTAACATCCATCATCTTTATTTACCATTTTGATACTACTTGTACAATTTGTTAGATGTGGCATGAATGATGGGTTTTTTTTACAAAGATGTTTAAATGCTCCTCTGCATCACGTCATATTGGAATGAAATTTTACTAAATAATCTCGTCTGCTTTTTAAGTTTTGAATTTTTTATTTTGCTTATTTGTAGGAAGAGCTTCGACAATATTTACACACAAAAGGGCTAACTAAGCAGTGAAGTTTGCATTGAAATTGCCAAGTTAAGTTTTTACTTACTAGTTATGTAGGTTCACATCAATGCATCACTAGTTAATTTGGTGGTCGCAATGAAGCATTAATTTCAATTTTGCGGCTTCCGGTAACATCAATTGTTTTTTTTTGGTCGTCTGAGCTATATATTCTTTACATTCTTCAAATTGAATCCATCTTTTAGCTAAAATGAAACAGAGAATCAAATAATCCTAACACATCTCCACAAGACATTTAAAGATAATTAATTTCTTTATATTAGTCTAATCAAGGTCTTGTTAATTCTTTAGTTTGCAGACATGTGGGAAGTCGTAGCATGAGCAGCATTCAGTTCCAAGTCCAGAGTCGCAACCACACATTGAGATTTCGCTTTCGATGATTAAGTGTTGTAAAGATTCTACCTCAAATATGTAAGCCGACCAAAACGTCTCTCCTCTAATTTGAAAGCCAGTGTCATAAGAGAATCCAACTGGAGATCCAATTAAAGTTACCTCCAAGGTGATAATTTTTCAGTATAGAATACGGCATGATGGACAAGGGATCCGGTAACATCAATTGTTTTGCGGGGGAATTTATTATTTGCACGGACATAAGCCTGAAGCAATAACAATATGTGTGGAGGGCAAGCCTCTGTTTTCCCTCTTGGTTGTATCCATATAATTTATTTGTTACAAAGTTATTGTGAGCAATTCGTTCTCTTCTCTCTAAATTGTTTTTTTTCTTTTTCTTTCATGAGTATGATTAATTCAGAAAATCAATTAATAGGCGAAGCCACATTTTATAAAGTTAACAATTCAATTTCCTTGCACCAAAGAGAAAAAAGAAACACTTTAGCTTCTAAAAGACAAGTCAAGAACAAGTCAAGAACCTCATGTATAGTTTTAAAGAACCATAGTTGCACAAATCAATAGACAACGAGAGATTTCAAAGATAACGATGTTTGATCAAGAGGTGGAATGCGGTTTAGAAGTACTCGGTTCACAGTTTAACGCCATTGGTGACAAAGTATATTAAATCTCCACAATAACTTAAAAACTCTTTGGATCAAACACTTGATTGTTAATAGTAGATAATGTATAGGGGTGTCAAATAATATCCTAAATTAGTAAAAGAAAGCTCATTTTCACAAAACAAAGCTCACAAGTAAAAAAAAGCAAATGCAAAGATTTCTTTTATTCTTCTTAGAAAGAATAAAGGGAAAGAGAGATTGAGAGATAACCTTTGTGTGTTGTTGTCATGTGGGTTTGTGACGGCAAATCGGACATGTAAAGTGTATATCAAGCCAGGATCCGATGCACGTAGTGTGGAAAACATGAGAGCAAGGCATATGGGTTGCTTCTTCCCCAAGAAACATACCCTCTTGACAAATTGCACACAGGTCTAGCTCATCCATTTCGTGCCCGTTTACCTTTCTCGTCTCCAGTTCATCAAAATCTATTTCTCCTCTCCATTTACCATACTCAATCGCCTCTTTCCTTACCTGTATGCATCTATCTTCCAGATCGAAAGGCATTACTTGGTCTTCCCCAACCATATCTTTAATGCAACTCCTCCATAACGCCATTGACAGTATGTCCTCGTTGTTCTTGACACGTCTCTTGATCATCTTCTATATTTTCTCGTCAAGCTCACGATGATATTCCTTGTCTTTGTCCTCTTGAAGCATTGTTTGCAAATCAACGCATGATACCATCTTGGTTGTTTTTATCACGCAAACTGTGACTTGAACCCATCTTCGTCTAGACCAAATTTTCTTGCTTTTTATTGTGTAATCTACAAGCTTGCTAACAATCTCCTTCTTGTCCTCAAAGGTTAAACCAACTAGTGGAACATTCTCGTCCATCTCACGTGCCAAAACTTTGTAAGGATCATTGTTGGATTCTAGATAGGATATTGGAAATCGGAAACCGTGTTCAATAGTATCTACTAAATGATACCGAAACAGTTTCTTCCCGCGCCACTCATGGTCACTTCCACAAACATAAGAAACTTCAAGGTTTATGAAGAACTGTGGGTAAGGGACCGTCTCCTCCAACTCTGTCCAATCTTCCATCAGTTTCTCCGGGAACGCGATTTCCAATTTCGCATCAGCTGGTTCGTACTCCTCATGATACATCCATCTACCATACAGAGGCCTCTTGATGTTACGAGTAAGAGGCCTTTCTTCAAGGGATTTCGCACACATCGTATGGTCAACCTTACCACACCATTTGCAAAACTTACCAGAATATCTGTACTTAAACTGAACAAAGATTGGCCTACGTTGCTTGCCGATGAAGTAACCAGGATTTAAGGGTCTTCTAATATCAATCTCGACGCTGACAATGAATTCTCTTCTCGAAGGATCAATGGTTATATCCTTAAGTGGCTTACTACTAAGCTTTTTGCCAATGCGTTTAGCTTCTTCTTGTGTGTATTGGGATAAGGGCAAACCTTTTACCGTAACCCACAAGGTAATCATCGAGAAGTCGATCTCAGCCACAGAGCCTGCCAAGGGCCATTCCTTGACCAATAGAACTTCGCCTTTGGCTACCCATATTCCTATCTCTGCAACCTCTTCCATGTCCTTCTTCAGTAAGAACTCAACCAACATCAAACCATTGTCCAATGGAAACACATCAAAGACTCTCTCACTAAAGCTCCAATTGCTCTGCAGTTCGTTTTTTAGCTCCTCGTCAATGGTCACTGATGGATTCATGAATTTCCCAACCAGGCAACGACTATGGTCTCGTATCATCTTGCAGTGCTAAAATATTCTTCTAAAAAGAGTTCCCTTTCTTTTTGTTTATTAGATACCAAAACCCTAACTCTTTTTAATTATTTGATAGATTTCTTAAAAATTGAGTCCTTTTTTCTTCTCTCAAATTTCGACAGCACTTGTTTACTTTTTTCTTTAATCCTTTGATTTCTTTGGAATTTTTCATTATCGATCAGAACTGTTTTCTTTTCTCTATACTACAAGTTATAATTCTAATGCAGAACACTCTATTATTTTATAAAACCAAAAAAAAAAAAACACTATATTATTTTAAGTATAAATATATACATGGTACATTATGAACAAAAATTGGTGCAATATGTATTATGGATGCTAAATTCTCTAATTTTAATATAGTCTAGTAAATGATAGGAAATGAAATTATTTCTTGAAAATAAATAATCTATTAGGATGACGTCACCTATGAATTGAACCAGTCTTATAGAAAGTGTTTTCTATTTTTGGTTTGGGTATTGTTTAAAAGATACGAAACTCTATACATTAGTGAACTCAATTATATAACCCATTAATTACCTAAATGAAATTATGAAGTGATAAGTTAACTCGATTAGATAACATATAGATTAGTTACAATGTCAAGACGACCTTAATCCGTAAAAGTTCCATTCCATTTGAGTGGGGAGTAGAAGCCGAGATGATGTTGATATCCGAGGTATAGATACTAACTCCTTTTGTCTCTCTTCACGATCGCAAGTTGCTATGAGGGAGATTTGTACGGTCTTTAAACACTTTGAGATAGCGAGAATGTATGTAACTAGTTGTTTCTCATCTTCTCTTCCTTCATAGTCTCTCCATCCAAAGATCTTCAGATGAGTGGACAAGCACCCCGGAATTGTTTTCGGTGGGTTCCAGGAAAGTGGGAGACCGGCGGGTTCCTTATATCATTACATTTAGTTTAATGTTAATTTCGTCAAGATAAAATACACGCTGTCAAAACCTTATGAAGTTGTAAAAGGTTTCTTACTGTATTAAGTTGTAGAAGTTGACTCAATACAAACCATTTGACTTAGCCCATATCGGCCCAATTACCCCCCTCAAGGTGGAGTGTGGAGGTTACAAACACCCAGCTTGACAAGAAAATCTTCAAATTCTCGACGTCCTAAGGCCTTGGTCATGATGTCCGCAAGTTGTGATTTGGTAGAAACATGTTTTGTAGTGATGGTTCCACGAATGATCTCGTCCCGAATGAAATGATAGTCTTTCTCAATATGTTTTGTGCAAGCATGAAACACAGGATTTTCGGCTAGCTTTATAGCTGACAAGCTATCAGAGTGAACCACGGTTGGTGAAGTACACGGAATGCCAAGAGAAGGAAGTAACTCACGTAACCATATGATCTCAAAAAGGGTATCAACCATGGCTCTATATTCGGTTTCAGCCGATGATAGAGACACAACATCTTGCTTAGTTGTTTTCCAAGATATTGGTGAACCACCAAGTTGTATAAACCATCCAGTAAGAGATCTCTGAGTAAGAGGACAAGACGCCCAATCAGAATCACACCAAGCAGTAATAATCAATTCGGTATTGGCACGTAAAAGAATACCTTGACCAGGACTATTTTTCAGATATCTGACCACTCGCAAAGCGGCCTCCCAGTGCTCAGCCTTAGGAGCAATCATGAATTGAGAAAGTATATGAATGATGTAGGACAACTCTGGATGTGTAACCCCAAGATATATAAGGCGACCAATCAAGCGACGATACTTGGAAGGATCAGGGATGGTGGCACCTTTAACGAAAGCGAGTTTGTGGTTTTGCTCAAGAGGAAAAGATATCGGTTTAACTCCAAGAAGACCGGTTTCCGTGATAATATCGAGTGCATATTTTCGCTGGCAAAGATAAATTCCACTTGGACTACGAGCAACTTCAATCCCCAAGAAATATCGAAGAACACCAAGATCTTTGATGTGAAAATATGAACTTAGATACTCCTTGAATTCACATATAACAGCACGAGTACAGCCGGTAATAATCAGGTCATCCACATAGATGAGTACATGGACACGAAGAGAGTCTGTCTCAAGCGTGAAAAGAGAATAATCGGAGCCATTTTGTTCAAAACCATACTCGATCAAAGCAGAACTTAACTTAGCAAACCAGCAACGCGGAGCTTGTTTCAGGCCATAGAGAGACTTGTCAAGACGATATACCTTGTTCTTGTCGTCGGTGCGAAAGCCAGGAGGAAGTTGCATGTATACTTCCTCATCAAGAACACCGTGAAGGAAAGCATTGTGAACGTCCATTTGATGAACTTCCCAATCTAAAGATGCAACTTGCTGGAGAAAAGAGCGAACCGTGATCATCTTTGCGACAGGAGCAAATGTCTCATTGTAATCAATTCCTTCTTTTTGATTGTTTCCGAGAATAACGAGACGAGCTTTATGTCTTTCTATATCACCGTCGGCTTTGAATTTTAGGCGAAATACCCATTTGCAGCTAAGAGCTTTCTTACC
This sequence comes from Draba incana, assembly GCA_963576765.1. NCBI lineage: Eukaryota > Viridiplantae > Streptophyta > Magnoliopsida > Brassicales > Brassicaceae > Draba > Draba incana. Next base: position 8,196,820 of record OY755208.1, read on the forward strand.
CGGTGGGAGATCAACCACAGTAAAAGTACCAGCATCTTGAAGAGAAAGAATTTCATCTTTTACTGCAAAACGCCAATTTTCATCTTGAATCGCTTCATTATAGCTCCTTGGTTCAATTCCTGAAGTTATGGCCAAAATATACGCTTGATAAGTCTCTGAAAACTGCGCACTAGACACATAATTATCAAGAGGATATTTTGTTGCCGAAGGAAAAGGGTCATGGAGCAATGTAGTAACATAATAAGCAAGCTTTGTTGAAACTTTCTTCTCGCGATATCCACGGCCTAAGACCTCTGGTTTTGGTGGAGACGGAGAAGATGAGTCGGGACCAGAAGAATCAGAAGATGCAGAATCTGATGATGGAACCGGTGATGATGAAACCACAGGTGAAGATTGCATCATAGGTTCCGTAGTAGGGGTGTCATTAGTCGGAGGACTTTCAATGTCAACAAGTGTAGTGGGACACAAAGAAGATGAGGCGACTAATTCCGGTTCTTGTACTGTAGAGTTTGGTAACGAAGGAGTGACCAAAGGTAAGGAGATGAGCTCATTGTCGGAGAGAGAAGTATCCGGTGGGGCTGGTGAGACGTGTTCATCAGGCGGAGCAGACTCGAAGACATGAAACTCAGTTTCATGGAAGATAACGTCGCGTGAAACAGAGACCTTACTGGTTTCTAGATTGAAGACACGCCAACCTTTCTGAGCAAAAGGATAACCGAGAAAGATAGACTTATGACACCGAGTAGCAAACTTATCACCATTTGTCTTTTGATTGTGAACATAGCATATACACCCGAAAACTCCCAGATGATTCAATGGTGGAGGACGATTGTAGATGAGCTCAAATGGTGTTTTCCCTTTCAAGAGTGGTGTAGGAGTTCGGTTAATTAGGTAACCAGCCGCGAGAGCATAATAACCCCAAAATTCGATGGGAAATTGTGCTTGAAACCGAAGAGCTCGAGCAATATTGAGTATGTGTCGATGTTTACGCTCCACTCGACCATTCTGTTGTGGAGTACCGACACACGAAGTTTCATGAATAATACCAAGCTCAGCGAAGTAGGAGGATAAGCAAACGAACTCGGTACCATTATCACTTCGGATGGTTTTAACTCTAGTAGAGAATTGTCGTTCAACAAGCTTGATAAAATTCTTAAGATGTGGTGCTTCTTGTTTTGATTTGAGTAAATAAATCCAAACTCCTCTAGAAAAGTCATCAACGACAGTGAGAAAGTATCGTGACCCACAAATAGTTGATGCTCTATAAGGACCCCAAAGATCGCAGTGAATCATTTCAAAAACAGAACTTGTCTTATTATTGCTCAAAGGAAAAGAATCTCTCGTTTGTTTGGCGCGAATACAAACATCACACGCCTTTGAATCAAAACCAGCAGTATTACTAAAATCAGAAAAATGCAACATCTCCATAGCTTTAGTGGAAGGATGCCCCAAGCGACGATGCCAAACTTCAAGAGATGAGGAAGCCTCGATATGCATCGTTGTTGCAACGTCCTTTCCTCTAAAAAAATACAATCCTCGTTGCTGCTCACCCGCTCTAATCAGAATCATCGTGATGCGATCCTGAATTATACACAACTTGTCAGTAATCTGAAAGACACATCTTCTGTCTCTAGTCAACTGAGAAACTGATATTAGATGACACTGAAGTCCATCAACAAAAAAAACACGTTTTGTAGACATAGAGAAGACCCTAGATGAACTCGCCCATATTTACTTGCAGTAGTATAACGACCATATGGAAGCTTAATCAACATAGGAACCATATCGTAAATATCAACCAAATAATCAATTGACCCGGTCATGTGATTTGAGGCCCCAGTATCAATGATCCAAGACTCGACAAAGAACTTACCAGAGAGACGAGAATGAGCAGGAGGTTTCCATTCCGAGAGCATGTTAATCAATGTCTTCCACTGCTCATCGCTTAGCCCACTAATCCCCACACGATCTGCATCCGTTAAAGTAGTGTGAGACATGTTTGCAGTCGTGCCAAAACTAGATGGTCCTCCATTGTTGAATGTAGAGACATGATTCACGTGATTTTGAACGGATCCTCTCCCTTTAGGCTGACCGAGAGATGGAGTAGATGATCCACGGTTCATGGTGCCAGAAACAGAGCCTCCCCGAGAGTAGTTTCCTCTTGGTTTTGTGCGTGGATTATCCTCCCACCAAGGAGGGTAACCTATCTTCTTAAAACAGTTTTCAGCTAGATGTCCGGTACGACCGCACAAGGTACACGAGACTACAGCTCCTCTGTTTTGTGTGGGATTTCGAGAAGAAGAAGCTTGTACAACAAAGCTCACACCATCGGTTCTTTCTTCATGCATACGGCCTAAGAGTTTAGACTCTTCGTCTTGTGCCAAAGCGTTGTATGCTTCTTCAAGTGATGGTAATGGAACTCGAGATAGCAAAGTCGATTTCACGGGTCCGTACTCTGCTTCATCGAGACCCATCAAGAATTGGTGGAGCTTATCTTCTTCGCGTTCTTTTCTAACCTCTTCCATGGTTTTTGCTTGTTGATAATCGGAAAGACTTCTCCACAATTGGGTGAGTTTGCCATAGTACGCTTCGATCGCCAATCCTTTTTGTCTACATGTGGCTAACTCTGTTTTGAGGCGTTGAACACGCTGTCCGTTCTTCACACTGAACCATTTTTGGATGTGAGTCCAAAGCTCATGAGAATCATCGATGTGAGACATAGAAGTGGAGAGATTATCATCGATTGTGAGCTTCATCCAAGATACCACAAGCGCATTGTTTGCAATCCAATCTTCGAAATCTGCAGAGGTTTCATCTGGTTGAGGTATAGAACCATCCACAAACCCAAACTTTTTCCTTGCTTTAAGAGCCAAACGCAGATTTGTAGCCCATTCATCATAATTCGGACCACGCAGTAGAGGTTTGGAGATCAAAGTACCCGGATTGTCGCCGGAAGAGAGATCATACGGCGAGATTGTGCGACGAGTTTGAGCTAGGACCGATGTAGTAGTCAAAGCAGATTCAGAACCCGTCATATTGAAGAAGAAGGAATCGAGATTTCAGAATTTGTTTAGCGAAAACTTGATCGAGATCCTTAAAAACCTTGTAGTAGTTTTAGGTTGTAAAAAGTTTCTTGATGTATTAAGTTTAGAAGTGTGCCTTTATATAGAGGCTACAATGTTTAACCTAGAAGTTGACTCAATACAAACCATTTGACTTAGCCCATATCGGCCCAATACACGCTTGTTGTAAGGGAAGAGGGTATTTACCGTGTCGATCATAAGAGTTTCCAGTTTAGGAGAATTTTGAAGCAAAAACATGAGTGGTCCCAACCAATCTACTGAATTTTCGGGAATAAAATAAAACTTTGTGAGGCGAGAGAACTTAATGTCGCTACCACACGCAACCTGTGGTAGGCAAAAGGGAAAACACTACATTAGCTGACGAAGAAACAAGAAGAGGGTCGGAGATACGAAATAGTTACCATTGATTTGGTGAAAGATAACTGTAGATGTTTGACAGAAGAAAGGGATCTTAGAAACTCGGCATCGGGGTTAGGAAGAAAGCCAATGTCTACCTTATCAAGGCAAGGCATATTCTCTATCAAGCAATAATCTTGCCAAACGTCAGTCAAATACAAATATTTTAATGCAGGGGAATCTATTACCAATGACCCAATGACATCACCATCATCATCATCATCCTCATCCTCATCATTCTCCTTGCGCCATGTATTCGTATAAAATAATCTTTTTAAGGAAGACACTTTGATGGTAAATTTTTTCAAGTTGTCATCCTCATGTCGGTGCACCTTCAGATGGTCAAGAACAGAAGCTGGATAAAAGCCTAACAAGAGAATCTTCGTCCTTATACACCACGTCAAGAAGACTAAGAATTAAGAGAGATGGTAAGTGAGCCGAGGAAGAAACATCCACGAGAATCTCGTTGGATGGAGTTAACATAACCAGCGTATCACATGTGTAAAGGCTCTTAGGGAGGCTTGTGGGCTCTGCGGTCCAGAGGAGATTAAATCTAAAATCTGCACACGACGATTAACTGCGTTCTCAACACACTTTCTGACATCTACGTCAACAGGACAACGTGGACCGAGCTTAACAGTTAATTTCTTTAGTCTCGGTGCCTTATGGAGTTGCAATGACCACTTTTCAATTTAAAAAAATGTTTTGATACTCACAAACTTTAAACCCAAAAAAACTAAACTCTTATATAACATAATTAACTCAAACATAAATGATTTAACAATTTGGAAAAAGTGAGAGTGGCATTTTTGAAAAGTGGCATGTCAAAAGTGGCATATCTTGAAATTTCTATAAAAATTGGTTTGTTTGTATATTTTATTGGATTTGTAAATTTTGTAGGATGTGGAAATATTGAGGATGTTACTAGTTTGTGTATTTTGATGGATTTGTAAATCTTACGGATTTGATTCTTGCGAAATTTGCCAAACTTGTTTTGGAAAATGTCCTAATAAAGTTTTGGAAAACTATGACACTTTAAACTTGTTTTTGTCCCATAACACCTTTAATAATTAGGCTTTGTCCCATTAGATTGTATTTTTTTCAATAACTCAAGATTATTCTTAATTTTGATTTTATATACATGTTAAAATTATTTTCGAAATTATTAAAACAAATGTTAAATTTATTTTCGAAATTATTAAATCAAAAGAGCAAATTCTGTTTTTAAATGTTTTAATGTTTTTAAAATGAAAAATTATCTGGAATTTAAAATAAGGAAATTTTGGTTTTTTATTTATTCAATATATTGAATATAAAAATACATATTAATAAAGAAAACTTATTAATGAAACAAAATAAACCTATTAATAAAAAGAAAAATTTCGTTTTTTACTTTATGTATTAGTTTTTTTTAAAATGTTAACATAATATAACAATTAATAAAGGAAAATTTCAATATAATTAATTAAGGAAAACATAAGAATTACCGAATATTTTAATTTAATAAATTTGAAATATAGCTATTTTAGTCAACTGCATTAATTAGAAAATATATACATCTTAGATTGGATCAATGGCTCAAATGCCACTTTCTCTTTAAAATTGATCTGAAATACCACTTTCTCACAATTAATTTACTTTTATGAATTTTTATAATTAAAAATTAATTATAGTCAAAATTTTTGGGTTTGGAACTTTGGGTTGAAAAACTAGGGTTTGGATTTTGGGTTTGGGTTAACTATTGTAAATTAGGATATAGATTTTGGGGTAGAGTTTGGGTTTAGAGTTTAGGGTTTGGGTTAACTATTGTAGTATTTGTAACATCCGCAAACCAGAAATCGGGTTTCTGGTGGTCGTGTCGAGCGACACGAGGAGTGTGTCGATCGACACGATGGTTTTTGTTGGTGTCAATCGACACAGTTTTGGTGTCGCTCAACACGTTCATTTTTCTGAACCGGGTTAATTAGGTTTTAATCGCGGTTTTGGCTCGGGTTATCGTATATAAGTGCCTAGGGCTGCGTGCAGTTCTGGGGCCCGTCGAAAACAGAGGAAAAGAGGAGACTTTGAGAGGAGAATTGTGAGTTTCTGGTTTTTGGATTCGATTGTTGCAAAGAAATCAATCTAAAACATTTCCTTAGCGTGTTAGAGGCGTTAGGTTCCGTTTCTCTCGTGTTCATCGGGTGATCGTGCGGTTTTCGAGTCTAGAGGGTCAGAATCGCGTAGTTCCTTCGTTCCAAATCCGAATCCTTTCATTCCTAATAAGCCAAGGTGAGTTGTGACCGCGATTTCTAGGCAATGAAGATACTCGGTGTTGTTTTGTGATTTGATTGGTATTGTGGATTGTTTGATGATGATTTCTGTGATGTTGTGGATTGGATACTCGTATATGTCGTGTTTATACTGCAGGGAAGCGACTCATGTTCGCCGGATTCGTGTAACGTGAGAAGTTTTGCGATTCTGGTGCAACACAGAGGCTTGTCGATCGACACCAGGAGGGTGTCGAGCGACACGAGTGTTGTTGTCGTGTCGATCGACACCATGCGGGTGTCGCTTGACACGAGCACTTTAGTAGTGTCAATCGACACCTTGCTAGTGTCGCTCGACACGAGTTGATCTGTCTCGGGAATTGTTGATTCTTGAGTTGTCTTGTTTTGGTTTGGTTGAATATGTTGTTTTATCGTTTATCTGAGCCTGCTTGTTACGCCGGTAGGCGGGATGAGCAACTCACTAAGTATTTATGAAATACTCACGCAACTCTTATTTCCATGTGTTGCAAGTAAAGGAAAAATGTGATCGCAGAATCGAGGCCTTAGGGAGAGGATGATAGGGTTTCATGTTGTTGTTGTTAGTCTAGTAAACCGGATGTTTAGGTTGCTAGATTATTTATTGATTATTCCTGAATTTGGTATTTGAATTTAAATCTGGTTAAAGGTTTTATTTATTTTATGGATTTATTGAAGTATTATATTGGGTTATTTGATATGGTTTCCGCATTAGAATTGTTTAGATTCAAAAAAAAAAAAAGCTTGGTTGTTTCAATTTGGAATCAAAGCCTAGACGGTTTTAAGACAATGAAATTTGGATGTTTGAGACTATGTGTTTAAATTTATTTTTGTGTTTAGTCAATTTAATAGAGTCTTAGTATCATCCTCCTCGACCTTTTAAAAGGATTCTGCGGTAAGTTGTTTTTGTTGAGTGTGACTTCTTTTGCTCATTATCATGTTCTGTGTGAGTTGCAGAGAGATGGACGCTGGATCTAGAGGCCGTGGTTGTGATAGAGGTCGTGGCAGAGGCCGACGTGGTTGTGGACCAATTGTTGAGTCATCTTCGAGTGCTACGCATGCGTCATAGACACCTACGCATCAGGTGGGATCCACGAGCGAAGCCAGTGGTAGTGCTAGTGTGAGCGATGTGGGTGCCGGGAGGGGCCCCGGTATGGTTGGCAGAGGACCGGGCCCAGGTGCGGGTGCTGTTTCGGCTCAGGATCGCTGGGAGCGTATGGAGGGCTTTATGGCACAGTTGTTGGAGCAATTTCCGACGGTAGTTCCGGTTGAGGCTCCAGTAGTACCTCCATTGGCAGAGGTGCAGCCGTGCGCTGCGATTGCAGAGGTACGTCTGTCTTACCTAGAGATGGTGAGTCAGACAGATGCGTCAGATGAGTACTGCTTTCTTTGCGGGCGGTGTAAGCCCCGAGGAGGCAGATGAGTTGCGGTTATTGGTAGAGCGCAGTTTCCACTCGGTTCGTTGTCCTGCGGAGTTCTGGGTTGAGTTGCCAGTTCACTATCTGAGTGGTGATGCGCACGCTTGGTGGAGAGATATTGAGGCCAGGAAGCCTCGTGCAGTGTGGACCTGGGGGGAATTTATGGTTGAGTTCAACGCCAAATATTTTCCCATGGAGGCTTTAGATTGTCTCGCGACGAGATTTATGGATTTTGTCCAGGGAGATCGTTCAGTGCCCGAGTATGATGCTGAGTTTGGTTGGTTGCTGGCTTATGCAGGTCGAGGCATGGTCGATCAGCGGACGCAGGTCCAGAGGTTCCTGAGGAGACTACAGCCATTTGCGGACCAGATGAAGAGTAACAGAGTACGCCTCGAGGGCGAAGCTGGTAGAGGTTGCTGCAGGGATCGAGGAGGATCTGAGAGGGCAGGCAGCCACGGTAGTTCAAGTGACAGTTGTTTCAGCTGTTCAGTCGAGACAGCAGCAGCCGTGGAGTGGTTCCGGTTCTGGTTCCGACAAAGGCGGCAAGCCTGTGCAGGGTCAGAAACGGAAATGGGATGGAGCTTCCAGGCCTAGTCAGAGTTCAAGGGGCGGAGCGTGTTACGGATGCGGTAGTTTTGAGCATCGTCTGTCGAGTTGACCTAGGAAGGGTGAGCAGCAGCAGCAGTCGCAGCAGTCGGATTCGAGGATCTGTTTCCACTGCTGGGAGACAGGGCATATCAGGCCGATGTGTCCAAAACTGCAGCAGATGGCTATTGCTGCAGTCCAGCCCGTGGCACAGTTGGTGGCAGTGCAACAGTTAGGTCAGATTGGGCCGGCACCGCGAGTATATACCCCGGGAGAGGTGGGTCAGGGGCAGCATAGCGGTCTCAGCGATCACAGGTAAAATCTTAGAATCATACTTCGTAAATTCTTTAGTTGTTCAATTATTGTTTGGTTCTTTTATTTTGCTTGTGATAGATCTAGTAGGGTTCTTTGAATTATGTAGGGATCTTGTTAGTGGGAGGTTTTGAATCCCATGTGCTTTTTCATTTTGGAGCATCGAACTGCTTTATTACCCCGGAACATGCCGAGAGTAGTGGCATTCAGAGCAGTGCGGGAGAGCTTTCGGGTTTAGTCCAGGTGGCTGGTAGAGGATTCTTGTCTACTTCGGGTCGTGCTAGAGCAGGTGATGTTCAGATTATTGGGCAGTCAATGCCAGCGGACATGGTGATCAGTCCATTAGAGTTGTTTGACGTTATCCTTGGGATGGATTTGTTGTCTCACTACAGAGTTAATATGGATAATTATCGGGGCAGAGCAGTCTTCGAGCGTGATGCAAGGAGGTTGGTGTTTCAGGGAGTGAGAGCGACTTCTGGGAGTCTCGTGATTTCTGCAGTTCTGGCAGTGCTTATTTGCGACGATCTCTATGCCAGAGTCTGTGGGTAGGTTGCTGTGAGTGAGATTCAGGTTGTTTGGGATTTCGAGGATGTTTTTCAGTCGTTGCAGGGATTACTGTCGTCTCGGTCTGATCCGTTTATGATTGTGTTAGAGCCCGGGACAGAGCCTATCTCCAAGGCACCTTACATGATGGCTCCAGCTGAGTTGGCAGAGCTGAAGAGTCAGTTGGAGGATTTGGCTATTAAGGGCTTTATCCGTCCGAGTACTTCACCGTGAGGAGCGCCGGTGTTGTTTGTGAAAAAAGAAAGATGGTAGTTTTTGGTTATGTATTGATTACCGGGGACTTAACCGAGTCACTTTGAACAACAAGTACCCTCTCCCGAGGATTGATGAGTTGTTAGACCAGTTGAGGGGTGCTACTTGGTTCTCCAAGATCAACTTGGCTTCTGGATACCATCAGATTCCGATCGACGAGGTTGATGTTCGGAAGACTGCTTTCAGGACACGGTATGGTCACTTTGAGTTTGTAGTGATGCCGTTTAGTTTGATGAATGCGCCAGTAGCGTTCATGCGGTTCAAAAACGGCGTATTTCAGGAGTACCTAGATGTCTTCGTGATTATCTTTATCAAGGATATCTTGGTTTATTCTAAGAGTCCTGAGGAGCACGAGGTGCATTTGCGGTTGGTTCTGGAGAAGCTTCGGGAGCATAAGCTTTTTGCTAAGTTGAGCAAGTCCAGTTTTTGGCAGCGAGAGATGGGATTCCTTGGCCACATTGTTTCTGCAGAGGGAGTTTCTGTGGATCCGGCTAAGATAGAGGTTATTTGCGATTGGCCTAGACCGATTAATGCTACCGAGATCAGGTGTTTTCTGGGATTAGCAGGGTATTATGAGAAGTTCATCAAAGGCTTTGCGAGTATGGCTCAGTCGATGATAAAGTTGACCGGGAAGGATGCCCGTTTGTTTGGTCTCAGGAGTGCGAGGACAGCTTCTCGAGGCTTAAGGAGATGTTGATGAGTACACCGGTGTTGGCGTTGCCCGAGCTGGGTAAGCCTTATATAGTGTACACGGATGCTTCTTGGATTGGTCTGGGTTGCGTATTGATGCAGGAGGGTAGAGTGATTGCGTATGCTTCGAGGCAGGTGAGGGGCGTAGAGCGTAATTACCCTACGCATGATCCAGAGTTGGGTGCAGTGGTGTTTGCATTGAAGATTTGGAGATCCTATCTGTATGGTAGGAAAGTTTAGATTTTTACAGATCATAAGAATATGCAACACATTTTCACTCAGCCGTTGCTGAATGTGCGGCAGAGGCGCTGGGTTGAGCTTTTGGCAGATTATGAGCTGGAAATTGTTTACCATCTTGGAAAGGCGAACCAGGTAGCTGATGCTTTGAGTCGTTGGCGAGTAGATTCGGCTCGGGGGCAGGATATCGAGTCGCTTGTGAGCGAGATTAACACTTTGCGGTTATGTGCTATTTCGCAGGAGCCGTTAAGCTTAGAGGCGGTTGATCAGGCGAATCTTTGGAGTAGGATTCTTGCGGCTCAGGCGAGCGATCAGGGTTTGGTAGCTGCGTCGACTGCAGCGGGTTTTGAGTTTCAGGTCTTATCGAATGGAGCGATTCTTGTTCGCGGTCGGGTTTGTGTACCCAAGGTAGAGGAGTTGAGGTAGGAGATTCTACGAGAGGCTCATGCGAGCAAGTTCTCTATTCATCCTGGAGCGACTAAGATGTATCGTGATCTCATGCGCTACTATACCTGGGTCGGGATGAAGAGAGATGTGGCGGCTTATGTTTCTAAATGCAACACGTGTTCGTTGGTGAAAGTAGAGCATAAGGTTCCGAGTGGTCTTCTGCAGAGTTTACCCATTCCTGAGTGGAAGTGGGACATTATCACTATGGATTTCGTAGTGGGATTACCTGATTCGCCGACGTATAATGCTATATGGGTGATCGTGGATCGGTTGACTAAGTCAGCACACTTTTTGGCCATTAAGAAGACCGATGGAGCGGCTAAGTTAGCTAAGAAGTTTGTGCAGGAGATTGTGAGGTTGCATGGAGTGCTAGCCAGTATTGTTTCTGATCGGGATCCTCGGTTTGCATCCGAGTTCTGGAGAGCGCTTCAGGCAGAGATGGGCACTAAAGTGCATATGAGTACGGCGTATCATCCGCAGACTGATGGGCAGTCAAAGAGGACTATTCAGGCTATGGAGGATTTGTTGAGGATATGTGTTCTGGATTGGGGTGGCCATTGGGCTGATCACTTGGGTTTAGTCAAGTTTTCTTATAATAACAGTTTTCAGACGAGCATCGGGATGGCTCCTTTCGTGGCTTTGTATGGGAGGCCATGTAGGATGCCTTTATGCTGGACCCAAGTGGTGGAGCACAGTATTCATGGAGCTACTTATGTTCAGGAGGCGATGGAGAATATCTGTGTTGTGAGGTTGAACATGAAGGAAGCTCAAGATCGTCAGAGGAGTTAAGCTGATAAGCGAAGGCGAGAGCTTAAGTTCGCGGTAGGAGATCGCGTGTATCTCATGATGGCTATGTTGAGGGGTCCTAACAGGTCTTATTCTGAGAACAAGCTAAGTCCAGGGTTTATGGGTCCGTTTCCTGTAGTGATGAGAGTGGGACCGGTGGCGTATCGGCTTGAGTTACCACCGATCATGAAGGCATTTTATAAGGTTTTCTATGTGTCGATGTTGAGGAAGTGCCTTCATGAGTCGGAGGAGTTGGTGCCTGAGATCCCTGTGGATCTTCAGCCTGATTTGACTGTTCTGGCGGTTCCTGTGAGGATTCTAGAGAGGAGAGTCAAGGAGCTGCGTCGGAAGAAGATTCCTTTGTTGCAAATTTTATGGGATTGCACTGGTTGCGAGGAGGAGACTTGGGAGCCTAAGGCAAAGATGAAGTTAAAGTTCAAGAAGTGGTTCGACAAGCAGGTCGCCGTTTGAGCTTTATTTCTCTTTGTAGTTCCAGTTTCAGTTTAGCATGTTGCTTATGTTGTATTTTCGTTTTCGTTGTAACGATTATACTCTTTTGGAGACTTATAAGATGGAATTGTGCCTTATTTATCTGTGTTATATAAGATGATTAGTTCTTATGTGTGTTGTTGTGGTGATATTCCTGGTTAGGGAGTATCAGGTTTGACCACGAGAGGTAGCTTTAGTCGATAGATGTTTATAGACGTTTTAGAATTTATTACCCTGGGGTTGTGGTCCTGAGTAACTCATTCATTTTAGGGATGATTAGTTCATTGTGTACCCAGAGCTCAAAGGATGCGTCCTGAGGGTGGAAGGGGCACGGTGTACCCGGAGCTCAAAGGATGCGTCCTGAGAATGGAAGGGACACGAGACACCGATAGATCAAAGGATGCGTCCTGCGAGTGGGAGTGATGTGACACCGATAGCTCAAGGGATGTGTCCTGCGAGTGGGAGGGGTGTGGAATGAGTTAAGGGTAATAGATGTCTGGAAACGGGCGTATAAATATGAGACTGAACGAGAGCCTCTGAGATCGGATGATAGGATCTCGGGAGATATAGACCGGTTTCTGGGTCAGGTATGAGTCTTTTAAAGACGGTTTTTGTGCGGATTCGAGGAAGAATCCAGTTTAGTGGGGGAGAATTGTAACATCAGCGAACCAGAAATCGGGTTTCTGGTGGTCATGTCGAGCGACACGAGGAGTGTGTCGATCGACACAATGGTTTTTGTTGGTGTCGATCGACACAGTTTTGGTGTCGCTCGACACGTTCATTTTTCTGAACCGGGTTAATTAGATTTTAATCGCGGTTTTGGCTCGGGTTATCGTATATAAGTGCCTAGGGCTGCGTGCAGTTCTGGGGGCCGTCGAAAACTCTCGAATCCAGTTTAGTGGGGGAGAATTGTAACATCAGCGCACCAGAAATCGGGTTTCTGGTGGTCGTGAGAAGTGTGTCGATCGACACAATGGTTTTTGTTGGTGTCGATCGACACAGTTTTGGTGTCGATCGACACGTTCATTTTTCTGAACCGGGTTAATTAGATTTTAATCGCGGTCTTGGCTCGGGTTATCGTATATAAGTGCCTAGGGCTGCGTGCAGTTCTGGGGGCCGTCGAAAACTGAGGAAAATAGTAGACTTTGAGAGGAGAATTGTGAGTTTGTGGTTTTTGGATTCGATTGTTGCAAAGAAATCAATCTACAACCTCTCCTTAGTGTGTTAGAGGTATTAGGTTCCGTTTCTCTCGTGTTCATCGGGTGATCGTACGGTTTTCGAGTCTAGAGGGTCAGAATCGCGTAGTTCCTTCGTTCCAAATCCGAATCCTTTCATTCCTAATAAGCCAAGGTGAGTTGTGACCGCGGTTTCTAGGCACTGAAGATATTCGGTGTTGTTTTGTGATTTGATTGGTATTGTGGATTGTTTGATGATGATTTATGTGATGTTGTGGATTGGATACTCGTATATGTCGTGTTTATACTGCAGGGAAGGGACTCATGTTCGCCGGATTCGTGTAACGTGAGGATTTTCGCGATTCCGGTGCAACACAGAGGCATGTCGATCGACACCAGGAGGGTGTCGAGCGACACGAGTGTTGTTGTCGTGTCGATCGACACGTTGTTGGTGTCGCTCGACACGAATTAATCTGTCTTGGGAATTGTTGATTCTTGAGCTGTCTTGTTTTGGTTTGGTTGATTCTATTGTTTGATCGTTTATCTGAGCCTGCTTCTTACGCCGGTAGGCGAGATTAGCAACTCACTAAGTATTTATAAAATACTTACGCAACTATCGAGGCCTTAGGGAGAGGATGATAGGGTTTCATGTTGTTGTTAGTCTAGTAAACCGGATGTTTAGGTTGCTAGATTATTTATTGATCATTCCTGAATTTGGTATTTGAATTTAATTTTGGTTAAACGTTTTATTTATTTTATGGATTTATTGGAGTATTATATTAGGTTATTTGATTATGTTTTCCGCATTAGAATTCTTTAGTTTTAAAAAAAAAAAGCTTGGTTGTTTCAGTATTAAGGTATAGATTTTGGGATAGGGTTTGCATTTTGAGTTTAGATTTTGGGTTAACTATTTTTAGAATTGTTACGAATATAATTTTTTGAAAATAAATCCGATTAAAAGAGGAGTGGCATTCAGAACATTAGGTGGTACATGAGATCACTTTTCTACAAATAGTGGCATTTGGTCCATACACGGTAAACACAAACGTTAGTACTACTTGAATCAAGGTGTAATGTCCGCCAACCATAATTGTAAAATTATGGTGGTGTCGATCGACAAGTTTGGAAATGTCTCAAATAATATGAATTGGTTTGTTAAAAAAAAAAAATGCTAAATTAAGTCACATTTAAGCATAAAATGTTCCAATAGGATTTATTTTTTATGAAAAAAGTCCCATTAGGCTTTTCAAATTTCAAATTTCAAATTCCAAATATAACCTTGATTTCAAATTAATAATTAAAATTGTTAATTCTTATAATATTTTTTTAAATCAGAAAAGAAAATATAATAAAATGTTTAATTATAAATAAGAAAAAAGGAAATAAAATTATGATTTAGCAATAAAATCATTACTAAAAACGAAATTAAGTTAAATAAAATAAAAAATTAACATCATTTGTTTTCCCGATCAAAGAAAAAAATTAGGGTTCTTGGTAACAAAAAAAAATCAACTTTCTCTGATCAATTCGCTGGAGAATTTAATGTCTCTATCATTTCCGGCAAGTGGAAACAAAAAACATTTCTGAGTTTTATTTAATTTATACTAAAAATGAAATAGATAAAAATAAAAAAATAATAATGGAAAATTCTATTTATTTTGGAATTTATAAATATTTATAAATGAAAATCTTTTCATTTTTTTATTTTAGGCAACTAAATATTTAAAATTTTTATTTCAAAATTAGTTAGAATTCTTTTAAAATTTGTAAATCTTTTCATTTTAGGGAACTAAATATTTATTCCTAAATTTTAGGAAAGTATAACTAATCTCGTAGAAACAAGATTCTACGATTTGGTAGATAGAAGACAAACTCGTAGAAATTTTGGTAGAAACGTGCTTCTAGATATGGTAGAATTATTAAAAATGGTAGAATTTGTAATTTGCGAGTGGTAGAAACTTCACAATTAGTAGAATCGAAATTCTACCAGATTCTACGAAATAGCAAAACGTTGATTATGTAGTAGAATACATATTCTACACGTGGTAGATTTATGTTAAATGGCAGAATCTAAATTCTACTGCATTCTACTACCGGTAGAAAAAAAAATCTAAAATGATTATAGAATATGCATTTTACTTTAAAAAAAAAATGTTTTGACAAAAAACTCTATTCATGGCATGTTTATAATTTACATATGTTTATAAAATTTAAAAACTTATTATTTAATTTTTTTTCCCACCACTTAGGGGTATTATCGGAAAAAGGTGTTTTGTGACACTTTATGCTTAAATGTGGCATATTTTAGCAATTTCCCCCAAAACAACGAATTTCATAATTTTTAATTAATCTAAAGCAAAATCCCTACTTTATGTCAATTTCAAAATTGAGAATCCGTAAATAGAAAATATCCAAACTGGAAGGTCCAAACTTAAAGTTGAGAAAATGATTCATGACAAAAGCGAATATTTAGACAAATACGAAATGCCCACAAAACACTGCGAATTTTTGTTTGAATGAGCTAATAAGAAGAATGAGCCAACTGAATCTGCTTTAGGAGAGAATAATATATTATGCATATATGTTGGTCGTACTATCTAGAAAAGTACTCACGAACCAATTGATATGTTCATTTATAGAAGCCTTTTTATAGAGATTCATGTTGTTCAACTATGAATATGATTATTCATGACCACATCAGCAAAATTACGGATATCTCAACTGAAATTATTTAATAAATTATTTTCTTCATAAAGCCAATATTTCTTATAATACCAACATATTGCAAGACTTTGGCTTCAAAGCTCGGTTCTGTAATTCTAAAAAACAATAGACTTAGGGTTCGATTGGCAAAGTATAACGGAGCTTGAGCTGGAGCAGGAGCATCAAGCAGCATTATGCTATACTGCTCTGATTAAAATGCATGATTGGCAGAGCTGTGTGTGATTATATATAAAATTAAGATAAATTATTTTATTATATTATTTATATGTATCTTATACATTATATATGTATATACATATATATATATATATATTATAAATTATACATCAAAATTTTAAAAATTTGTTATTAAATTACTATTTCATTATAATACTATTTTAGCAAATAATATGTCATATAGACTAATAATATATATTAAGTTTTAATGTTAATACAATTATGTTTATAAATTAATTAACTGAATATGTTATTATTCAAGTTATATTTTATTAAAATTTATTTAAAAGTAGTAGAACATACAAAGCAACGTTAAATTTTAATAAACATATATATATATATATTATAATTACATAAATAACATATATTCATTTTTAGTGAAATGCATTGTGTATATATTATATTTTTAAATTATGATAAGATTTTTTTAATTTTTTTAATTTAAATTATATTTAAATGAATTAGTTTTTTTATAATATTATTTCAAACTATAGAACAAATAAAATAATGATAAACATGAACTAAATTAACTAAAAAGTTTTTATTTATAGAATTTGTTTTGAGTGTTATCTAAAAATAAATTAGTTTTAGAATTTTATTTTAATTTTTTTTAATATATTAGACCTCAATGCTCTAGAAAAGTTCTACTTGAGAGCATTGAGGGCAAGAGCATTTGGGAGTATTAGCAGTTAGTAAATGCTCTGCTTAATGCTCTATTAATTACATGTTATTGAATAGTACAGAACATGATGCTCCTTTAAATGCTCTGTCAATCAATCCCTTATAAGGTTCTTCTTGTATTTTTTTAGTGATAACGGAAATATTTTATGTTTTAAACCATCTCTAATATATTTCTTTCTTTCTACTCTAAAATATAGTAAACAATAACATTATTTCATTTTTTTCTAATGTATTCTTTTATCTTATAAGAATGCTATTTTAGAAGAAAAAATTGCATTTCCAGTGGTCCATTCCCATCCATCCTCGAATTTGAGATCCTCGAATTTGAGATCCTTGGACACAAAATTCTCTAAATATACTCGTTGATATATAGGTTGTAGACGCTTGGTGTTGTTCTTATGTTTTTGTAAACAAATATTTTTGAACTCAAATAAAATATATATATATATATCAGTTAACAGTTTCGAATCTGGAAATGGTGTTTACTTTAAGAGTAGTGGTCAGTGGAGGCAAAGACATTGAGAATAATAATAATACTATAAACAAATAAGTGTTATTTGATTTCACTTTTCTAACCCGATGTTGCATTAGTGGAAGAAACATTATGGAATCAACAAAAGTAATCTCATATTTATTAGATTTTAGTCATTTTACAGTTGTATTAGACGACAAAATAACAGATTTAAGCAATGTTATTAAAATGTAAAATGTAAAATGCCAAAATGGGCTACTAGCCTAAGCCTCCCACCAACACTAAAAATCTTGCTTTACTTATTTTTATGCATCAATCATGGGCTAATTTTTTCCCACTTCACCAAAATAAAATTTTGCAGTAACCAATTAATTAAAGAAATATTTACGTTAGAAGATACTTTTTCATCTACATATATCACCAATAGACACTTTTCTCGATGAATATACTTTATTAAGGTACATTACCATTTTTACCCTTTTATTCTTTCTTCCCTCACCTCTTCTCTGCTTCTCTTCCTCAGCATAAATCCTCCATGATGGTTGGTGATGGAGGAAACATAAATTGTTCAAACCAAAAATTTTGTCGTCGTTAACAATTTTGACTGCAATTCCGACCGTGCTCTTCACTTTATTTTCTATATTTCGTATCTCTCTCTCCATTGACACCGGCATCGGATCCATGGCGGAGATAAATTTTGTTCGATTTCTGTCAATCACCGAATCGTGAAGGAGTTTCCAAAAATTACCGGCGGTCATAAACGGAATTACTCAAGAATTGGCTCCTCTCTGCTCTTCCTCACCGGAGAAATAAGTCATCGAGAGATGTAAAAACGGAATTGATCAAGAGATTAAGCTTTGATTTAGCTTTAGATTGTGGGTACATAAAGAAAAGGTCGGTATGAGTTTTCAAAGTAAATCTTCTTTAATTAGGTTCTGGAATTTATCAAAGAAACAATTCCAACAATGACTCTTTTGTGGTTCATTAGAAGCTCAAGAACATCTTGTCGAAGCAATTTTCAATTAATCTCACGAAGACGATTACCAGACGGCGACATTCTTGTTAATGGCTACATGTTTTGTCGTTTTGCATCACCATTTGTCGTTAACAAATGGGTTTATTACGTGTATATATTAGGATTAATGGTCTACGCATTATAGTTTCCATTTTACTTTAGTGTCCACTTAAACCTGGCCATATGAATATAACCCCCACAAAATCATGTCCATTAGAATATTTTGTCATGCTGAAATTAACTTCTGGTTTAAGAGGAGACATATTGTTACTTTGATTCATCGATTGTGTCCCTCGTTAAATATGATGAAGTTTGGACAACAAAACCTTTGTATCAAAGTCTGGATTTATGATTTGTTGTGTTCAAATGGATGGAGAGGCACTAATCCAAGATCCAATATCCACAACAATATATCCACGATATATATTGGTGTCCATAAAATTTGTCAAGATTGTACCAAAAAACGATGTTATGCTTCAAAGAACATGATGTCTATTTTGTGGATGGTTGCTTGTGATTATAAATTATTTTGTAAAGTGAGATGTTTTTGTTTGGATGCAACTATTTTATCAGTGTTCATTGTTAAATTTTCGGTTCATCTCAAACAAAGAAGATGGGATGTCATGGTTTTGTGGTTATACAAGATGGTTACAGTTAATCTTCAATTTAGGAAGCCAAAAACCAAAAATCAAACTGAAACCTAATTCCAATTAATCTTCAATCTTCAACAAGTAAGTATACTTGTTACTTGTATCCATCGTAACATATCCACGGTGCATTGTCCTTGACAATTTCATATACGTGGATAGATTATCATGTCCACAATAACCCATCCAATAATACTTATCCACGATGATCAAAACATTAAAAAAAAAACTTAAGTTGTATAAATGCTTGAGTGGTGCAGTGGTTCATGTCCAATTGCTAATTTTTCTTTGATATAGTTTCGTATTTTGAGCGAAACTTCACATTTTAACCAAAAAAATTTCTTTTGACAAATTTTTCGTTCCCACTTTAGTTTTCATGGCTCTTATTAATGTCATCATCACATGCTTATTTTCGCCTTTCTTATATGGACTTGGACATGTTATTATGGTCATGTTTTCATGGATACCTCCAAGTAATGAACCGTTCTCTTGAATTCGTTCCAGTAAGAATTTTTTTTTTATCCAAACATCATATAGACAAAATAAATTCGTTCGGCAACAAATCTTCACGATTTGAATTTGATCCATCGTTCATAGCATGTGACTCAAACATGAAAGCATGATTGTATCACCATCACCTTTGATTTTCAAAAAAAAAATCTCATCTTTGATTTCAAGTGGGGTTTATTTAACAATCCCAGATTTATTTGATCTCTATCTTCTCCAATTGGTGTCGACAACAATAAAAGAAGAAGAAGAGCCCCAAATTTATTGGATTCAAAGCTTGATAGATCACCAAATGTCATTGCTATGAATTCGCGACGGCATCAAGAAGAAGAAGAAGATCTAAACAATGGACTCGCCATGGATTCAAGACGGCAAGAAGGTCAGAGCAAGAGCGACGACAAGAAGAAGAACATGAATAAAGTGTGACTTTTTTGGAGTAAAAGCGTTGAAGAAAGAAAAAAGTCAATCAGATCTAAGATCTTATTTTATTTTTTTTGGTTTCATCTACATCATCTGATTTTTCTCACTTTTGAATTGAAATGATTTATAAGATTAAATGATAAAAAAAAAAACTTTTCACTTCCGTAAGAACTCAAGCAGAAGATTTGTAAGAAAGAAAGAAGAATGGAGAAAGAAGAGGAGGGCAAATTGGTATTTTAAAAAAGTACACAGTGAGATAAGTATATCTGGCGGAAAAAGTATCTATTGTGTAAGGGAAAGTTGGAAAAGTAGCTTCTAGAGTAAATAACCCTTAATTAAAATTGTCATTTTATCAAATTAAAGTTCTACTCGAATATGATCCTCCCTGCCAAAACATTTTTTTTATTCATAAAATCCAAAGAAAATATATTTATATATTAAAAGAGAATTTAATCTTCTTTTTTTATACATTGGTTACTTCGGCATAATCAAACAGTTGAAGATTCGATAGGAATAAATATGCTTTTAGAGTCGATGCAGCTGCTGGTGAATGTGAATAAATTCTTCATAGACTTTGGACTTTAAGTACTCGATTAAATCAATCACTTTCATGTTTTCTCCTTTTTCTAATTAGTTTATTAGTAAATGTGTAATCAATGAAGGCACAAAACGACAAAAAAACTAGCACATTTTAGTGATCTACTCTGTTACTGTAAATTAAGATGTGATCACGCTTAAAAATCACTTTAAGCTATAAATTGCGTACAAGAATCAAAGACTTTGGAATCTCTAGAGCAAGAGAACTAAACTAAGAGCTCAATGTAACAAATGCAAAGAAGAAACATCTCTATTGAATGGTAAGATCAAAAGATAGGATTAAGAAGAAAACATGAAAACTACACGATTACAATAAGTAACAATAACTAATAAGCCTGTGTGTTTATACCCCTGTTAAATCCAACATTTCTCCCAGTAAAATTCTCTATGCATACAACACGATTTTTTGCGGTTTTTTCACTTCTTTAACAGCTCATTACCGCGCAGTTGTATACAAAGTTAACCGACTGTTTCTTACCGAGTAAATGCCATTGCGGTGTAGCATCATTTGGAACCCAAGAGTTAAGCTCAATGAATCCTTCACCTGGAGCCTTAGGTCCCCCAATCACTATAACCTGATCCCCACAAGCCCTAAACGCTAAACCCCAACCGTTCATTGAACCCGCTTGCTCAGGCAAATCCCCAACTTTAATCCAAACCCGATTTTCCTTATCATACCTTCTGACAGCCATACCCGCATGATCAGCCGCGTAAAGCTGATCATTCACAACCGCTACTAACGGTGGAGCCATCGCAGCCGCAGACATTCCGTTCCCTTCGTTCGACCTCGGTGGCGACATATCCGGAATCTCTCTCCATTCCCTAGTCTTCAAATCAAACTCTTCCCCACAAGTCAATACCTTTGGCTCATTCCCTTCACCAACACCAATCCCACCAATCACATAAAACTTCCCATCCATAAACACACCAGAACACATCTTCCTACGTTTATTCATCCCCGGTAAAACCGACCAAGTCTGATCCTCGTAATTATACATCTCAGCAGAATCAAGAACCCTACCACTCGAATCGCAACCACCCGCTAAAACCGCGATTTCTCCGTAACTAGCAGAGCCAAACAGACATCTAGGCATGTTCATAGATTTCCCAGTAGACCAAGAATTGTTCAAAAGACTGTATCTATAGATTACATAAGAACTCACTTCCCAACCAAACACAAGTAAATCAGTTCCAACACAAAGTGATTCTTTGTCTGCATACCTGAAACATTCGTTCTGTGGCATACTTGGTAAATGCATCCACCTTTTCGATCTTGGATCAAAAGCTTCCCATTCGTTTAGATGACAAGAGAAGTAAACCCAATGCTCGAGCGTTCCTTGTAGTCTTCTTAGTCTGTAAATCTCTCCGGTTCGAATCAGAGAGCGTAAATTCCGGTTTACTGATGCAATTGAGCAGTAATCAGCTCGTGAGCAACGAATAAGACAGGTGATTGAATCGTCTTTGGTCATTCCTGGGATTAAAGAACCCGAATCTGCAGATCCGTTTGAGTAATCAGTGAGCTTTTTCTTTTTCCCGGAGATTAAAAAGCTCCATTTGGTTTCTTTATGGCTTGGCATGGTGAAAAGAGTTGAAACCAGACAAGAATCACGAGGTCGAGTTTCAAACATCTTTGGTCGGATAAAATCCCAAAACCAAATCAGAATCTAAATTAGAAAACTGGCTTTTTTATCAGATTGGATCCGACCCTTTGAACACATAAGAAAAAAAGAACAAAGACGATTCCATTTGTGAAGATTTTAGTCCAGAGAAGTCAGAATTCCAACTTCAACTAGAATATAACATTTCTGTAAAAGCAAACGAAAAAAATTGAGAATTGTAATAGAAGACGAAGGAGATTTGTTAGATTGAGAATTGTAAGACAAAGAAACTTAAGATTAATTAATTCTCTCTATCTATCAGTCTATTTCTTAAGCTCAACTGCAAATCAGAAGAAAGCAAAACGGCATTTGTAGACAAAAGAATTCAGTGTAGTGCACATTTTTTTTTAATCATTTTTTTTTGTCTATTTTTAACTTATCTAATTATTCTGTACTGTTTTGGTTAGTAAAAAAAGAGAGAGATTAATTAACGAAAGTGTGAAGCTGTAGATGTTGAAATTCTATGCTTAATGACTGAACAGGCGTGTAATCCAATACCTTGAATCTAACCACGCTCCTGCTTCAATCGTACAATATTGTTTATATTACTATCAAATTTCTCATACTTAGAATATACTACTCTCTCCGTTTCATTATATAAGATTTTTAAGAGAATTTTTTTAGTTTTAAGATGTTTTACTAGTTTCTATGCAAATTTTAATGTGATTTGATACTTTTAACCTTTGAAATTCCGTAGTTTTATATATGATTGGTTGAGTTATAATTTAAATTAATTATTAAATGAGATTTTGTTTGTATTTATTGTTTTCTTAATTCTCGCGAAATAAATAAAAAAATTTTATATAATGAAACGGAAGGAAAACAAAGTTTATATAATTTGCAATCGTACTTTTTTCTTTCTTGGGACATGGTGGTGCCTAGAATGTGGATGATTTATTTATTGTATTAATAGTAATTGTTATATTAAAAAAAAAAGGAATTAAGCATGGATAAGGACGAATAAAGCGTAATCATCGGACTTTTGTGATTTTCACGGCGGTGCTGCGACGGAGCCGCCAAGTTTTGCTGTAAAAAATAAAGTGCCGATTGACACGTGGCATACCCCCCTCCACAAGTGCGGTAAAAGCCTGACTTCGTCAGTTTTTTTTTACTTTTGAGTTTTTTGACTCTACTCCGAGCCGGCTAAGACAGGCTGGAATATCCTACGGGCGAGCGTACGGTATAACTGATTTAGTGGGGCTCACTAATAATAAAATAAGTATTTTGAATACAGCGAGATATATGATGTTATATGGTATGGACCCAATTAATTAACGATTGGTCATATGAGTCATTGAGGATGATTGTTTTGCACTTAACCATTGACTTTCTTATAGCAATATGGTTGGGTTTGTAAGATGAGGTAAACAAACACTACTTTCATGTTAAAATCTTCCAATAATTTCACTAGATTTTTTTGTATGTACTCATGGTTATGACGTTCATATATATATATACATATATGGTGGATGGTTTTCAACAACATGAGTTTTGTATAAGACAAATTATCACATGCATGTGTTCATTAACTCAAATTCAACGTTTTGAAGGACATGTTTTAAAAAATTCACATTTCAAATGATGTAATAAGATTCAACATTAATTTTGTTTACATTTTTACTTTATTTTATGGTCATGGTAGGTTATTTTGTTTGTTTTTTGATATCACGAGTTCAAATATCATCTCATGTAGTCGTTCAATTAAACTATAAATTGAGTGATTTTACAGAGCAAATTTAGCAACCTGCATTATCATGATTCATTCGTGTGAAATTTTGTCCACTTCTGGTAGAGATACATTTGTATGATCGAAATTCGAAACCTTTAAGACTGTTTTTTTAAATAAGAGTTTTTGGAATTATACGTAATTAATGATGGTCTTTAATTTAATTTTGATTTTACATTTTAGAATATAATTAGTCAACAATGAAGTTAATGATGAGGGTCACACCATTTTTTAAATCAAATTGGGATATTTGGAAAAGGTTTATTCACCAAGGCACGGAAAAACAATGACTTCGTCGTGCTCGTGCCTTTTTTTACTAAGGCACCCACGCGGACATTTAAATTACGGGAATGGGTTTCAAACCGAAGAGTTCAAAGTTATTTTGAAGATCTTTAAGATAATCATGTTCCGTCTTGAAAGTTATGGTATAAGTTAAATTCAACACAAAATATGGTTATATGACTTTGAGTCTTGACCTCTGCCTAGGATTATAACCTTTAAGAATTTTTTTAAAAATTTTTTTAGGTTTTAGAAGTGTTATTGCTCGGATACCATATAGAAAAATGAATGTTATATATTTTAGAATTGTACATACATATATTTATACAAAAGTGAGAAGATCCAAGTCTAAGATAATTACATAAGGTTGCTAAAGTTAAGCTATCAAATAACAATCAAATAATGTTTAAGCAATCAGATATTAGACTTGATGGAGAATTGTAATCATATCCTTATACAAACAATTATCTAATTGACAAAAAGGGAGATTTTATATTAGACAAAACAAATACGTTCTACATAGGTTATATATCACTAATAAATGTGTGTTCACTACTTCGTTTTAAATCGTTGAAATGCAAATTAGTTGATGGCATTTTGTACGTAAATAGAATTAACCTGCATTATCATGATTCATTCGTGTGAAATTTTGTCCACTTCTGGTAGAGATACATTTGTATGATCGAAATTCGAAACCTTTAAGACTGTTTTTTTAAATAAGAGTTTTTGGAATTATACGTAATTAATGATGGTCTTTAATTTAATTTTGATTTTACATTTTAGAATATAATTAGTCAACAATGAAGTTAATGATGAGGGTCACACCATTTTTTAAATCAAATTGGGATATTTGGAAAAGGTTTATTCACCAAGGCACGGAAAAACAATGACTTCGTCGTGCTCGTGCCTTTTTTTACTAAGGCACCCACGCGGACATTTAAATTACGGGAATGGGTTTCAAACCGAAGAGTTCAAAGTTATTTTGAAGATCTTTAAGATAATCATGTTCCGTCTTGAAAGTTATGGTATAAGTTAAATTCAACACAAAATATGGTTATATGACTTTGAGTCTTGACCTCTGCCTAGGATTATAACCTTTAAGAATTTTTTTAAAATTTTTTTTAGGTTTTAGAAGTGTTATTGCTCGGATACCATATAGAAAAATGAATGTTATATATTTTAGAATTGTACATACATATATTTATACAAAAGTGAGAAGATCCAAGTCTAAGATAATTACATAAGGTTGCTAAAGTTAAGCTATCAAATAACAATCAAATAATGTTTAAGCAATCAGATATTAGACTTGATGGAGAATTGTAATCATATCCTTATACAAACAATTATCTAATTGACAAAAAGGGAGATTTTATATTAGACAAAACAAATACGTTCTACATAGGTTATATATCACTAATAAATGTGTGTTCACTACTTCGTTTTAAATCGTTGAAATGCAAATTAGTTGATGGCATTTTGTACGTAAATAGAATTAACGTTTTTTATAGAAATAGGAAACTGCTTACTCGTTTTAACACGCATGGGAGTGAAAAACTACAATGACAAATTTGAACAATATTAATGGTATTATGGAGCAGGAAAAAGAGAATGATACGTCATTAAGGGAAAAATATCCAAAAAAGAAGAAAATGTTAAAATATCAAAAAATGAGACTTGGTTTTAGTCACATGTCCGACTCAGCATCTGATTGGATTAGACTCGACGCTTAAGTTGGTGATGGCCCCATCTACTTCTACCCTTTTAAAGATTGGGAAAATGCAAGGAAAGAGATCACTAACATTTCTTACAAAAATAGAAAAAACTGTATAAGAGATAAATGACAAAATTGATAGTTAATGATAATTTCAATTTTATTGTAGTATATCAAAATGGAGAATAATATATTATATCTACAGTGATGATCTTAGTTCGAAAGTTTTGAAATTATAATGCCACAAAAGAAAAAGTTTGGACTTATCAAATAAGTGTATTGAGAAAAAAAGAAAAAAAACCCAAATAAGAATGGCATGAAGAGTTAACTTTAAAGTCACATGTAGAGAATTTGACCTCTAGACTAATAACTGTTTTTTTTATATATTATTTTGGAAAAAACCTTAGTAGTAGAATAGTTTCTCTAAATTTTATTCATTAGCTAATAGACTTATTTATATAAAATACAAAATAATTAATTTGATCAACAAATTTTTTACATATATGATAATAGGAAATTTATCTATTTAACACAAGAAAACACAAATATATTTAACTTTCTTTCCAAGTCGATCTCGTAATCTTCTAATATTTTTTTTTTTTTGAAATTGGCAACCGATAAAATATTTATTAATATTAGGACCACAAGTTCAATCTTTATTTGTTTGGGGTTTAGGACGGACCTTCTATGTAATAATCGAACTAGTAGTATCTTAAACCAAACAAATAAATGAGTCTTATTGTAGTTTTTGTATATACATCACCAAAAAATATTCTTTTATGGAACAATAAGTAATTGGTCCAACGGGATTATAAAACACATTGAGAATAAAATTAGCATATAAACATATCCTGTGAGTCCTATTTATTACAGTATGCCTTAACTTACTACCAAGACTTCTGTTATCTGTTACTTTGCTTAGCTAATTCGTCTTAGTTTTTTCTGATATATATACAAGTTTGTTTATGTGATCCTAATGGAAAAAATGTTTTTTGTAGTAAGAATTATGGGTCCGATTGGTAACTAGTTTTTTGAAATCTGGAGCGGTAAGCTTTATAGCATAGTGCAAAACTGTATAGATAAAAATTTAAGATAAAACTGTATAAATAAAGATTAGTGTAATAGTGTTGGTAAAGCTTTTGATAAAGTTTTCGTGATTGGTACAATCTAAAGCGGTACAAATTAAAAAGTGAAATAAAGATTATAAAGATTGGTTACCAATCTAAGCCTATATCAAAATAAAAGCTAAGGCATATGTAAAGTGGTTGTGGTTATATCAAAATAAAAGTTAAGGCATTAGAGATCAGAAATGTGATGGTGTGGAAGATTAAAGAGATGAGAAATACGAAGTACGTACTTTTCCTCACTAAGAAGAAGTAAACCTAAAAGCAATGGTTTACGTATCGCATTCGCATCACGCTTGACTTCTCCCTGTCTCTCTTTTACTTTTCGTTTTTTTGACACATTTATATTTCTCTCGTTTTGTAGTATTACAGGAGTAGTTGATATGATTTAAATGTGAATAAAAATGTGACCAAAAAAAAAAAAAAAATGTGAATAAAAAATGGTTGATACGTTTTAGGTGTGCCAATGATTTTCGATCTGAGTCATTCTCCTAACAGTATATTTTTTCTAAAACATGTTTTATGTCTAAATTATACTGCAGTGATTAGTAAAATGAGGAAAAAAAGTTTTTATAATATGGCAAATAAGAATGCGGAAGAAGCGTAAAAAAATTGAGGAGCTTAAATGAATTTATATTTTTGTGTGTATGTGTAACATGTTATGATGGGATGGGAATCACAGTTATATTTGCATTTTAACAAAATATAATCCTTTCAGTGATACCTTCTTATACTGAAGTCACATGTTATCAATATACGCACGTCACAAACTCCTTATACGTATATGTTCTCTCGGATGCTTAACACAGAAAGTCAGAAACAGCAAATCATTGTTACCACACACTGACACACATAAATACACACGTACGTACATATATACTAATATACACATACATATATACATACAAGATAACAATAATGTAAAAAAGCATAATGTACTGACGTGTATGTGCTGCTTTTAGAAAATCAGAAAACTTGGAGGATGATGTAGCAAACTCATTGAGGAGAAAAAAGGTAGTGGGCATATCTTATAAAATTTTTTTAGCATCCTTCATTTGTTCACCAAATTGTTATTATGTAACACATTATAACTCTTTTATTTAACTAATTTGTAACATCATATTTGATTTTGTATTTTTGTTTCTCTAATGACGCATATATCAATTATCAAATATAGACAAAAGAGAGGCCTAAACATTAATTTTGCGTCATTTTCATAGACCACGTTTACTCTCATGACTTACACGTAAATGGAAATAATCAGACTATAAATATGATTTTATTACGAAATCATGTTTTAGAAAGACGTGCTGTAGTGGATTACTCGTGGGGGTTTTTTTTGGATAAAAAAAACAAATGGTTTACTCGTGTGGTTAAAAAGCAAGTATTTCCTTATAGAAGTATGCTTTAATTTAGAATGATAAATTCGTGGGCTTGTATGCATCTTAAAAATTGAAAGATAAGGTTGCTTCGAAATATATATTTATATAAACAAAACAATTTGCATTATTATTTGTTCGGTTTGTGTAGGTTTTCGAAATTGATCTATTTCCATTGCACCGTCGATATGTCGGGAATCGTGTTCTTCGAGGGAGCATTAACTCTAGATGTTGATTGATGTAACTGAAACCTAAAATCAAAGCATGAATCTTCTCTTAGTTCTCTAACCCAAATTCCACAATAAAGTAGAAGACGAACAAATGCTTTTGTTCAAAAATCAACCCATCTATCACCCAAACGCCGTTACATTGAAACTTTACTCATTGTTTTCAACACCCAAACTGAAGTACAATAATTGCCGGCTGAAAAAAGCTAGGTTGTTTTTAGTTCTTTCTTTTTTGGTGGTAATGTAAAATTATATTCTTTATTTTGTTGTCGTATGTACAATTAATTATATATTCAAGACTTCTATTGTTGTCGTATTTTTTGTCTTACTGTTTTTGCAACTAGATTAAAAATTATTTATAATGTTATGTAAATAATATTATATGAATAAATAAATATGGTAATCATTGTTAAGTGGAAAAAAAGTTGGTAGAACTAGAATCGGATCATAGTTGATCATTTAGACGAGATCACATAATTCTTCTTCGAACTATTTACATTGTTGGATTCGCCAAGCCGAACCCATATCAAATTTTATTAGTTAATACATTCCAAAGTATATGTTCACGGATCAAAAATCAACAGTTTTAATTTGCTATTTAAAATCAAAATATAGTAATTTCGGATATCCTAATTGTTGGATTCAAATACAAATAGCTAGACTATCACAAATCTATGTATACAAAGCTGAATTTCGATACCTTTAAAACTACAAATATTTGATATGTATTCATCCATAATTGGATGGTTTCTCTTAAATCTAAATTATCTTAATGTACATGTAAACCCAAAGCCAATATAATAGAAAAACAAAATATTGCACAACGGCTTATTTTCAAATTGGGCTTTATCGACATAATATTATGGGCCTTAATTAACAAACATTTAGGCCTAACTTAAAAAAACATCTTCAGTTCGATTCCGGTTTATCGTCTTCGTCGGGAAATCCGAAATCCCCGACGAACAGAAGATTTTCTCTGCCGGTGTTTGACTTCAAACTCTCTTTGATCCGATCTAAACGAAAAATGGGAAACAAGCTAATTTTGATCTTTAGTTTGGCTTGCTTAGCCTTTGCCTCCATAGTCAATGCTCTACCTCACGAACCAGAACTTGGTTCCGCTCGCGTCGTCTTCCAGGTTCATTTCTCATCTCCTCTTCTCTGTAACCAAAATCAGACACAAGGGCTTGCTTGGTTTTTGGTGGTTTCAAGACTTGAGGATTAAAAAATCTCAATTTGAATTTATGTAATAACGATTTCAATTTTCTTAATTTTGATGTGTTGATGATAATGATGGTGCAGACTAGTTATGGGGATATTGAATTTGGATTCTATCCAACTGTTGCACCAACGACAGTGGACCATATCTTCAAGCTTGTTCGATTAGGTGGTTACAACACCAATCATTTCTTCAGGGTACATTAAAGGCTTAAGCTTTGATCTTGATTTGCATCTTTTGGTCAGTTTTTGATAATGAGTCATTTTGCAGGTTGATAAAGGCTTTGTTGCTCAAGTTGCTGATGTAGCGAACGGACGATCAGCACCGATGAATGACGAGCAAAAGAAAGAAGCTGAGAAGAAAATATTGGGAGAGTTTAGTGATGTTAAACATGTTAGAGGTACTCTTTCCATGGGAAGGTATGTATATAATATTTTCGATCTTGTTTAGCTCGGTTTGTGTCTATGTTTTTCGCGTATTCATGGTTTTGGTTTTGTTTTGGTAGATATGCAGATCCAAATAGTGCACAATCGTCATTTTCAATGCTTCTTGGTGATGCTCCTCATCTTGATGGTCAGGTTAGCTAAAGCTAATTCAATACGGACTATTCGCTTTTCTCTATTTTCGATATTTACTAGTAATAAGATTGGCGGTATTCGACAGTACGCTGTGTTTGGTAAAGTTACTAAAGGAGATGAAACATTGAGGAAGCTAGAAGAAGTTCCTACTCGCCGTGAAGGGATTTTCGTAATGGTATGTCTCCAAAACAACTAGTCTTTTATTTCGTTCGGCGTAGTAAATTGTTTGGTTTTTCTCTTTTGCAGCCGAAGGAGCGGATCACGATTTTGTCGACATACTATTATGGTAAATGTCGTCAAAAGTCTTGCTATTCTCAATTTGTTTGTTTGCTAAAATATTTCTGAAAACTTCTTCTCCTGACGATTGATGCTGACATGACACTTCAATTATGGTTAACTAGAGTCCATAGAGAGATGTGACTGTAGCCTGAATTTGCTTTAATTCAGGTCCTTCATGTGTCCTAACAGATTGACTCAAGATTTAGCATTTTTGAACAATTGGTTCTGTTTTGGATCATAGTAACATTGATGAGTAGTTTTTAATTAGATAAGCAGAATTAACGGGTTTTAATACGTATAATCTTGTCCTTAGACACTAAAATGGAGAGCTGCGAAGAAGAGAGATCCGTATTGAAAAGAAGGCTTCAAGCATCTTTTGTCGAGGTCGAAAGACAGGTGATTGAAATATCTAATTATAGATTAGGTTTTGAATGAGAAGGGTCTTAAACGTTTATCGGTCCCTTATGTTTTGGCAGAGAATGAAATGCTTCCCGTGAATCGGTGTTATGACGTTTGCTAAGTAAAAAATGTTCAACAAAGCTTAAGGGAACATCACAAAGGTAAATGTTTCTCTAGTGAAAAAGGCAAAGCCGACATGTTTGTTTTCATTTTGATGTTAAAAACCCAGAATGGTGGACAGATTCTTCATTAGTTGTTTTGATCAGTGTGTGAGAGAGAGGTTGTAGTGAAGTTGAGACATTGAGCATGGTTTGTTTCCTTCATGGTCTGCAAAAATCTGATTAAACCGGGACAAAATCCAAGGTTCTGAGCACCAAATAGTCAAATTCTGATTTTTTTAGTGAGAATTGTAACAACACATGTGCTTTGCTTTTGTGCACTTCTCTCTTGAAAAAACAAGGCATGTATGTCTCTCAATTCACACAAATAGTCTTTTCCAGTTTTCGTTGACTTTTGTCTCTTCCTCATATTTTTGTCATTTTCCTCTTAATTTTTTCATCAAACTTATGTTTTGTTTTTGGTCTGAAAAATCCAACATTACTACCTCTTGTGCATTAAAGGAGATGGCTTGTTATGTCTGTTGTTTAGGGTGTATGAAAGATTGTTAAAAAAAGAATTAGACCCAAAAACTTAGGAAAGGGTCATATGATACTAAATTAGAGAACCTATGGGTTAAACAAGGCTTGTGTTGGGGCTTTTGTTGTGGTGTCCCACTACAGTACTTGTTTAGCCCATTGGTTGCAACTTTAAATAAAAATTCATTATCCAGGGTTTATATACAATTTTTACTAGTAAAGTCTACCACAAAAAATAAAATAAATTCTGACACGTGATTTGATTCAGAATTCGATTCCTTAATGCATATTTTGTGGTGCCAAGTTCCATTAGTGACTTGATTTTTGTTCACATGATCAGAGAAACTAACCACAATTGTTTCAATTTTATTTTGAAAATCTAATTTATTTTATTTTTGAAAATGATAAATTATTTTACACATGTACACAAAAATAGATTTATGTTACATTACCAATCAACTTTGAGTTACAAACCCATAAAACTTGACACAATTGTTTTGTTTCGCTGACTTAAATTATTTTGAGTGTTTGCAAGTGTGAAAAATACAATTTTTTAAATTTGTTTTCTAACGTAGTTTTATCTAAGTACTGGCCAAATAGTTATGGCTAAATAGAAAATAAATAGTGTTATTATACCTTCAGATAACATCTGGCCAACATTGAAATGTGTGGACAAATATATCGAGTATGTGAAAATTTGAGATTGGATTCTATGAGAGGACAACAGTGGCAGAACATCACATGATGCTCCATACACCCTACTCTATTTCATTTTTGTTTTGACAAAAACTGTATAAGCCTTGTGGGTTTCGGACAAATGTTCATGTTTGGATCCGTCAGATAAATTTGTAAACATGTTAATATTTGCGCAGATCACCAAATGTTAAAATTTGGTATGAGTATCTCTGTTTCGGGTCAGGTTCAAATGTACTATTTCCCTTCAAATTCTTCATCTGCACACATTTATCAAAGTAATATATAATATAGGACCAATGACTAAGCTCAATTTATTGTTCACGACCGGGGTAGA
The DNA here is from genome assembly GCA_963576765.1 of Draba incana. Lineage (NCBI taxonomy): Eukaryota > Viridiplantae > Streptophyta > Magnoliopsida > Brassicales > Brassicaceae > Draba > Draba incana. Next base: position 8,229,056 of record OY755208.1, read on the forward strand.
TCTACTTTCTAGATCCCCTCTGCCAACGCGATTCCGATGATGAATTTGGTTGGATTCGACTTGGGAGCGACGTTCGTAGGTCGTTCTTCGTCTAATTCTTCCCTTGTGGTCTCGCAATCTTCGAAGGTATCCCTTTGAAACTCCACTATGCTTAGGCGTTCCTCTGGTGGTGTGGCTCCTTCGCTGTCAGCCGTGTCCGCTAGGGGATGGTTACGGTTGTGGTGGAGTGTGGTCTCTGTCCTCACCATGATCTCCTTTGTTATCGTCCATGGATGTTATCTGAGAGTCTTCCCCATTCTCTTAGCTTATCCCATCTCGAGTTGTTTCAAATCTTTGGCGGTCTTTGGTGGTTCTGGTTTCTCCAAAGCTCGATGAGTCTCGGTGATTTGAACGCTTCTCTGGGTCCTGGCAATGGCAGACTGGCAGTAGTCAATTCTTTAGGTTTGTGTTCATTGTGGCGTCCTGAGCATGAAGATTCGAGTAAGATGTTTCCGTGAATAGCCTTTGCTCCTAATGATGTTGAAGTGTTTGATTTGGTAGTGCCTTCGTTGGAGGCTTCTGTGCCATGTCATTGGTCTTCTTCATTGTATTCTAGTCTTCGTTGGTTGTTGTCGAGCCTGGTTGTTAAGTGTGTCTTCCATTAAATGATGTTGGTTTCGGGTGGTTGTTTGACATTGTCTTTGAGTTCTGAAGCCGTTAAGTAATGCATTAGAGGGCAAGTAAGACCATTGGGATCCGGTGTTGTTTTCAATTGCTTTATCTGGCACTGTACTAGCCGAAATGGTAGGGTGAGCATGCACTGTTTTCGTTGTGGTTTGCGAGGTTCCTGATTAGTGTTAGCTCATGGGTAGTGATTCAAGTCACTCTCACTAGACGCGAGAGGAGTTGGTGATCGAGGTCTGTGAAGAAACTCCCGTTGACGACCTTTGCTAAGGCCTCCTTTGAAGGACTTCTATTGCTAGTTTTGATGTGCTTTCGGTTCTTGAGGTTCGCCTATGCCGCTTCACTGCAACATCAAATCTTGGAGGAACATTAAACATCGTCATCACTTCGCTTACTCCGTTAGCCTACGGCTCAATGTCGAGAGAGTGGACTGAAAATTTACAAGATTTATGTTATCCATGTTTTTATTTTTTTGCCATGGATTTTATTTTCTAGGTTTATAAATTTTTGTAAACCTAAAACCTATTCATTTTTTATGAAATATTTATCATTTAACAAAAAAAAAACGAAGGATTTTCGGGTAATTTTTAAACAAATATCACATTAATTTTTATGGTAATACCGTTACGTTCATTCAATACCGTTAACTGGTCTTTTTCAAATGCAAAGGTATTTTGTGTTCAAAGCCAGATTCTACATGCGGACGAAACACCTATTGAACCTCTTGAACTAATTGGCTTTGATTGGTAGATTTTTTTAAATCTTTATGCCACTTTTTGTACCAATCACGAAATCTTTATCAAAAGCTTTACCAACACTATTACACTAATCTTTATCTCAAATCTTTATCTATACAGCTTTGCAGTATGCTATAAAGCTTACTGCTCCAAATTTTAAAAAGCTAGTTTACCAATCGGACCCATTGTCTTTTAGTATGATTGTATATATATGTGGTTGGCTTAAGTCAAGGTCGTTAGAAATAATTTTATTTGAGAGATCAATTATTACTGTAGATTTCATTTAACCGAATCATACTAACAAATATAAGGCAATCGGATCTCTTTCATTATTTTAGCAAAAATGGAATGAAATAATTTGATCTCGTGGAATCCTGATCCTACCAACATCCAAACTGGTATTATGTAGGTCAGGAAGATGCCGCATACACACACACGTATTCGTACAATAAATTAACGAGTTAATTAATAATATTTAAACAAAGTTAGAGAGATTCTCTGCGTCATCCGAATTCCAAGAACGTTGTTTAGTACTAATAATAATCAGAAAATCTTTTCACTGTTCCACAAGTAATTGAATATTTGTATATATGCTTCCATCAATGTCTATGTATTAAAATAATGTGTTATAATTATTATTATATTTTGGGTAAATGAAAGAAAAAACAGAGATTGCGAGACAACACATGCCATGTTTTAAAATCTCGGGGATGGGTTGGTTTTATCGTTTTATGTCTTTGACCGTCAACAAATTTGGGCTCTCTATGGTTTTTTAACCTTTTAACCCATACAAGGAAATGTCCGCAACTATTTACTTGTGATGACATAAGCATCTTCTCATTAAAATCTTGATATTGGTCGGTCTAGGGTTCACCATTTTATAAATACTTCACTTGTTTTAAGAAATAATAACATTGAAATATAGAGGAAGTACTACCTAGCTAGTACTATATAGTATAATTAATTCATATGTACTCTCGAGGCATAATCTTTTACTCCCTCTATTTCTAAAGAGTGTCATTTTATTCACAAATTTTTTCTTAAAAAAGTATTAAAAGTTATATTTTATCTTTTGTTAATACACTAAATATTTTTTTTCTAATTAATACATTAAAATAGTATGATTAAAATCAAAATTTATTCAAAATTTTGTATTGAAAATATAGAACAACGGCACTTTTTATAAAACAAAAATAAAATTGTAGAATGCTGTGTTTTCTGAAAGGAGAAGTATAACTTTTTTGAATATATTGAGTAGAAAAAGGACTGAAATTTGTTGGTTTTAATGATGTAATTAAAGTCAGAAAAAACGGCATAAAATTAAGAGATGGGGTTCCTAATTAATACTCCCTCCGTTTCAATATGTATACATATGATTTTTTAGAAATTTTTTTTGTTTCAAAATGTATGATGTTTTCAATTTTCAATGCAATTTTTAAGAACTAATGAATATGAATTGTAAACTTCAAGATACATTAATTGATTTTATTGAGCTACTATTGGCTTAAATTTATGAAAAATTGTTTAGTGCAAAAAACAATGTATTAATAGATCAAAAATTAATATGTTTTCTTAATATGTGCAAAAGTTCTAAAAAATCATACATATTGAAACGAAGGGGTAGGAAAGCTACTGATCTGGGACTGTGTGATCTGGGACTGTGTGTAAGGGTAGGTCTCATTAATAGCATATGCATGTTGTATTCACTCCGCCTCCAATTAACCGTATTCTCTCAGCTTCCTATTCCAATTACCCTCAAGTCTCGTTTGTGTTCTGACTTGGACGAATCAAATACTGTAATCAATAATCTATATCAAATTTCTGTAGTTTTTCCTTTTCTTTCCTTACAGCTTTGAATGTGTGTGTATAAATGTAGTATATCCGAATCCGAAACAAAGTTACCGCTTCCAATTGGATGTCTCTTTTCATAGTATTCCAAGAGCTTGATTTAGATTTCTGGTACACTTTGTCAAACCAAACATGCATGTACGTACATGCAACTCATGTCAAAAAGATGGAATACGTATTTTCATTCTTTTGGTTAAGAGTATTTATTATCAATTAAACTATTTGTGTATATTCTTATGATAAATAGATCAACACTGAATTAAATTGAACATCTAGAACATAACAAACCAAAAAAAAAAATCAAACACAAAAAAAATTAAAACGCTTATATCTACTCTACGATTTGGAATGTACTTTTGAAAAATCAGAGTTATCAAGTCTAACGTCCAAACATGATCCGTATTTTGGCGATCAATATTTTTTGGTATCTTCTTGTACTATATGCCCTACGCTCTTTTGATGATATCAACCACCACACTAAAAATAAAATAAAAACGATATAAACTAATGTTATAAACTACCAAGGTAAATGTTTTCTTTCTCGTATTTTGTCTTCACTTATATACATTATAACAACCATAATTTTTTACTTCAGGTATTTGGATGTTACATCAACATGGATGTATGAAGAAATATATGAAGAAATATAAATTCCATAAAAATCAATGTTAGGATTATGAAATAAGAAATAAGAAATGGTTAGAAAGAGATGAGAAAATAGAAGGGGGAAGTGGTTAAAAAAAGGGACAAGGAAGTAATACATATAACGTGGGGATGCAATGGTGAGACTGACAGAGAGAGGAGGCAAAGAGGGACAGTTTAGTTTGGCGATAAACACACATTTTGCCATTTTAAACCCCACTTGATCCCTCTTCTCATTTCCATGCCCCTCACTCCTTTTCTACGTCCCTTTCCCAGTTCTTATTTGATTTTTATTCTTTGTTTTTCTTATTTTTTTGATATAGTCTGATGCGTAGAGCCAAAACTGTTGCAATGAGTTAGTTCCTCTTGGCCCGGTTTTGGAAGACTCTGTAGCATCGTTGACTTACTTTGATTTTAGAGTGCAGATCAATCCATTGTTAAGCATTAATTACAATATTTAATGGGTTGAACGGGGTTTGGATTTTAAGGTTACGTTCTGTTCGATTTTTTGGGTTAAGTTTTTTGTCCGCCCCTAGTCAGAACCCATATAACCTGGACACTTATTCATATCCATTTGGACAAGTTATGAGATGAACACTTTTTGGTAACGAAAAGATAATCACAAAACACTACAAGAAAACAGCCGCAAATCCGACATAATTTCCGACAGAATTTGTTCCGTCGGAAATTTTCCGACAGTAATCCGACTGATTCCCGACCGAACTGAAATTTTTCAATTCTGTCGGAAATCTGTCGGAATTATTTCCGACGGACACTAAGACTGTCGGAAATCGGTCGGATTACTGGATCGGTAACTAGCCGGTGCCGGTGCCGGAGGAGATTCCGGTCGGCTGTCGGAAATCTGTCGGAAAAAATCAAACCGTTACTAATTTCCGACAGATTTCCGACAGACACTGGCTGTCGGAAATCTGTCGGAAACAATAGCCGTTATATAGCCGTTATTATATCCGTTTGATTTTCGACGCTTTTCCGACAGATTTCCGACGGTCAGCGTATTTATATATATTATTCCACACAACTTCATTCACTCACAACAACAACAACTTCCAACCAAACATTTGTTAGAAAAAATCGTTAAGAGAGTGAGATGTCATCTTCTAGATATTATAGATCGTGGATGGATGAAGAGATGTATGATCCGGAGTCGAAGACATTAAATGAAAGTTATGCACGAGGTATATGCGAGTTCATGGCGGTTGTCGGAAATCGAAAGGTAATAAAATGTCCATGTTTAAATTGTTGCAATTCGCGTAATGTTAAGGTAGAACAAGTTTGGCATCACTTGTATACCAATGGTTTTATGCCGGGATACAAAATTTGGTTTTTTTCATGGAGAAACTAATAATGATGGTGCTAGTAGTAGCAGTGCACCATATGTTGCGGATAGCTTAGGCGAACATAGAACGGATAACTTAGGTGAACATAGAACGGATAGCTTAGGCGAACATAGAACGGAAGTAGATTTTGGTGTAGGTACCGCTGAGATGGTTCATGATGCGTTTAGAGAGAATTTGCCATCGATCGTAATAGGGGAGGATAGAGTAGAAGAACCAAATGAAGAATGTAGAAGATTTTATGATATGTTAGACGCAGGGAAGCAGCCCTTATATGATGGGTGTCGAGACGGACATTCACCTTTATCAACTGCTAGTAGACTGATGACCATTAAGACGGACTTCAATTTGGCGGAAGACTGTGTTGATGCGATAGCAGATTTTGTGAAAGATATTTTGCCTGAAGATAATCAGGCACCTGCATCATACTACGAGATACAGAAACTTGTAGCTGGTCTTGGTATGCCGTATCAGGTGATAGATGTATACATCGACAACTGTATGCTATATTGGAGAGAAGACGAAGACCGGAGAAGATGTAAATTTTGTCGTAAACCGCGGTATCAGGAAACTGGTGGGAGAGTTCCAATTCCATATAAACGTATGTGGTACTTACCATTGACAGCGAGGTTAAAGAGGTTATATCAATCTGTGCGAACGGCAGAACAAATGAGATGGCATGCAGAACATCGTCAAGATGGAGAGATTACACATCCTTCAGATGCAAAAGCGTGGAAACATTTTCAAATGTTGTATCCGGATTTTGCATACGAGTCAAGAAATGTGTACCTCGGGTTAAGTACGGATGGTTTCAACCCATTTGGGAAGCATGGAAGGCAGTATTCTTTGTGGCCCGTAATCGTAACACCGTATAATTTGCCTCCTGGTATGTGCATGCGTCGAGAGTTTTTATTCCTCTCCGTTCTTATTCCCGGCCCTGAGCATCCGAAGAGATCACTTGATGTATTCCTCCAGCCATTGATTTATGAGTTACAAATGCTATGGAGTCACGGTGTCGAAGCATTTGATGTTTCACGGAAGCAGAATTTTCTGATGCGTGCGGTCCTTATGTGGACTATTAGCGATTTCCCAGCATATGGTATGCTATCTGGATGGACTACTCATGGAACATTATCGTGCCCGTTTTGCCAAGACAACACTGACGCTTTCCAATTGAGGAATGGAAGAAAGCCATGTTGGTTTGATTGCCATAGAAGGTTTCTACCGGACGGCCATCCTTATCGTCGGTCTAAAAGATTATTTAAGAAAAATAAACAAGTGTTTGATGCTCCAATTGATGAGATAGACGGTCGTACTATATTGGAGCAGTTGAGAGATTTTGGTGCTGAGAGGACTCCTGATTGTGGGGGTAATGGGCATAAACCGCTTTGTGGTGTAGGAGGAGCTCACAACTGGCACAAGAAGAGTATATTTTGGGATTTGCCGTATTGGAAGGATCATTTATTAAGGCACAACCTCGATGTGATGCATATTGAAAAGAACTTCTTTGACAACATCATGAATATGGTGTTAAACATCCCGGGAAAGACAAAAGACAATGTGAAGTCTAGGATGGATGTTTCAAAGATTTGCTACCGTGCTTATCTTGATCGTCTTCCCGATGGTACATATCCTTTTCCTCCGTACCGATTGCAAATACAAAAGATAAGAGAATTTTTCCGGTGGATTGAACACGAAGTTAAATTCACTGATGGATATGCAGCTAATCTGGGTAACTGCGTAGACTCGCGATACCTAAAGTTTTTGGGACTGAAGAGTCATGATTGTCATGTACTGATGCAGAGGCTTCTTCCATTTGCTTTTACCCATCTTCTTCCTCAAACTGTCCACGAATCTATTGCAGCAATTGGTGCTTTCTTTAGGGATTTATGCACGAGGACACTTACAGTTGAGGGGATCCGTAATTTAGATGCCAATATACCAGTGATCCTTTGCAATCTTGAGAAGATCTTTCCGCCGTCTTTTTTTGATGTTATGGAACATCTTCCCCTACACCTCCCCCGCGAAGCCGAACTAGGTGGTCCCGTTCAATTTCGTTGGATGTATCCTTTCGAGCGGTACATGTTCCATCTAAAGAAGAAGGTCAAAAATTTGGCTCGAGTTGAAGGTTCTATTGTCGCACAGAGTATCAATGAAGAATCATCACAGTTTGCGGAATATTACATTCCGCGGGAAGTTAGTACGAAGAGTAGACGTCCTGCTCGTTATGATGATAAAGGTGAGAGAGTCACGTATGCAGCGATTGTCCCTGAGATGTTTTCGCAAGTTGGCCGAGTGATTGGGAGAGGGAAGAGACGCTTCCTATCACAAGATGAGTGGAGTCACTTACATATGTATATCCTAACAAATTGTGAGGAGATGGCGAAGTACGAAAGGTAAAAACAGAACTTATTTAAATACATCTTGTTTTTAATACCTAAGTAATATATAGGTTTCATATGTTATATATTTTTGTTTGCTTTCAGGATTTACATTGCATCAATACGTCGCTATTATCCAGAAATGACAGAAGACGAACTTGGAGAATCTAAGGAAAACGAGTTTCCAAATTGGCTGCAATATTACGTAAGTTTTAAAAAAACGCTTACATTTCTTAAAATTAGTGAATTAATTATTACTTAATTAAATGTTTGTTTATTAATTTGTCTAAATTATTATCTCAGGTTTCTGAAGGAATGAAGAATGGAGAAAGGTTTCCGACATGGTTACAAGAGATAATTTCTGGCCCAAGCTTCGAAGCAACTTCATACACTCGGTATTGCACTAGGGGATTTGCATTTAGGATTCATGAAGAAAGGCTGAGGGCAACTGCAGATTACGGTATTTCAGCTACAAGTGGTGATGTAGTCTACTACGGGATTCTCAAAGAATATTGCAAGTGCGCTATCCAGGAATGTTGGGCATGAGGTGCATTGTTTTCTTGTGTGAGTGGTATGATCCGTCATATCCAGAAGGTGTTCAGGTGAGCCAATTTGGCATCACTTTAGTAAATTCTTCTAGGAGACTGCAAAAGTATGACCCATTCATCCTAGCATCACAGGCAGACCAGGTTTGATTTTAAAATTTTATAATACGTGCGTTATAGATAAATAATGATATTGTAATTGCCTAAACTAAATATGTTTGTTTCAGGTATGCTACATTTCTTACCCTAGGGTAACACATCGAGGAGATCCTTGGATTACAGTGACTCCAATTAATCCAAGAGGGAGACTATATGGAGTTGCTGAGCAAGATGCTATGCAACCAACTAGAATTACTCCGATGGCTCCAGTTGATCATTCTTCAGCGGTGGACCTTTTTGTTGATTTCACTGAATTTGGTGATAATATCGTACATTCAGAATCAGAAGAAGAAGTTGGAGAATTTGATGAAGACGAAGACACAATTCATTCGGAAGGATCTGATGAAGAAGAAGAAGTTGGAGAATTTGATGAAGAAGAAGTTGGATAATTTATATATATATATATATATAATTTTTTTTTAAATGATATATATATAATTACGACATATCTGTATATTTATATATATATATATATTTTATATAAAATGATTTATATATATATATTTTTTTAAATGATATATCTGTCGGAAATCCGTCGGAAATATATATATATTTCCGACGGATTTCCGACAGAAACGGATATTTATATAAATAATCTTTTTTTGTTATTTTGAATATTGCGTCGGAAATCTGTCGGAAATATTTATACATTTCCGACAGATTTCCGACTCAATATTCATATCATGCTCACCTTAAAAGACGACACGTGTTACCCTTACATCTGTCGGAAATCTGTCGGAAATATATCTATTTTTCCGACAGATTTCCTACAGGTTTGGGGATTTCATGTCAAACTCTTGAATTTCGAGAAGACAAAGTCTCGGCATACAATTCTGACAACTAAAGTGAAAGATAATTGAGTAAATAACCTTCTTGATGTTATACAGAACATGTTTTGCGATTTTGTCATGTTTCAACCAAAAGCGTTTCATACAGTTACATATACAAAATAATAGATGTTTACGGAAAATACTAAATGTTTAGAATTTGAAAGTAACAATGACCATTACAAGTATTTTATCTTCCAAATATTGCTCCAACCATGCTATTAACTTGTAACTACGAATACGGATCATAAACAAGCTTAAAACCACAAATATACCACAAATCTGTCGGAAATCTGTCGGAAAAATATACATTTTTCCGACAGATTTCCGACGGAATTGGAGATTTCAGGTAAAAATATGTACAAAATGCTAACAACTTTTCCAAACCCTAAAACAACAAAAAAACATTTTTTAAATTTCCCATACCCTAAAACAACAAAAAAACATTTTTTAAATTTTCCAAACCCTAAAACAACAAAAAAACATTTTTAAAATTTCCCAAACCCTAGAACAACAAAAAAACATTTTTTAAATTTTCCAAACCCTAAAACAACAAAAAAACATTTTTTAAATTTCCCATACCCTAAAACAACAAAAAAACATTTTTTAAATTCCCCATACCCTAAAACAACAAAAAAACATTTTTTATATTTCCCTTACTTTATAACAACAAAAAAACATTTTTTAAATTTCCCATACCCTAAAACCACAAATCTGTCGGAAATCTGTCGGAAAAATATACATTTTTCTGACAGATTTCCGACGGATTTGCCAATTTTTACCCGCGAAATGAAAAATAAATACCGCGAAATCATTTACACGCGGTCATTTAATTTATTTCGATTCCGACGGATTTCCGACAGATTTTAAAATCTGTCGGAAAGCTGTCGGAATTTTTGGGTTATTAACAGCCGCTTCTTCTCCCCCGAAGAACACAATTCACAGTTACAAAAATCTCTAAAATCGCCTCCTCCGCCTCCGCTGCTCGCCAATCGACGATTTGGCCGTTGTCTTCGCCGGATTTCGCGATTCTCCGCCTCCGATCCTCTCCCCCACCGAGCCTCGCCTCCTCCGCCTCCGTTTCTTCATCTTCTCCGCTGGTCGCCGGAATTCGTCGCCGGAAACCAACCGTTCCTTTTTCTCTACGGTGCTTCAATGGCTGATTTGCCATCACATTTGTAAGATTCCAATTCCTAATTCCTTTTGGTTAGTGAATTAGGAATTGATTTAGTGAATTAGGAATTGATTTTGTGAATTAGGGTTAGATTTTGTGAATTGAGTTTGTGAATTAGGGTTAGATTTAGGATTATGAAATTTTGTGAAATTAGGGTTATAATTTAATTTTAATTTGGGTTAATTATTGAATTTTGTGAATTAGGGTTAGATTTAGGATTTGGGAAAAATAAATTTTGAAATTTTATATATTTAAAAATAGGAATAATATAATGAATTTATATATAAATTTAGAAATTTTAAGATAATGAATTAATTTTTGAATGTATATATGAATTTAGAAATTTTTTAGATTTAGGAAAAATATATAAAGAAATTTTAATATAATGAATTTATATATAAATTTAGTAATTTTAAGATAATGAATTAATTTTTGAATGTATATATGAATTTAGAAATTTTTTAGATTTAGGAAAAATATATAAAGAAATTTTAATATAATGAATTTATATATAAATTTAGAAATTTTAAGATAATGAATTAATTTTTGAATGTATATATGAATTTAGAAATTTTTTAGATTTAGGAAAAATATATAAAGAAATTTTAATATAATGAATTTATATATAAATTTAGAAATTTTAAGATAATGAATTAATTTTTGAATTTATATATAAATTTAGAAATTTTATATATTTAGATTTAGGAAAACTATATAACATTATTTAAAAACCTTATAAAACTTTACAAAAACCTTATAACATTATTTAAAAACCTTATAACATTTTACAAAAAGCTTATAACATTATTTAAAAACCTAATAACACTATTTAAAAACCTTATAACACTATTTAAAACCTTATAACACTATTTAAAAACCTTATAACACTATTTAAAAATCTTATAAAACTTTAAATTTTAAATTTTAGAATTTTTGAAATTTAAACCAATGTTTTTTTAAACCATTATATTTTTATAATTATAGATTTTTCATATATTTAAAATATAATATCATATAAATCTAGGGATTACGGTGGTTTCGCCACTGCATCTGGCAGCGGCCAACCACGTCGTCATCCGAGTAGATCTCGTTCGACTTTGACGTCTGCACCTACACCGTCGTCTACACCTCTAGAGACGCCGATGACACCAGCAGCCACCACAGCACCGACGCAGATTAGCGTCGAAGACTTCATGGGTCTTCCTGGACGAGAGAGGTTGACTAGACTTCATCCAGACCAGCTCGGTAGAGACAGATGGTAAGTTTTTTGTTTCATTTATGTTTTTTTTTTTAACAAATTTAATTTAATTGCGACTAATGTTACATTTTTTCCCGTAGGTTTGGTGATTCTCGCAGCGGGATTTCGAAGTCTCTCAACAAGATGGAAAACTCTTTGCTCAGCCGTCCTTATGCGACGTACACCGCCATGCCACTGGAGGATCAAGATATGTGGTATCGCCAATTTGCGGTAAGTCATCTGTTTTCATAATTTTTACTTTCATTTAAATTATTATTATTTATATTTAATTAATTTTTCTTTTTGCAGCAAGAATTTAGGTGGGACCCACACATGACCGCTCTGGTCAGGCGGGAATTCGACTCTTATGCAGCACTGCACTACTCGAAGAAGGTGTTCGAGTGGAAGGATAAGTGGCTACTCGGTGAGGTGCCAAAGGAGATGGTTGAGAAGCCGGAGTTGTGGAACGGGTTCATCGCCTATTGGCAACTACAGGCTACCAAGGAGAGCTCTACATATCACTCTAGCAACCGGAACAGCCAGCGCAACGGCAAGGGACTTTCCACCCACAACCTTGGAGCTACCAGCAAGAAGACAAAGGCTAGGGATATGGTAAGTTTTTTATGTACGTCTTGGTTTTTAATTTTTTTTTTGTTTTATACATTTATATTATCAAATAAATATCTATCAACTGCAGGCTAAGAAGTTGGGTCGGGATCCCAACAACTTGGAACTTCTGCTAGCAACACACACCGACAAGAATGGTGTCGTCCAGGATCCGGTAGCTCGGGAGATTCAGGAGAGCGTCCAAAGAATGGAAGAGGAGTACATTCTGTCTCAGCCATCCGTGGAAGGAACCCCTCCCCTCACCCAAGCCCCGGACGACATCATCAACGAATTCGTCTTAAAGGTATGTAAAATTTAAAATAGTTTTCAAGTCTTTTTCATTTACAATTTAATTTGTTCCGCAGAGCAAAGGGCGGCTTTATGGTCTTCCCGACGATGCAATATCATCGGGGTCATCTTCTTACTACAGCGAGACATCCGACCTGAGAGCCCAGATGAAGGAAAAGGACGTCGAAATTGAAGGTTTGAAGACGACGGTCCAAGAGATACGAGATGCACAAGCCGTTCTAGAAGCCGAGCGGGAGAAGGAGAGAGCCGAGCGGGACAAGGACAGGGAGATGATGCAACGAATGATGGCGTACTTGGGCCGCAACCCGGATTTTCCGCCGGGGCCCACTACTTAGATTTTTATTTTCAATCTTTTATAAAACAATATTACTTTTTATTTCTACTTTTAATTTTATTTTAATTTCTACTTTTAATTTTATTTTAATTTAAATAATTCAAATTTAAAATTTAAAATTTATATTAAATTAATAATTATTTAATTTATTATATTTTTTTAATAATTTCTACGAATACGTCGAAAATCCGTCGGAAATTTATCCGTCGGAAATCTGTCGGAAATAAAACTGTCGGACATCTGTCGGAAATAATACCGTCGGAAGTCTGTCGGAAAGTCGTCGGTTTACATGTTATCGGAACTCGTCGGAAATCAGTAGGAAACAAAACCGACGTATTTCCGACAGTAGTATTTCCGACGGAATTCCGACGTCTCGCCGGACTCCGGCAGGCTGTCGGAATTCCGTCGGAAATATAGCCGTCGGAAATCTGTCGGAAATTTGTGACAGATTTCCGACAGAATTACCATTTCCGACAAGATAGAAACGACAGACAAATCCGTCGGAAATCTGTCGGAATATGAGTTTTCCGACAGACTTCCGACGGATATTTCCGTAGGAATCTCGCTGTTTTCTTGTAGTGAAATATCATTAGAGAAATAAGTAGGTAAAAATGTTAGAGGATTTAGTATAAACATTTCATAAAACTGACCAAAACATGTAGATGTATTATTACCATTGTCCAGTGCCGTGCCAAAACTTATAAAAAACGTGACATTTTCGATAATGTTTGTAAGGGTAGTTTTAAAACATAAAATCAGTTAACTAAAAGAAAAAAAAAAAGTCTAAAACCAACAAATTTTTTTCTAAAACCAATAAAGTCTAAAATGTTAACAAAAACAAATATGACAAAAAAATCTTTTTCTATGAACTTTTTGATTAAACTATCATAAACAAATTGTCGAACCCACTTTTTTCTATATATATGATAGGTTGATAGCCAAGTTATTTAACATTTCTTATAACATAGGTTCAATCATTTAGCAAAATCAAAAGAAGCGTGAAATAATAAGTAATATTAATATAATGGGAACACTAAATAAGAAGTTGGTGTTTATCATAAAAAGACATAGGTATAACAAAATCAAAATCGATAGAAGAAACAAAAACAAAATCACACCACTAACATAAATAATTAACATGAGGAATTTATTTGAAATACATACAAAAAGAATTAGAAGAAAAAAACACGTGAAATCAAATTATGACGAAGACTAACACAAAAAGAAGAATATAGATCTTAGAGTTTTAATAAATAAACAATAATACTAGGAAAACACATATAACAACATTGTCAGAAGATTTTCTAGGAAAAATTTTGAGTTTCGAACTCTGGTGGAATATTAGGGTGGACTAAATTATTTTTGTATAACCAGTATACTATGACTAATATTTGGAAAATAGGGACCCTAAAATTTCTATACTATTTGGGATCCGAGGCGAATGCCTTTTTCTTAAGCCTATATGCACGGCTCTGCTATTGTCGCTGTCTCACTAGTCGTCTAAAATAGAATTTTGCATTGTAATATGGAGTTGCCTATAACCCCATCAACTCTTATACCTATAATGGTTGGTTACTCATTTGCTCAAAATTGTAAAAGGGAAATATGTAGCTTTGAATTTCCAATAACGGTTGTTAAGTTGAAATTGAAGCTACACCATGTGAATAGCTCAACAGAAAGAAGGTTAAGTGGAAATGGAATTAGAGAAAAAAACTCGACATGGTTGAGTTTTATACATGTAACAATCAAGACGTTGGTCTCGTGGGAAAGTAAGTTTAGAAGCTTACCCGAAATAAACAATATCTTTTTGGTACTAAGCGATAATGAAAAATAACTAAGAAGAAATAATAATAAATAGTTGAAATTTGAAAGCTAAGGAGACCCTTATTAAAGAAACATAACCCACACCCTTCCTCCATGCACTTGTCTCTTCTCCTTCTTCTTACTGTTCTCTCTCTCTTCATAAATTTGCATTATAAAAACACATCCACTTTGCTCCACCCTCCTCAACACCTTCTTCTCCACTCTCATTCTCTCTCTTTCTGACACATTAACTACTTATCCTTCTTGCATTCCTCTCTCTACACACACATAAACAAACAAACTTATAATATCTAAAGAAAGAAGATGTCTACCAGAAGATCATCACGTTCAAGACAGTCAGGGAGCTCAAGAATCTCTGACGATCAGATTTCTGATCTTGTTTCTAAGCTCCAACACCTCATCCCTGAAATCCGCCGCCGACGTTCCGACAAGGTATACACTTCAAAAAACCATTTTATACTCTATCTTTCTTGCATTTACCTCGGTGTACGTGTGGTTTTGTTTACGGCTTTATAAACGTAAATCTTAATCGCCTAGTTGGATCTTTCCTATAAAATTAGGCGTATCAACATGTGGAGTTAGAAAGTTCAAATCAATTGGAGCCATATACTGTATTAGTATAACGAATTAATTAATATGCATGGTGAAATCCAACGGCGTGTAGTGTAAAGACATGTGGCCTACAATTAATTATCCGTAGTAGATAAACATTAATTCACAGCCTCATTTATGCATATATCTTTTTGTTCTTTTGAATGTTTTTTTCTTTGCATTTAAATTCACAAGTTGGTGATGTGGGACTCAGTTTGTTCCCTTCCTACTTCCACGTACCTTAACTCCATGTCTCCTCATTACTCTTTTCTACCTATATACTCTCACCATAATTCTATATATGGATGAGAAATAGGTTTTATTAAATATTGGCCGTTTATACCGTTGTGCACATTGAAGTAGTAATCATTTTAGAATACTGATTTCCATTAAATTTTGAAAATATATACGAATTGTTATCAAGAAAGAAAAAAAAGCAGTAGCACATGTTGTCACGTACTCTTCGTGTGGATCTTAATGATCGTCATTTTGTACTTGTAATTAATATTTTTATTTATGTAAATGGACAGTTGTCAGCATCCAAGGTCCTGCAAGAGACTTGCAGCTACATCAGGAACTTACACAGAGAAGTTGATGATCTCAGTGATCGTTTGTCGGAACTCTTGGCCTCTACGGACGACAACAGTGCCGAAGCAGCCATCATTAGGAGCTTGCTTAATTATTAAAATTCTCATTAATTAATCTGAGAACTATATTAATCATCGATTTCCGCCACGAAAATTATCTTATTATTATTATGAGTAATCTGTTTCCATCTACTTCATATATTATGAAATATAGCTAGGGTTTCGGGTCATTGTTAGGCCAACTCATATATTTAATATTATAAGATATGGTTATGTATGTATTTATGCGCATCTTAATTGTATGCGAGGGTCCAGACCTGGCTGTATAGTAGCCTGTGTATCATGAGATCCTCTAATATTTAATGGCACAGTCCCTTTCCTTTTGTTTTTCGTTTTTCTCTTGTCCACTGTTATAAGTTGGTTTTGTTGTTTATTTATATATAAATGTGGGTATGTTTGAGACTATGCAAAAAAATCTAGTTCTGTTTTGGATTTTGGAAGTATATATTCAATATTAAAACGTGAAGAAGTTGTGATTGAATTTAAATTGTTTAAAATATGATAGAAACAGACGAAGACCTCGATGTTTTCGAGGTCGTTTAGTTTGGATTATCTGATTTTAAATATTATCTATGGTGTATGGTATGGTCGTGCCACTTTATTTAAATCCTCTTGCATGTGATCATTAATGCGTGATCTTCGTCATGTATAATAACACGTATTAACTCTATAATTACGGTAACAGCGTGGCGTTATATTAGATAATTTATGCTAACTTATATCTATATATATTTTTTAAAGTTTACACAAACCAAAACTATGAGAAGATGACATATGTTATCTATTTTTTATATAATTATTTAATTATTTATTTTTTGGTCAAAAGTAATTAAATAATTAATTACTAAAATTAATACTATAAAATTTTTACCAGTTATTTAGATAACATAATTTATTCAGTTGTCAAATTTATGTAGTTAACAAAATTACATATTTATTTACAAATAGTATCCATCAATGTTGAAATAGTTGAAAATCCCTTTATATTTATATGTCCATGCAATATAAATAAGAGAAGCAACTAATTTAATTTCAAGTTAATTATTACTTTTTGTTTACAATGAATTGGTTGTTTTTGTCAAACATAAATAATAAGATAAAACATATATTCTAGTTATATTCTAGTTATTTTCAATAAATTGATTTGTCTGTTTCATCGACCTTTTGTTAGCCCCAAATGCATTAGGACTGAGCAAAACGTTTTTGCTTCACTTGTTCTCCTTTGTTATATACATATTACTTCCAAAAATCCCTAGATTATAGAGGAAGTAACAATATTTGCTAATGTATTATTTGTTTTTCATAAAAAAAAAATACAGAGGAAGTAATTACAAATTAATTTTTCATTTTGTTTTCGCCCTCCGATTAGTGAATTAGTATAAAGCAAAGCTTGAATTATGTGTATTGTGTAGGTCATTGTGACTGCATGTTTGAAATCTTGGATTGAGTTAGTTAGGATTTTCATTGTACTCTAATACACTGAAGTGAAAAAAAACAAAGAGCTCACAAATTAGATCAGATAGGAAGCTCATGGAGCATATAAAATCGCAAGCGAATCCCTGCATCTACATACATCAATACAAAATACGGATACGACATATATAGATTGTTCACTCCTTAAAAGAAAACGAAACGAAACAAACACAATACAAGCCCTTCTAGTTCATGAGACAATGAACTAAACTCAAACCTTTTAGTTTTAGCCTATATGTTGCACAATTCATGAGGCTCTTTACTCTCCTCTTGTTGCGAGGACCTGCAACTCGAAAGTAAGGCAATGTAGAAAAGACCAGTGGGACATAATTGAAGAGTTGCTAGTGGGTTTTGAGACAGAAAACATAGACCACTTCTTTGAGTTGGTCGTAGACTTGACATTATCACCATTTTGTTCACATTTTCAGTTTCAACATTGTTTTTTTTTTCTTACAACAAATGCGTTTTCTCATTACACGGGACTTTCTTAATTAGTATCTAACTTATACTTCTACTTTCACTACAAGAAAACTGTATTTTAGCGTCGAAATTTAGCGTCGAATCTATTCTGACGCTATTTTAGCGTCGATTTAGCGTCGTTATAGCGTCCACAACACAATTCGACGCTAAATCGACGCTAATTAGGGACGAAATATTTCGAAGCTAAATCGACGCTATATCGCGTTGATTTAGCATCGATTTAGCATCGGAAATCTAAGTTCGACGCTAAATCGATGCAAATTTAGCGTCGATTTAGCGTCGAACGCATAGCGTTGAATATTGCGTGAAATTTGGTAGGTAGATGACACATTTAACACGGATTCACCTACTTATTTAGCGTCGTTTAGAAACGACACAAAAACGACGCGAATTTGATTCAAAATCGACGCAAAGGAATTCGATGCTAGTTCGATGCTAATATTCGATGCAAAATCGATGCAAAATCGCTGGTAAAATCTCTTATATATACCCACCCACCACCACCGTAAGGAATCAGTTCAGTATTTCAAAAGAAAAAACAAAATTTCAATTCCAAAAAACAAAAAAAACTTTTCTCCCTAATTTTTTTTTTTAAATGGGCGATATATACGAACTAAGACGCTGGATGTATCGACGTAAAGATGACAATGGAGGCCTTTCAGAGGAGTTCCTCAACGGCCTTGAAATTTTCATGGCTCAAGCGAGTAGTGTGCCTACAATTCAACGGACCGGAGTGATGGTGTGCCCGTGTCGGAAGTTCAAAAATTCGAGGCCACAAACAATTGATACAGTTGGTATGCATTTATTTAATAGAGGGTTCACACCTGAGTATTATATTTGGTTTTATCATGGAGAGGGATATGAAGATGAAACTTCGGGTAGTACTAGTTACCAACCTATAGATCAGGAACAGGGTTATTCGAATGAGCAATGTGGTCGGCATCAATTTGTTATAGAAAATGATGATCAAGATATCGGGTTAGAGCATAATAGGTTCGAAGAAATGGTAACCGATGCATTTCCTGGAGTTATGTCTGCTCCTGATGTTGCTGAGGAACCCAATTTAGATGCAAATTTTTTTTATGATATGCTTGATTCTGCAAAACAACCAATCTATGAAGGTTGTAGGGAAGGTCTGTCTAAATTATCGTTGGCATCTAGGATGATGATAATAAAGTCTGATCATAATCTATCTGAGAGTTGCATGGATGATTATGCATCTCTTCTAAGAGAATATTTGCCAGAGGGTAATCAAGCTAATGAGTCATATTACGACATACATAAACTAGTCTCTAGTTTAGGATTGCCATCGCAGATGATAGATGTTTGCATTGACAGTTGCATGATATTTTGGAAAGATGATAAACAATAACATCCCAATATTGTTGTGCAACTTAGAGAAGATATTCCCTCCATCTTTCTTTGATGTGATGGAGCATCTTCCTGTCAATATTCCTCACGAAGCCGATTTAGGAGGGCCCGTTCAATTTCGTTGGATGTATCCTTTCGAGAGATTCATGAAACACTTAAAAGGAAAGGCAAAAAACCTAGCTAGGGTTGAGGTATCAATTGTTGCGGGCAGTTTAACCGAAAAAACCTCTCATTTCAGCTCATATTACTTCCCTCCAACTGTCCGGACACGAAAAAGAGCTCCACGTAGGTACGACGATGGTGGCATCGCACAAACATATCCATTTTCAGATGTCCCAGATATATTCTGTGTAGTTGGTAGGCAGGCCGGAATCATAAGAGAAGAAGACTGGTCCTCGTTCGAAGGCTACAATTTTGCACACACATATATTCTCTTACAATGCGACGAAGTTAACCCATTTCTGAGGTACATATTATAATTACCAACTATGGATTGAGGTCAAAGGGGTTATTTTCGTACTTATATATGCTATGAAACATATATAACAAATGAATTTGTTATAACCATATTTTCTATTAGTGAATTCTTTCGCCAAGTTAACGAGGCTTTCCCAAATGCATCCGCCGATGAGATTGAAAAACGTAAAGATCTACACTTTGCTAAATGGTTGAGGACTCAGGTATATAAGTTAAACACAAAATTATATATATCTAGTTTCCATAAAAACCTATATGTACAATTTGTGTATATACTACTATATTTACAATATGTATTATGTATATGTCAGATTGATTATGGAGACACGTCATACCCTGTATGGTTTATAGAGTTGATCCAAGGTCCGTTGGGGAAAGTTACTTCATCTCCAATGTATTTTACACGAGGTTATATGTTTCATACGTTCGAACGTGGCAAAAATAGAGCAACTGCGAACTATGGTGTGATAATTCGAGCCGGGGACACAGATTTTTATGGCATTATCCAAGACATTATTCAAGTGCAATTCCCTGGTTTGGTTAACTTAAAGTGCACCCTTTTCAAATGCGAGTGGTTTGATCCAGTTGTCGGGCGAGGGGTTTGAGTAGGAAAGTTTGGTGTCATCGATGTTAATGGATCACATTCTTATGCAAAGTATGCTCCATTTGTCCTTGCATCACAAGCGGATCAAGAATGTTTCATTCCATATCCACGTGTCAGAAAAACAAGGATTCCATGGTTATCTGTGCTTAAAATAGCACCTAGAGGAATGATAGTTGAATTAAACGACGCGCCTATGCAAAATGAAACGGCCGTGGATCTAACAACTCCAGAAGCAGATATAGACAACATAATTCTTATAAATCCTCAAAATCGAGAAGCTGAAATACTTCCGGATGCTAACGATGCAGAAAACCCCGAAGACGAGTTCGCAAACGAGAGTGGAGAAAGTACCGATGAGGATGACGACAACTCAAATGACGATTCAGAGTAAAGCATATATGACTGTTTTTATTTTATTTGTATTTATTTTTGGAATTCGTGTGATTGTTATCGTTTTATGTGATTGTTATCGTTATATGTGATTATCGAATTGATGTGTTTATTATCGTTATATGTTGTGAACATAATATCTGTATGCAGTAATATGTGATGAACATAAAATCGCGTGACCATAGGTTCGAACTAGGGTTCACTATGCAGTAACATGTGCTGATTTTACCATTAGGCTACGAACAATTTCTGTTTGTTTTTAACATTCACTAATATTTAAAATTAGTTTTTTTGTTAATGGTATTTTAATTATTCGAATGGAAGATCATCTATAAACAAAATGTAACGCCCGTGATCCAAAATGGGTTTTTCTGGATGCCTGTCGATCGATAGGAATGGGTGTCTGTCGATCGACACGGGTGTTTGCCTTGCGAAGGTTTTGGGCAGAGAGGTCCCTGTCGATCGACACAGTGTGTCTGTCGATCGACACGCATTGAAATCAGATTTAGGGTTTTGATTTCGGTTCGCTTTGGTTATTGGGCCGGTTTAGGGGAACCTAGGGTTTCGTAATTAAGGTGTTGGGACGCGTTCCAGACACTTTTAGCCGAAAATCAGAAGAGAAAAGGGAGATTCTTAGAGAAGAAAGAGTTTTGAGAGAAGAGAGAAAGAGTGTGCGTGAGAAATCGGTTGTTCATCGAGTTTTGGTTCGAGTGCTCGAGGATTCTCCATCCATTCGTGGCTGTGGTGATTCGTGAGGAGTTCCTTGCGTTTCCGGTGGTGAATCAGGAGTCTCTAGACCGTTCGTTCGTCGTTCTCTGTTCCTTCCTCTTCGATTAGCGAGGTGATTGCGTGATCATAGGCTCTCGAATCTAGGTTGTATGGAATACGATTGTTTGTTGTGTGGATTTGGTGTGTTTTGGATGTTTGATTGTGCAGGGAATCGAATGGGTTCATGGAGATTCGGCCATGTGAGGATTAGGCTCGATCTCCATGGACAGCAGTGGTCCTGTCGATCGACACGGGGGCGTCTGTGTCGCGCGACACCGGGGTGGTGTGTCGAGCGACATGCAGCATGTCGATCGACACCTAGAGGCAGTGTCGATTGACAAGGAGGCTGCTGTTTCGTGATAAGCTCAAATTTCCCTAGAGCTAGACTCTCTCTAATTAAGAGGTCAATCGCAGTACTTAGGGTTATCGATCCACAGGGAGTCAGGAAAACACAATAGATTTCAGATTTCAGATTAAGCTAGGTGAGACGAATGTAAAAGCAAATAAATCAAAACAAAACAAACGGTTGTGAAATCAGTTAAAGAAAACGCTAGGCACAGGGAATTCTCCAGTGAATCAGAATTGCAGATAAATCAGATATTAGGACAATGAAGAACAGTTCATGAACATGCACACGAAAGTAAACAAACCAGCTGTCGCTGCGAATAATTTCTATGTCTAAATCCTAGAAGACCAACTGTCGTTGCGAAATCAGGTTGATTCAAACAAGCATTAATGATCAAGCACAATTGTTCACAAAATCCTAAGCCAAATCCCTTTGCGAATAGGTATTTTGCTCATCAAAAACTAGTTCAGGATTATCAATCAAACTGTCGTTTCTATTAATAAACCCTAGATCAGATTTCAGTTCGCGAGGCTAAAATCAACAATAAAAACAAGTTAAGATGAAGAACTTCTAATGATTTTTATCCTAATAAACAGATCATATCAGCAACTCATCAAACACTTTCAAAAACCCTAAACCTAACAAGAGAAATTACTCAGACATAACAATAGAAGAAAACATCTTTTATTAATCAAACTCTCTAAGTAATTCTATAAAATAAAGCGTAAAATAAAGCATGAGTCTAAACAATGACTCCAAAATACGTATTTATACAAGTTCCAGACCGTCCTAAACATAAAAGTAAACATCTGAAGGCTTCGGGCTTCGAACGGACTTTTCTGATGAAATCCGGGATTTGACGAACTTCGTGTCGATCGACACACATAGATCGTGTCAATCGACACGAAGTTCGACACACATAGATCGTGTCGATCGACACGACTCTTCAAATCGTTAATCTTGGCTTTAAAAGTCTTCATGTCGAGCGACACACATAGTCACGTCGCTCGACACAGATTCCAAACAGTGACTCCGAATTTGCATTTCGCCACTTCATTCCGCGAATGCTCCAAAATCTCCAGTAAACATCTTTTATGCTCCAGACGGTCTAGTTCCTGCAAAGACACTAAAACAATACCAAAAACACAAAAGACACTAAAACATGGACATATCGTGGTCGAAAACCGGTAAAAACTACGATATATCAACTCCCCCAGACTTAGCTTTTTGCTTGTCCCTAAGCAAAACAGTGTGCTCACTCCTTAAGAAACCACATTCCTCAAAATTTAATACCTGGTGATACTTCGATGTGTCCCTAGAAGCTTAGCAGTCCTCTAGTTTGATTCCAAATCCCTTAGAAAATCTCAGACTTTCAATCGCAGACCCCTTGAGTTCAATTAAGTGCGGTCTCATCGAGAGAATATTGATCGCTGGACTTTCTAGATTCTTTTACTTCCTTTAACACTTTCTGCGTTTCACCCTCTCTCTTCCCTCTGAAACTGTATCCAATTAAGGATATCATAGAGATGCATGCCTTTTTGATGACTGATTTTTCTTTTTGTGATGGCGGGTACCTCAGCAGAGGGTCCTTTACCACCAAATGCCTATTTGAATTCAGGCTTGCACTTTTCTGCAGATTTTTTTATTTCCTTGGCATCTCTATGATCACTAGATCAGCTCTCATTATTGTTGTTCTATGAGGCTTTTTGTGATGGCGGTTTCCTCAACAGAGGGTCCTTTACCACCAGATCTAGGACAGTTATATCCGTCATTGGGAAGAAGTTTCAAGAGCGGTCCTTCCTCGCTTTCAAGTGTTTGGAAGCTGAATCAAGTCTTGCGATTTCCAACGCCCTTGATTAGAGATTCATTAGGGCGGGGGCTTTGACATCCTTTCTGAGTTCTCCAGAAACCTGAACTCGCTCCAGAAAACCGATCCCTTTCCAGTTACCCACCTTGTAAAACCGCTGATCAACTTATATTGGAAATGGTTCGTCGAGTGCTGTTCAAAGCAAGTCTAAAAGAGAGGTTTTGAAATTTTAAAATTTTAACGAAAAACTCAAAAGAAAACACAAGTGTTAGCAACTACCTCCTCCAGACTTAAACAACACTGTCCCCAGTGTTATTAAATCCGAGATTGGCTAAATAAGATAAACAGAAAATGAAACGTATGAAAAATCAAGTGAGATTTTGTACCAGGGGGGTCGTGTCGAGCGACACGACCTGTATGTCGATCGACACTCACGTTTCTGTCCCGATTCTGACTGGTAGATTTTTCTTCGTGTCGAGCGACACACTAAGTCCCGTCGCTCGACACAGAGTGCTGAAGAGCATTCTTACTTGCATTCGAACGTTTGTTTTCCTGAAAATCGACACCAAAAAACAAAACCAAAGCGTAAAATTGAAAAAGAAACATAAATATAAGTAGATAGTTAGATAAAACTCACAAGTGGGTTGCCTCCCACTAAGCGCTTGTTTTCAGTCTTTAGCTTGACTATTTTGGAACTGAGGCTTTAATGTGGATCTTTAGGAAGTATTGAACTTCCTTTATCCGGGATGGAACCAGCAGCAGCTTGCTTGATTCGAATTTTCTGGACAGCTCCCCCAGACTTATCAGATACAGTCTCAGGGAAAAGTCTCATCGTTCTCTCCATCATCTCCTGAAGAACTGCTTCTTCTTGATCTTTAAACCTCTGGGGAACGATGATTTGCAACTTCGCGAATGGCTTTAAAGTTCTCTTTGGCATCATCTCTTCTTTTCTGTTGCCTGCAAATTCATCAGAAGAACCAAGCTTTCGAGAAATTCGAGGCTTGCGTAAGCGCGTAACAGGCTTTTCAACTTTAATGAAATCAGAAGAGATGGAATTAAGTACTGAAGGTTCATACCTGGGCTCTTCAAGAAGTACCTCAGCAGATGGTACTGTAGCAATTGCTTCCTCAATGGTCTCAGCAGAAATGACTTTCGAAGGCTCCTCAGTTGGCTGATCTTCTAGCGATGTAACCACAGAGAAAGCTTGACCATCAATGGTGGGTCTTCTCCTTGTACTGTCCAT
Source organism: Draba incana (assembly GCA_963576765.1). Lineage (NCBI taxonomy): Eukaryota > Viridiplantae > Streptophyta > Magnoliopsida > Brassicales > Brassicaceae > Draba > Draba incana. The sequence goes on from OY755208.1 coordinate 8,253,894, forward strand.
GTCAAAATCCAAGATGACATCACCATGGTCAAGCTTAATCGTTCCTCTTCTACAGTCAATATGCGCTCCAGCTGTTGCTAAGAAAGATCTTCCCAGAAGCAAAGGATCCTGAGGCTCTTCATCGTATTCCAAAACGACAAAGTCTGTTGGAATAACGCAGTCCTGAATTCTAATAGGCACATCCTCAAGAACTCCTTTCGGGAATCTCTTAGAACGATCAGCTAGGATTAGAGACATCCTTGTCTTCTTGAAGTCCGTCATCCTAAGTCTTACAGCAACGGAAAGAGGCATAAAATTGATTCCAAAACCCGTATCGCAGAGAGAGTAAGAAAAGCTTTCATCAGAGATGGAACAGTCGAGTACAAAACTTCCTGGATCAGGTAATTTCACAGGAACTTTGCCATGGATCATCGCGCTAACCTCAGCAGAAACCACTATCTCCTTCTTCTTCTTTTTGGAGACTGGAACTGTGTTCAGGAGTACTGCTTGGAGATCTCTAGTCAGCAGCGCACCTTCCTCTGGACTGATTCCATTAGCAACCAATCGCTGCACATAACGGCGAATCACAGGAGAAAGCTTGATTGCATCCACAAGAGGCATCTCAACCATGATTTTCTCAATCATCCTCTTGCAAATGGCTTCCGTAGCCTCTTGTTTGCTCTTTCTAGCTCTGGGAAAGGGTAGCTTCGGCTTATAGACGGATTCCTCGAGGATTGGAGACGGTTTCGGATGAACAGTTTCGGACTGGCCTGCGTGTCGAGCGATATAAGGTCTGTGTCGATCGACACGACTGATTTCATCGTGTCGAGCGACACACTTAGGCTCGTCGCTCGACAGAAGAGCTTCGATTTCAGAAATAGCGATTTCTTCACGTGTCGATCGACACGCATGATCTGTGTCGATCGACACAGGCTCTGCTGCTCCAAAAATCGCATCGAACTCATCGAAATAATTCTCCTCTGCTGTCAGAACGGCATTGCAGGCTCCTTTGGGGTTCCTATCAGTCTTCGCAGGAAGAAATCCTTCTTGTCTCTTCACAGTTTCTGCAGTTTGAGCTACCTGGACGTCGAGCTTCCTGACATGAGTACTTAGAGCTTCGATCTTACCGTTTAAGTCCGTGTAGAGTGAATCGAACTTCCCATTCCACTCCACAGCCAACTTCTGCTGTCCTTCTAGAAGCCGTTCCATCATGGATTCCAATATACTGTTCTCTGACGGAGGAGGCGGTTTCTGATACGAAGAAGATCTATAGTCTCGCCTATAGCTGCTGTTCTGGTAAGGCTTCTGAAATCCGGTCTGGTGAAGATAGTTCACATCCTCTCCTGCAGGTTCGACGTCTTGCGCAAAGTGAACTGTCTTCTTCCCAGCTAGAAGACTAGTCATAGTATCCAGCTTCTTAGTGACCTCTGCTAGCTGGTTTCCACTGATGCTCTGTCCAGACTTGCTCCTTTCGAAATCCATGGCTTTAGCACTGTTGCTGTTGGCAAGATTCTCTATAAGTCTCAAGGCAGCCTCTGGCAAATTTGTGTTAAAGTTCCCACTACTCGCAGCATCTAGAGACGCAGAATATTGCAGCGCAATCCCTCTGTAGAAAATATTGAGTAGCTGCACTTCGTTGAATCCATGGTGTGGACAGTCTCTCTGATAGCTCTTGAACCTAAACCACACAGCCTTGAATGCCTCAGTATCGCCCTGCTTGAAGGTCGCGATCTTCGATCTCAGGTCCTCGGACTTTGCATCATCAAAGAAATTGCTTAGGAAAGCATTCTTTGTATCCATCCAGTTAGTCAGCGAGCCCGGTGGTAGCGTCCTTAGCCAGTACTTAGCTTCCCCATATAGAGAGTATGGGAAAAGCTTGCAGAACAGGTAGTCTTCAGAAACTCCATTGGCTTTGATAGCAGATGCCAAGTCCTCGAATCGCTCTATGTGGTCCATTGGATTCTCATGAGGAAGACCACAGAACGGGTCTTGAGCTACTAAGGAGAAGTACGCAGGCTTGAGCTCAAAGTCATTCCGTTGAAACGCTGGAGGTCGGATCGCGGCTCGATTTGCGTAGAATTGCTCAGGACGGTTGAAATCAGCAAGTGTACGGTTCTGGGCATCGTGTCGAGCGACGTGTGGTTGGTGTCGCTCGACATTAACATTTTGTTCCTGTCGAGCGATTACCAAAGCTTGTCGAGCGACACGTCTCTGTTCCACGCATCGAGCGATCTCCTCCTCGTGTCGCTCGACACGAGCCTGTTCTTCACGAGCCAGTCGCTCTTCTTCTTCCTCGCGAGCTCGTAGCTCTTCAGCCTCGTCGACAATCACGTTCCCAGCCTCGTCTAGCCTCTGACCGTCCTCATTGTATCGATTTCCATCCTTGTCGAAAAAACCATCATCCCTTTGGAACAGAATCGTTTGATTAACCATCTTCTTAGCTTCTTTCGTCGCTTTTCTGTTGGTTCGTTCCAAGCGTGCTAGATCCTCAAGTCCTAGTTCCATTAGTTCCTTGTCTTTGCTGCTCCTGGTATTGTGATTTCGCATGTACCTGAAACAAAGAACAAGGAGAGAAAAACGAAAACAAAAACAAAAAAAAATAAAAACAAGAAATAAAAAGACCTAGACAAAATCCTAATAGTAAAAATCTAATGGCCTATTGAGTCCCCGGCAACGGCGCCAAAATTTGATAAGCTCAAATTTCCCTAGAGCTAGACTCTCTCTAATTAAGAGGTCAATCGCAGTACTTAGGGTTATCGATCCACAGGGAGTCAGGAAAACACAATAGATTTCAGATTTCAGATTAAGCTAGGTGAGACGAATGTAAAAGCAAATAAATCAAAACAAAACAAACGGTTGTGAAATCAGTTAAAGAAAACGCTAGGCACAGGGAATTCTCCAGTGAATCAGAATTGCAGATAAATCAGATATTTGGACAATGAAGAACAGTTCATGAACATGCACACGAAAGTAAACAAACCAGCTGTCGCTGCGAATAATTTTTATGTCTAAATCCTAGAAGACCAACTGTCGTTGCGAAATCAGGTTGATTCAAACAAGCATTAATGATCAAGCACAATTGTTCACAAAATCCTAAGCCAAATCCCTTTGCGAATAGGTATTTTGCTCATAAAAAACTAGTTCAAGATTATCAATCAAACTGTCGTTTCTATTAATAAACCCTAGATCAGATTTCAGTTCGCGAGGCTAAAATCAGCAATAAGAACAAGTTAAGATGAAGAACTTCTAATGATTTTTATCCTAATAAACAGATCAGATCAGCAACTCATCAAACACTTTCAAAAACCCTAAACCTAACAAGAGAAATTACTCAGACATAGCAATAGAAGAAAACATCTTTTATTAATCAAACTCTCTAAGTAATTCTATAAAATAAAGCGTAAAATAAAGCATGAGTCTAAACAATGACTCTAAAATACGTATTTATACAAGTTCCAAACCGTCCTAAACATAAAAGTAAACATCTGAAGGCTTCGGGCTTCGAACGGACTTTTCTGATGAAAATCAGGGCTTTGACGAACTTCGTGTCGATCGACACACATAGATCGTGTCGATCGACACGACTCTTCAAATCGTAAATCTTGGCTTTAAAAGTCTTCATGTCGAGCGACACACATAGTCACGTCGCTCGACACAGATTCCAAACAGTGACTCCGAATTTGCATTTCGCCACTTCATTCCGCGAATGCTCCAAAATCTCCAGTAAACATCTTTTATGCTCCAGACGGTCCAGTTCCTGCAAAGACACTAAAACAATACGAAAAACACAAAAGACACTAAAACATGGACTTATATCGTGGTCGAAAACCGGTAAAAACCACGATATATCATTTGGTTTTTGTGTTTGCTTGTTTTCTATGCTTGCTGATTGATCGCCCTGGTATTGTATGCTTCCTTTATTCGAGCAATTGGCCTGTAGGTGGGATGACCGCCTCACTAAGTATTTATGAAATACTTACGCAACTCGTTTTTCCCAATTGTGTTGCAGGTAAAAGAAAAGGTGATCGCGGAATCATGGGAGAGGAAGAGGATGATTAGGAAATTGTGGTTTGTGATTAGGTTGCTAGAATGATTTGGACTATGGAATTGAATTGAGTTAGAACTGTTAGTTTGTAATTGTGAATGTTGTGTTTTGGAATTGTTTTGAATTGTTATTCTAGAGAACTTCCGCGTAGTAACTGTTAGGAAGATAGTCGTCGAGGGTTAATATTTATGGGATTATTAATTTGGACTATTTATTTGAATGTTTAAAATAAAAAATATGCGGGTGTTACACAAAACATTCGTTTTAATATTATCATATAACATTACACATATAAAAATATTACATTACACATAAAATATTACATTAATTAGAAAATAGGAAATATTACAGATAACAACATTATTATAAACTCGTACTATGGATACTAGGAAAATATTAAACATTAAAGCAACATAAAGCCTCAATTAAGCTTATTCTTAACCATTGACGGGTCGGATGTTTATTCATCATCTAAGTCTGGAACTGTTTCATATTCGTACCCAGTAGTTCCTTCATCTTCCTCTTTGATAGTAGATACTTCGGTTGGTTCGTATTCGGCAATCATCGAATTAGCACCAATTATCTGTTTGGAAAAGGAATTCAGTTTGTAATTATCAGAAATATTTAGGAAGTTATGGAAAATCTACCTTAACAATGTTCCGCTCTGTGATGTTGAGGTACTTAGAGTTCTTGTTAAAACGGCATACGGTAACATTCTGTAGAATAACCACCGCACCTACAACAGTGGTGAGTTTGTACTCTTCATTTTTAAGATGTTATAGTGCATGGTTCCCTCGATTTTTCCTGACGGATCCTTTAAGGTTACTAGCAGATCTCCTTGCCCGTTGGGGGTCAAACTGGAGAGCATAACCACAATCTGAAAATGAGATACAATTTACTTGTCAGATAAATTGTATCTATAAATGGATATATTATTTATCGACAACGTAAACCTTTTTCACTTTCACAAATTGTGAATGCGGGGATTGAATTTCTGCAACCTGGGTCCAAAATGGTGTGCTCCTGTGGTTATAAGAACCTACATTTATGAATGATAGAGTTAGTATTTGTCATCTTTAATCATTATTGTAATGGTAAAAGTGTTAATTATCTATATATACCTTCACGGATTATGTAATCGATAGTAGAAGTCCACCGAGGACTACTAAAATCCTGGTCGCCCTGTAGTGGCTCATTGATGACCTCACGAATGAAATCTTGTGTTGGACGTGTCTAAGAACTTTCATCTCGCAACACCTTTGCATCGTGCGACCTCTTACAAAACAGTCTTCGCCGTATGAGTTGGCCAGGCCCCGGTATTACGGACGTTTGGTTTTGGGATCGTTGGGTTGGAGTGTAATTGTCGGTGGAGCATCAATAACATGTAAATCATCGTATGGAGGGCTTGAAGAAACAAGAGTTGTGTTTGGAGGGTTTTGAACGGAGGCTTGGTTTTGCATATAGTAATTCCATAGATCTCTGTTTGCCATTTCAAAATTGAATATTTTTGTGTTATGATTTTGTGTTGAATTACACTGACTTATATAGGCAAAATACAGAGATATTTTAAGCTTAACGTGTGTGCGACATTACATCTGAGTGTGCAATTAAGGAATCAATTCCGTGAATGACACTATCGGCCACTCAATGTGGTTCACCTAATTTTTTAGCGTCGTTTAGGAACGACACAAAAAGGACGCGAATTCGATGCAAAATCGACACAAAGAAATTCGATGCTACTGCGATGCTAACATTCAATGCAAAATCAATGCTAAAATCTCCATTTAAATCTTTTAAAGATACGAAAATTATATGGAACACAAGTGTTTGGAACAAATCCGATTTGACAACTCATTTGAATGGTTAGATGTGCCATACATCATTTAATGGCCAAGATCTATTATGCTAAAGCTGTTATAATAATTTTGTAAAATCTATAAATAGGTACTGGTTTCATTAGATTAGTATATCGAAAACACAAAACACCTAATATCAACCATGTCGAAAAGAATTCTAAATCCATCCGAGGAAGAGAAGATAATAACTTCTTTCCTTGATCCTGTACCAGAATCAAACACCCCACCTTCTTCTACGATTCGTCTCAGTAACTCAACGAACCATTCTATACACACTGGTTCTACTTCGCGTGCTCCAAACAAGACTCCTAAAGCACGCTCTGGAGCCAGCGGAGAAAATGTAGTCCTGAAAACACCTCCATCGACGCATGCTATTGATGCTTATGAGGAACCGAAGGTCTCTGTTTTTAAATGTCCAAATGACCATTAGAGTTGTTGTGACAAACACATGCTGAAGTTCGAGATGGATCATTAAGAACTGTGTTTTATTGGTAATGTATAACTACTATTGCCGCACGACGGTCACTCGTCAGTACAATAAGTGCCTATGGCTTTTTGTTTACTTATTTTTGATTACTGTGTGCTTCAGTAAGGGGATGTGGATTACATGTCTAGTAATGTACTATATTTTATGTGTGTTGGTATTTCTGTAAGGCTTTTATCTGTAAAGCTTTTATTTAAAATATTGTATCAAAATTTGAAATATCTTATTTTCGATTAATGTGTGCTTCAAAAATTATTCGTTTCAATGTTATAACTTGATACTTTGATCGACCACATATTCATATACTAAAAATCTAATAAAAGATTTGGTTAACCACAAAATGTGGACACAATCGTTACAGACCAAGGTGATTTGACAAGACAATATGCAAAGACAAAACAAATTATGTGGACTACAAAGTTTCGTACTATCTCCATTATTTGTGGATATGGTTTTACTTACGTTTAAATATATAACTTCTACTATAAATACATATGATGGAGTGTATAACTTTTACATCTATCAATAACACAAATAATGTCTTCCAGCTCTCCTAAGGAAGACTCTAAATCAACAAACGTGACAATTTTTTTTGATATTCCAAAATACTCGTGGGAAACCGAAACTCAATGCGACGAATTCACTCAAGAGATACCCACTTACTCGTGGGAATTTGATACGTGCTTGCCAAACATCCACCACATTCCTAAATTCTCATGGGAAACTGAATCTCAATGCGAAGAATATACTAAATAGATACCCACATACTCGTGGGGAGCTGATTCATGCTCTCCTGCCAATGTTGTGAGTCCCAAATTTGAAGATGGGTTCAGTTATTCAAAACACAAATATGATAAGCAGCCAGAATGTCCTGACCAGAAGCGGGTAGTCGATGAAGTTGTGTATAGGCAAATCGAAGACGGACAACCATCTCAATTGATTGAAAAGTCAGATACTTATGGTGGAAGTACTTCAAATGAATGTAAGGGTCACTACTACGATTATGAATTTGCCCAAAGTCCAGAAATCCCAAACTTAAATCTAGATGTTGATGCAATCAAAAGAGAATTTTGTGATTGATTTTTAGATTCTCCACCAAAGAAACAAAAGGAAAAGAAAAGTTTCTGGTTCTAACCGTTGTTTGGAGTGGATACATACATATATATGTATGTATACATATATGTTTTAAAAAGTAGTATTCTATTATGTACTTGTACCATAACCGTTGTATGTTTAATATTTTCAAGTCTCTAATGTACCTGTGAAAGAAGTCGTTTTAAAAATTAGGTTTCATTATTTGTAATGTTTTATTGGAGTTGCATAATCAATATATCTCGTTGTATGATTGTTATCGACACTAATTCATTCATGTTAGATTGTTATTGAATTGTTGTGATTGTTATCGTTATATGTTGTAAACATATAATCTTTAAATGGGTTAAGATTGTTATCGTATATGTTGTGGTTTCTTTACCCTAATTCCTAAATGAAAAATTTGATTGATTTAGCGTCGAATTAGCGTCAGATCACATGAATTCGACGCTCATTTTGTTTAATAGCGTCGAATTCATGTTATTTCGATGCTAATTCAACACTAAATTTTTTTTTAAAAGTTAATTTTATTTATTAGTAATGAATTATCAATACGTACATTTTGTTATAAATTTGTAAGGAAATGGATTTAAGAAATATGTAGGAAAGAGATTTTAGGAAATTTGTTATGAAAAAATTCATGTGATTGTTATTGTTATTATGTTGCGGTTTTAAAATCTGTAAATTAATGGGTTAAGATTGTTATCGTATATGTTGCGGTTTCTTTACCCTAATTCCTAAATGAATTTTTTTTTGATTTAGCGTCGAATTAGCGTCAGATCACATGAATTCGACGCTAATTACTAAAATTAGCGTTGAATTAGCAACGAATCACATGAATTCGACACTAAATCTTTATTTTTTTATGTTAATTTTATTTTATATATTAGTAATGACATATCAATGTACATTTTGTTATAAATTTGTAGGGAAATGGATTTAGTAAATATGTAGGAAATTTGATATGTAAAAATACATGTGATTGTTATCGTTATATGTTGCGGTTTAAAAATCTTTAAATACGTTAAGATTGTTATCGTATATGTTGAGGTTTCTTTACCCTAAATCATTTAGCGTCTAATTAGCATCGAATCACATGAATTCAACGGTAATTCGACGCTAAATAAAACAAAATTTTCATTTAGGGTTTAGGGTATAAACAATAAAAGATTTAACGTCGGCGATTCAGAGTGAAGCCACAATGTTATCTATATTCAAAGATTTAATTGCCAACAAATTAATATGTTTGTATAATTCGATGTTACGAATGCATGTAAGGACATCTATTTGAAAAAACTATATAGGTTTACATATACCATCATAACCCTTTATGAACCAAATATGTAATTTCAAATTTCAAAATTTTAAATTATTCTATTATGTGAAAGATTGAAATGGCTAAGATAGTTTTCGTACCAGAGGTGGATACCTAAACCCTAAACCCCAAACGTAAAATTTGTTTAAGGTAGCGTCGATTTAGCATCGATTTGATGCTAATTCGACACTATCTGAACAAATTTTACGTTTCGGGTTTAGGGTTTAGGGTATTAAACGGATCAAATTAATTTGATCCGACGCAAATTCGACGCTATATTGAATTAATTTGATTTAACCAATGGCGGTTAACCGAAAAATTTCAAATTTTGTATGTTAAACCAACGGCGGTAAACCGAATTCATTTTGATTTAGCGTCCAACTACCGTCGAATTGGTGGGCAGTTCGACGCTAAATCAAATAAATTCGGATCGGTAAACATTAACTCTGCGTGGGGAATACAAATTATATTTAAATGTAATCCGACGCTAATTCGACGCTAATTTTGCGTCGAATTAGCGTCGGTTCCCGAATTTAAAACGGAGACCGAAGTCTTCTTCTCCGGTTTCTGAAAATCCCGATCTCCTCTCACTCTCTCCATCTCCGACGATCTCCCTCTCCTTTCTCTCTCTCTCCAGCCACGGCCGGTCTCTCTCTCTCCAGCCACGGCCGGTCTCTCTCTCCCGCTCCTCTCTCTCTCCCACTCTTCGCGGTTCTCCCTTGACCGCCGCCTCTCTCTCTCCCTCTCCTCTCCCTCTCCCTCTCCTCTCCTCCTCCCCATCTCCTGCCGCCGCCGCATCTCCTTCCGCCGTACGTGCTTCCGTTTGCCGCATCTCCTTCCTTCCACCACCGTCCCTTTTCCTCCTCCGCATCTCCGTCCGCCGTCAGCCACCGCGGGACAACAATGGTAATATATATATATATATTTTTATTTTAAAATTTTTTATATATATTTGCAATTAGTTATAAATTAGTTATATATATTAGTTATGGAATTTAAAATGAAATTGATTTTAGAAACTGGTTTTATGAAATATGTAGTAAATAGAATTTAGGGAATTTGATAAGAAATAGATTTTAGGAAAAATGTAGGAAATAAATTTTAGGAAATGGAATTGAATTTAGATTTGATAAGTTATGGAATTTAATTTAGATTTGATAAGTTATAGATTTGAATTTATATTTTATGAAATTTATTTATGTAAAGTCAAATAAAACAAATTTATGAGTTTTTTGAATTTAAAATATTTATTTAAAATTTAAACCGAATTTAAAAGTTATTTTTCGATAATATAAAATAATTTCTTAAATGTTAAATTTATTTTGAAAATATAAAATTATTTCCTAAATATAAAATATTAAAGTTTTTCCAACATTATTTGAGCACTATAAAATTATTTCCTAAATTTTGAAATTTATATTTAAAATTTTTAAATTTAATAAATTTGTTTTATTTTATAGGCTGATCGACGTCATCTTCCTTCATACGGCCCGTTATTTGGCGAGGATGCTTCGATTCCCGGATTCGATGGTCGTTACGGATCCGGATCAGGATCATTGTCGGGTTTGCATGCTGCGACCTACCGTCCACGAGCTCCGCCACGAGTGCCGCCACCGCCTCAGCCAGAGCCTCTTCCAGAGCCAGAAGTAGGCGAAAGTGATCATCCCGATGACCACAATGAGCCCCCTCCACCGGCAAACGCGCCTCTTATGATGCAAATTTCTGAGTTTCTCCGCCAACCTGGACTTGAGACACGGCTTAAGATTATCCATCCGTTGAGGCCTCCTGGTACATTATGTTATGTTTTAATTTTTTTCAATATTACTAATTAATTTTTTTTTGTGTAATGAATTTTTAATTACAAGTTATAATTAAATTATTAACATTCTAATATTTTGTTTAATAGGTTTACAGATAAAAAGGTTGCGCGTTCGGTCACCAAGGCAATCATGGCCCACTTCACTATGTCGCATGCTAATTGGAGCATGACGCTGCAGAATGTTCGGGATATTTGGTTCGAGTCATGGGCGGTAAGTCATTTTATATTATTTAATTTTATTTATTAAATTATTTGATTATAAATATATTCATAACATTATTCGTATTTTTGTAGCAAGGGTGGCATTGGGAGGAACCTCATACTTTCGAAGTGCGAGCGGCGTTCGAGAAGAAGGCCCTAAAGCGTCTCAACGGTTACGTCACGAACTTGAAGAAAGTGTGGGGCAAGAAAGGCGATGAGGCGAAGCCGCTCGGGATGGATCCCGATGTTTGGTCGGGTCTATTGCAGTTTTGGGAGGATTCCAAATCGGTGGTTAAATCGGGGAAGTGTTCTGCATCCCGTCTCACGCCGGTGGCCGAAGGATATGGACCTTCAAAGCATTGTGCGGGTCAATCATCATACGCCACAATATGACTGGAAATGGTGATATTTGTATTAAATTAATTTATTTGATTATTTATATTTTAAATATTTATTTATTATATATTTCATTTTTATCTCTGTTTATTTTTCTTTAACAGGCTGATGGCGGTGATCTTCCTCCGATGGTTAGAGTGATGGAGAAAACTTACCGGAGGAAGGATGAGACGTTTGTTACCGCTCAAGCGGAACAAACGTTCAACGCGTACAATGCACGACTGGAAGAGCTAGATGAGTCTGTTCAGTCTACGATTGGTCTCGAAGATTTCGATAGACTTTACGAGGAGGTAATTTATTAGGTTTTTATTTTATATTATAACTTATTTTTAATTATAACTTATTTTTAATTATTATTTTATTGTATAACACTTTTATTTTATAGGTTGCACCGAAGAAGAAAGGACGAACGATGGGTGTTGGATCCATCAAAGATGTCCCAGCACCTTTTTCGTCTTCTCAATATTCTTACTCGCCGGGTTCGTCTCAGCCGCGTTTGACCGCTGAGTTGCAAGCTGCTAAAGCTGAGATTGCGGAGCTAAAGACCAATGTCTCGTCATTGAGCAGTCTCTTTGACATCATTGCAGTGGATAACCCGACATTAGCCACTGCCTTGCAAGGGATGAATCGTCCTCCACCGCCTCCTACACTTCCCGGTTCAACGCAATTCCACCAAGAATTCGAAGATATCATGAACCTAAGGACCCAACAACCACCGTCGGATTAGCGTTTTAATTTCATTTGTAACAGATAATTTTATTTTGTATCGGATAATTTTTAATTTTTATTATATTGTATAATAATTTTGTATAATAATTTTTATTTTTTTTAAATGTTATCATTCGACGCTAAATCGATGCTTATGTAGCGTCGAAATAGCGTCGACACCTAATTCAATCGACGCTAGTTCGACGCTAACGACGCTAATATGACGCTACATCAGCATCGATTTAGCATCGATTTCGCGTCGAATGAATGAGGTGTCGACGGTAATTCGGCGCTACATCAGCATCGATTTAGCGTGGAATGAATCAGGTGTCGACGCTATTTCTATACTTTCGTTAAATGACTTTTGTTTGTGTGATCCATGTTGTAAATGATGATGTGGCATCGGGAGAGTGAAACTAGTTTTTGCTGATGTGGTTAGTTTCTGGTGCTCCAAATTGCTCTTTTTAGTTAGTAGGATTGTGAATTTGCCGTCAGTATTTTGAGAAAATCTCATCAAATATTGCTTTGTTAAACTTGCATGAGAACTCATATTTTTTAAAGTTAAATTTTCTTTTAACAAAAAAAAAATATACACTAAATAAAAACACTTTCATATTAAAAATAAGTTGTTTAGAATGTGATCCCAAAACAATCGCATATAATATAGAAAACATTTACTATGAGTTTGTCATCTACAATCTTCACACTCACACTATCATAATTAAATCTTTATTAGGTTACCACTCGAGATTGACAATAGTACATATGTTTATGTTAGAAATTCATGTCAAATATTTTAATTTTATAAGACTTTAATATTGATATGATTTGAGATTTATTTTCTTTATTAGATATTATCGCAAGAGCACTTCTCGATTCTCCATTCGCACACACATTGCTTATGTCCTGCCATGGGCCCACCAGGTGAAACGAAACATTCAGATGACATGAACCTATGTGCATACCTCTCATACATATTGACTTACACTCATTTTCTTTACAACGGTTATTTTGAAGACAACCTTCCACTCCTATTACAATAATAATTAAACCATAAATTATTAGTTGATGACAAATACAAAACTTAATTTATCTATTTTATATAAAAATATATTATTTTTTATCATGAAGATAGTTGTTGGAAAATAGACCATACGATTATAAAAACAAATATATAATATAATAAAATATTTGATATATCATATAAAGGTTCACTATGACATCAATATTTATAAAAAAAGGGGGTTAATTTAATCAATAAACAAAAAAAAAAAATTATTAATCTACTTAACAAAAACCCTAAATCTAAAGGTTTAGATTTAGCCACATAGGATAAAATTATATATATTTTTAGTGTTATTGAGCAAATTATCCCTAAAAAAATTGTAATCTGAAACAATTATCTATATATGTTCCATGAGAGGAAAAATATATCGATGAAAAAAGACAACGGAAATATGTTTAGTCAACTGGTATCACAATAGAGTTATAATGCATGTTAAGATCGTGTAAATTTATAAAATAAGGAACTAAAAAAATATGTATATGAAGAAATTTAAAAATATATCTTAGGTTGGTTTTCTAGGTCTAGTACAATTTTTTAAAACTCATTTCCGTGTTATATCGAAAATGAATTTTAACATAAAAATAGCTGAACTTAATATGAAAAATCTTGAATGAAAAATATGTTTTAAAATAAAAAAAAAATAAAGTCAATTTGATAATTATAGATCAGATATGGTATCAAAAACTGTTGGGATATCAATCCAAGTCCCACATCTGAAGATTAGACAAGATTGATCTAATATATAAGTAAAGTCCAACCAAATTAGTATGAGGCCTTTTGGGAAGGAAACCAAAGATAAATTTGTGCGAGTTTTATCAATTAGGCCCAAAGAGGACAATATCATACTAATTTGGGAAGTTGGACATGGGCTTAAAAAGCCTCTCAACATGGTATCAGAGCGGTAACGATCCTGGAGACCTGGAGAAGTGGTTGGGCAATAAATGATGTGGGAACAGACTCTTAATAAGACGACCTTACGAATAAGAAGGTACAAGAGGGTACCAAGATTTCGCTAGACCCTAGCAAACGAGATGGGTACAAGATGGTACTTAAGGTTTAGCTAGAGGGGAGGACACGAGTTATGTGGTCCTTGGTTTGAAGGGAAAAATGTTGGGATATCAATCCAAGTCTCACATCTGAAGATTAGACAAGATTAGTCTAATATATAAGTAAAGTCCAACCAAATTAGTATGAGACCTTTTGGGAAGGAAACCAAAGATAAATCCGTGCGAGCTTTATCAATTAGGCCCAAAGCGGACAATATCATACTAATTTGGGAAGTTGGACATGGGCTTAAAAAGCCTCTCAACAAAAACTTGTTTATTTTTACAACTTTATAGCAAGATAATATTAAATGTAAACACATACCTAAGAGAAAGATTGTGAATATGACAAGAACGGTAAATGAAGATTGAAAGTATTTTCCCATCGTAGAAGATATATATGGATTGATAGAGTTTTAAAATTTGATAAAGAAAGAAGAAGATATAATCATGTATATAATAAACTACGTGTATCTCAAACATTTTTAATTTAAGGTTAAGAAGACGTTAAATTCTAATTTCATTCTTTAATTGGGTTGACTAATATTTTTGCGATTTTACCCGTACATCCTATCTTACCGCAGAAACCATAGAAATTTCATAATCGTCTTCTCTACAACCTCTGTTTTAGATCAGGTCTCTACAACCCGTGCATCCTATTATTCTGTTCTATCTCAGAAAATGCAAACCTAACGACCTTGTTTTGTTACCCTTGAAACACTCTTCTAGCTATAAGTTCCTAAATAATCCTCCAAGGACATAATCATTAACTTTTGTAGACTCCTCAGATATAACTCTGATTCCCAACAGATTTCCCTATATGCCAAAATCAGAAAATCAAATGTAGAGTAAAAGAGAAACAAACATAACATAATTAGAGTCTCCCCCAACACTTTTTTTTCCTGCTCTTGCCATTTTTTTTTTTGTCTTTTCACCCATTTTCTCTATTAATGGAACAATAGAAAACTGTCAAACATTTGCCTAGGGCATTAAAAAAAAAATTGCTAACCAAAGGCATTTTGATTTTATACAAAAATTAAAATATATAATATGAATGTTAGTTTTTTCACCAACTTCAAATGCCCATCATTATGATGTTAAATTTGTTGTATAAACTTTAATAGCTTACTACCCAAGATATCATTAATAAGTCGGTTAATGACAAGATAGACATAATGGAAATTATCTTGTTTCACTTAGAATAGAAAAAGGTAGTTTTCTATTTATCATAGGATTAGTAAAGGAAATCTAATGCTATAAAAGGTTGTTTAAGTTGTGACTGTGACACCCCGGTTTCAGGACATATATGGTATATGCGGTATATGCGGAGAGGCTTAAAAGAATTGATTTCGCTACCTATATCACCAAAGTGCACTTATCTTTCTGGTCACAGATCTTGAGAGAACTCCAGAGTTAATCGTGCTTGAGCTGGAGTAGTTTCAGGATGGATGACCTACTAGGAAGTCATTTCCAGTACTGTGTGAGTATGGTCAAAATACGGGGAAAGATCGCGTAGTGATTTGCAGGGTCAATAAACAAGACTTCCGAGCCTCCCGAACTAACGCACCGACCGTTGGACATGGTGGGCCCACGGGCCTGAGAGTGGACGGGGGCCCATGGGAGGGGTGGTCGGGGCGTTACAATTTGGTATCTGAGCCTAGACGTTTTTAGGACTTAGAAATTGGATGAATTGAGACTATGTGTTTAATTGTTTATTAGTGGTTAGACAATTAGTAGTCTTAGATCATCCTCTTCGGCCTTTAAAGAGATTCCGCGGTAAGTTGTGTTTTATTGTTTGTGTGACCGCATGTGTTATGGTTTATAGTATCTTAGCTGTGCTTTGATAAGTGCAAAGTCTAATGGCTAGAGTTCCGAGAGGTCATGGCGGTGGTGCCAGAGGTCGTGACCGTGTGGGCCGTGGTCGTAGTCGGGGGCGAGTGAGCATGTTTTTCGAGTGGGTGGCTCAGAGGGAGTCGGCAGAATAGGAGGCTGATTTGCAGACGTATCAGGAGGGATCATGGGGGCAGTGTCAGGGTGTCTGTGGGTACCGGTGGTGGTACAGGAGCAAATGGTGTTGTAGTAGGCCCGGGTGGGGGTGCCGCTCAGGAGTAGCCCAAGGTCCAGATGATCGTTTGGCAAGGGTGTTATCCCAGATTTTGGAAAGGTTACCCAGACCGGTACCATGGCAGATTCTGGTGGCTGAGGAGCATCCGGCTTTTTGAGCGTTTGTGAACCAGTTTGTGAGCATTGGTCCTTTGTCCTTCTCGGGCGGAAGGGGGCCTAGGTTAGCTGATGATTGGAGGATGACAGTTGAGCGTAGGTTTTGCTCTCTCAGTTGTCCTGATGAGTATCAAGTGGATGTAGCGACGCACTTCTTGGAGAGTGATGCACGTCTATGGTGGAAGAGTGTTGAGACCCGGAGGAGGCGGACGGTGTGGACTTGGGGTGAATTCTTGGGCGAGTTTAATGCCAGGTATTTTCCTCAAGAAGTAGTGAATCAGTTGGAATTGCAGTTCCAGAGATTGGTTCAGGGCGACCGGACGGTCCGCGAGTATAATGCTGAGTTCAGCAGGCTAGTGGCCTATACGTGTAGAGGCATAGATGATGAGCGGGCTCAGATGGGTATGTTCGCGGGTGGACTTACACTTGGGCTGAGGAGGGCGTGCAGAGCTTTCAAGTTTGCCTCGAGGGCGGAGCTGGTGGAGGCGGCTGCAACAATTGAGAAGAACCTGAGGGAGCAAGGCGAGGAGTGAGCTGTGGCTCTTTTATCTCAAATTGTGGTTCTCTTGTTTTTTTATTTCAGAATTGTAGCTTTGGCTTTGGTGTTTTGGAATGTTATCAATTTTGTTGGTGTTGAAACGATTATTCCATTTTAAATTTATAAGATGAGTTTTGCTTATATCTTTGGCTGTTGATGGATTTCGTTTTAGTCCGGTAAGTGTTATGATGACATTCTTGGAGTCTGAGATCTCGACCATTCAGACAGAGCGGATGTTTGGCAAAGGATTGCGAAGTTAAGTAGCTATGGTTTTGGAGAGCGAAAGTTGAGTTTCCTAGTCGTGTGCTTCTACAGAAGGAGTTATTGTGGATCCGCCTAAGATTGAGGCTAGCAAGTGAGTAACGGAGATTCATCAAGGGATTGATAGTATGGTGCAGTCTAAGATGACATGGACAGAAGAGATGTCTCATTTGTTGTTTTCAGGAGTGTATGGACAGCCTTGCATAGCTGAAGGAAGTATCAATGAGTACACATGTTTTGGCGTGCCGTGCCGGGTAAGCCTTATGCGTTGTACACCGATGCTTCTGGTTTTGGATTAGTGTTTGAGCAGCAATGGGTTGCAGAGTTGAGCAGCAGTGGGCTGCAGTGTTTGAGTAGCAGTGGGTTGCGGAGTTGAGCAGTAGTGGGCTGCAATGTTTGAGCAGCAGTGGGCTGCAGTGTTTGAGCAGCAGTGGGCTTCGGAGTTGAGCAGCAGTGGGCAGCACTATTCGAGCAGTTGTGGGCTACAGTGTTAAGCAGCAGTGGGCTGCAGTGGGCTGCAATGGTGGGGGCAGCAGTGGGCTGTAGTGAAGGATCTCCTGTGTAGTATTTGTGTGTCTCAGGAGAGTATGGTTAGGGTCGATGCATCGAGAAGTATTATTTTGGAGAATCTGGTCTCTTAGAATAGGACGTTCAGATGCGTAGGCGAGCGTATGCCTATAGATGGGTTCGCTGAGTTTCTGGTTTTGGTTTGGACCGTTGAGGCAGTTCTAATTGCTGATGTTTATGGGAAGTTAGTTATCATTGCTCTCGGGGCTGCGGTCTCGAGTAACTCATCTACCGTTGGAGACTTTTGGTCTCTTGTTTCTTGCTCGGGACTGAGGTTCCAGTATGAGCATTGGGTTGGTGGTCCCTGTGGTGGACCTTAGTATAAATATCGGGTGACGGGTAGGTCTCTTGAAGGGAGTAGAGTTCCCTGCATTTCTTTGGAGTGAGTGGCCTCCAGAGACTTATTTGAGACAGGTGGATTCCTGGTACACCATAAGTGGCTGGTATGATTGTTGCTATGGATCTGTCTTGAGAGCAAGGTAATGAGTTAGGAGTAATAGATGTTTGGGAAGACGTGTGTATAAACATAGGTTTAGATACGAGTACTGGGGTCGGGTACGGATTCCTGATGTTTTTGATCAAGTAGGGTCAAGTTTTCAGTCTTGGATTGACGGTTTGCGGGATTCGAGGTCGAATCCAGATTAGTAGGGTAGAGTTGTAACATCCCGAAACCAAAGTATAGATTTTGGTCAGGGGTGTTGATCGACACCAAGGCAAGGTTACAGTCGACACCAATGTTTTTGGTCAAAATCGGTTTGATTTAAAATCATCCGGTTTGTGCGCGGTTTGGGAACGCAGCCCTAGGTCGGGTTATTTATAGTTCCAGCCATAGTTGCACGATTTTTCAGAGAATTTTGAGAGAAAGAAGTCGTGATTCGGGTATTCGAGGGAGAATCGAAAGGTTTGTGATCCGTTCTTCGTCGGTTTCACTAAGAGTTTTCGTGGGATCCTTAAGGGTTCGTTTGTGGAGTATTATGGGCGATTTCTCGGTGATTTCCTGCGAGTTTCATCGCTGATTCGTCGTTGTTCAATTCCTCCTACCTTTTCAATTCGTGTAATCGAGGTGAGTGCGCGATCATGGATATGGGAGTAGGTTATTAGGAATATGGAATGATTGTTTGTGTGAATTTGATCGTTTCTATGATTATCTGTGTGATTTGTATGTCTGGAATCGTGTTTGATCTCGCGTGATGAAACAGAATCGAGTCGCGTGAGGATTTGACTCGATTTAGGTTTTCTGCGAGAGGTGTCGATCAACACCTAGTGGTAGTGTCGATCGACACCACTGTTTTATGATCGTGAGGATCGAGTGCTGGAATGCAGTGTCGATCGACACCAAGTGGGAGTGTCGATCGACACCACTTATTTTTAAATGCTGATTTTGGTCATTTTTGTGGATTGTTGCTTAATCGCGTAGAATTGAAAATCTATTTTCCCTTACTATGTATCTGGTAGACGGGATGACCACTCCACTAAGTATTTATTAAATACTTACGCAACTCTGTTTTTCCTTTTGAGTTGCAGGTAACATAAATGCGTGATCGCAGAATCAAGGCCGGTGAAGAGGATGATAGGATGTTTTATTTGTTCCTGTTTAGTCTAGTAAAACCTGGTGGTTAGGTTGCTAGATTTTTAGTATTATTTCTGGAATTTGTTTTATGGAATTAAATTCATGGTTTGTTGATTTAATATTTATTGAATTAATTTATGAGAATTTCCGCAACTGTTTAAAAAAAATGTTGGTTGTTTCAATTCGGTATCAGAGCGAACCCTGACATCTATGAAGTCAGATTGTTGGGAGAATTATCTTGGTATGCGCAACAAGGACGTTGCAATTTGTTAGTTGGGGTGATTGTGACACCCCGGTTTTAGGGCATATATGGTATATGCGGTATATGCGGAGAGGCTTAAAAGAATTGATTTCGCTACCTATATCACCAAAGTGCACTTATCTTTTCGATCACAGGTCTTGAGAGAACTCCAGAGTTAATCTTGCTTTAGCTGAAGTAGTTTCAGGATGGATGACCTACTAGGAAGTCATTTCCAGTACCGTGTGAGTGTGGTCAAAATACGGGGAAAGATCGCGTGGTGATTTTTAGGGTCAGTAAACAAGACTTCCGAGCCTCTTGGACTAACGCAACGACCGTCGGACATGGTGGGCCCACGGGCCTGAGAGTGGACGGGGGCCCATGGGAGGGGCGGTCGGGGCGTTATAGTGAAATCTTAGAACAAGAATGAATTAAGATCTTTGTGTTTTGTTTTTGAGAGAGTTTTCTAAACATCAATAAAGAGAGTTAGTCTTTATTCAAGCTAAGATTATTCTTTCTATACTTTATTTGGTATCAAAGCGGTTAGGATCAATGATCCTGAAGGTTTTGAAGCACGAAGATCATACGAACGGATGGTCGTCGTAACCGAGCCATGGGAGACAACAACACAACAATTTCAAAATGATCAAAGGACCTTGTTCCCTCATCGATCCAATGTCATATGCTTCCATCTTCTAACTACACGGTATGGGCTATGAAGATGAAGGTTCTGTTGCGAATTCACAAGGTATGAGAAACTAGTGAACATGTTTCAACTCAATCCGAGAAGAACGATATCGCAATAAGATTGTTATTCCAAGTTATTGTGGGGGTCGAAACCAACACAATTAGAATTTGTAAGAGTTCGTGAGGGAATTCGGAGATTTCTATGGTAAGCTAGGGTTTGCAAAGGATTTGAGAAAGAGATGTTGTTATTGATGAAAAAATTGAGTACAAGGTTTTTCTGTGTAAGAATTCGGATCCCCTTTAGGGTTGTACAAGAGAGGTATATATAGCTATTCCTAAGGCGGCTGCTTCTTCCCATCCTCTGCGGAGTCGGTCACATTGTCATTGTGGGCTTCGCGTCCGGACCGGGCTATCGTCACGTTACTGGGCTCGAAGGCTTTTGGATAGACACTGCAATTGAGGAGTGAAGTGAGCGATCGGCCCATGGCGAGCCGACAGTCGGGTCGCGACCGAGGGCTCGGTCGGTCCGGAGTGCTCGGTCGGTCCGGAGTGCTCGGTCGGTCCGGAGTGCTCGGTCGGTCCGGAGCGCTTGGTCGGTCCGGAGTGCTCGGTCAGTCCGGAGCGCTCGGTCGATCCGGAGTGCTCGGTCTGTCCGGAGTGCTCGGTCGGTCCGAAGCGCTCGGTCGGTCCGGAGTGCTCGGTCGGTCCGGAGCGCTCGGTCGATCCGGAGTGCTCGGTCGGCCCCGAGTGCTCGGTCGGCCTCGCCTAGACCCGGTCCTTCCCCGCTTCGCTTAAGTTCCCATTTCCATGTGCTCCGCTCCGCAGGAAGATTTAGGTTCCGCTAGGCATCCTTTGTTCAGGATCTGGAGAGCCATCTCTTTGAGTGATTTGCCTTTAGATGTTAATGCTGAGGGGGTGAAAACCGACCCCAACAGTTAGCCCCCCAGCTCGGTAGTGTTAGAGCTAACAGTGCCGAGTTTGAAGATGTGTTAGATATTAGCATTACCGTCTGAAGGTGTCTGCCTATCTTGTCTGCAGTACGCTTAAGTACTCATCTTGTTCAATACTCCCCCTCAAGTTCATACAACAAAGTGGAGCATGAACTTGGAAGACACTAGATGGTGGCCTCGTTAAAACCTTAGTAGGGAAAACCCTTTGGGACAAAACCTCTACTTAAGGGAAAAGAGTGCCACGCATAGTGATGAGGGGATTTGAACAAGGAACATGGTTCATTGTGGATCCCTTGCCATTGCTTGGCCTTGGCGGATCCAATGAGGGTTAGATACCCAGCCCGGTTGTGTTAGAGCTAATAATGGTGCCGAGTTAAAAGAAGCATCGAATATCGGCGTTAACGTTTGAAGTCAAAACAATTGTCATCTACAGTAGTAGAGAGTGACTTTTTCGCAAGAGGTTTTAGGACTCTGTAAATGTTGTGAAGATTTTAAGACTTCCTGCTTCGTCTGCTGAAGCTGCTGCGTTGCTGCAGTACAAAGAACTCATCCAGTCCTTTTGCTCATGAATGAGGCTTGTTTGCTCATGAATGAGGCTTCGTTTGCTCACGGATGAGGCTTTGCTTGCTCATGAATAAGGCTTGTTTGCTCATGAATGAGGCTTCGTTTGCTCATGGATGAGGCTTCGCTTGCTCATAAATGAGGCTTCGTTTGCTCATAAATGAGGCTTTGTTAAGAAGAGAAAACGCAAATGCGCTCATGCTTCTCATCTGCCAACGTTGTTGTTGGGCTTTGCAAAATGGTGCTGCTCTTCTAGACACGTCTGTCTGAGAGCAAGTTCACCTTGACTCAGACCAGCGCTTGTCCCGGGTTTTGGAGTGACACGTTCAAGTATAATCTGAACGGAGGTCACTAGCAGCTGCATTACCAACGGTGTTGTTGGGTTTCGGAGTGACACGTTCAAGTATAATCTGAACGGAAGTCACTGGAATTTATATAGCGCGCTGTATCCGTTGTGGATGTCATAGTGTTCGTATCTCTGCACTGTTGATGTGGCCAGCAACAACAGATACAGAACGACTCTACTCGAATAAAGCTGTGATCGGTCCAAAAAGGACAAGTTTCCTCAAAAGGAACTAGCTGTTCTCATGATGAGTGCTGTAGCGAGTGTTAGCGATTGACGATAGAGTAGTCAATAATTTTGTTAAGGAGTGGCATACGGGTACCCCACTCCCCCTCCCCTTTTTAGACGAAAGAGGGTAACTGAAGTCGTCTAGAGACTGTGAAAACACTCACTCCCCCCCCGAAGGCGGAGGAGATCAAGTGAGCTCGTACGGAACGAGGCTGAAGGAAAACATTCACTCCCCCCCAAAGGTGTAGGAGATCATGTGGAGCTCATCCGGAGATGAGGCGTCGAAAAAGGTGGTGGTGTCGCAGTCTGGGTGGGTGTTTTGTTTGCTTTGAGTCTTTGTCGTGCTGGTGCCGTAGTCGCTGCAGATACGTTTTGCATCCATGAGGTGAGATAGGCATATCGATGAGTCTGCATGGTGGACTTGAGTGTTGATGAGCCCACGAGGTGAAGAAGTGGAGATGGTTATGCTTTGGCACCAGCTCAGTATTGAAATTGACGGCGAGATCCAGTCAAGTAGCGACAAGCTTGCAAGGTGAATTCGGCAGGCAAGAGCATGAGCTTAGCCCGATCAGGTGACGTGAGCGCGGGCTCGCTCCGAGCTTGCGACGTGAGGCTAGCTTTGGGTCGGACGAGCGAAGCGAGTGCGGCTTCGGTCCGGTCGGATGACTCGAGCACGGGCTCGGATCGATCGGAGGACGTGAGCACGGGTTCAGATGGATCGAGCGATGCGAGCGCATGCTTGGATGGATGAGGACACGCGAGCGCATGCTCGCATAGATGAGGACGTGCGAGCACGGGCTCGGTTCGGGTGAGCGCCGCGAGCACGGGCATGGCTTGGTGCGGCGAGGATGCGAGGGCGCGAGGGCATGAGGGCGCAAGAGCGCGAGGGCGCGAGAGCGTGAGGGCGCGAGAGCGCTAGGGCGCGAGGGCGCGGTCGCGAGGTCGCAGTCGCGAGGGCGCGAGAGAGCGAGAACGCGGTCGCAGTCGCGAGGTCGCGGTCGCGTGGTCGCGGTCGCAAGGTTGCCAGGGCGCGGTCGCGAGGTCGCGGTCGGGAGGTCGCGGTCGCGGTCGCAAGGCACAAGGCGATGGGAATCGGAGCTGAGGGCGATGTCTTGACACCGAGAGCAACGGGGACCAATGGACGATCGGGGCAAGGACATGATGGTAACGGAAGAATCATCGTGATGACTGATGGGGCCTAATGCCTGGGCGGATCTGAAGTCGTCGCAGCTGGTTATGAGTACTCGACATCAAATTTACTACCTCGCGGGATCCTTTTCTCAGGTCTGACGATGTTGATGCTGATCTCTCCGTTTGGCTTGACAGACGAGGGCATGAGGTGGAGGTAAGTCCTCTGGGACAGTGCAATCTGTCCGAGGCGGCAGTTCCTTGTTCTGGTTCATTCGATAGGTTCGAGGCGTGTTGAAGCCGAGACGTGTTGGACGGACACGGGATCTCTGGCGTGTCTTTCTCTTGAGCGCTCGTAGCTCGCTCATCATAGCTTCGTTGTGCTTCTTCTGATCCCGTGCTTTCTTCTCTAGCGTCTCGAGCATCTGCTTGATCTCCGTGGTAGCCGTCAAGTTGCTAACAGCGCGAGGCGCGGTGTTCTCCACAGAGTTCTCTATTGCCTCATTGTTTCTGTGAGACGAAGACCCTTCGCTGCTGACGGTATTGTTTCGTGACATGGCGATGATGTTCTGAAACCCTAGCTCTTGTGTGTCAGAAATTCTCGAGTTTCCCCTTAGTCGGCGCCAAATTGTGGGGGTCGAAACCAACACAATTAGAATTTGTAAGAGTTCGTGAGGGAATTCGGAGATTTCTATGGTAAGCTAGGGTTTGCAAAGGATTTGAGAAAGAGATGTTGTTATTGATGAAAAAATTGAGTACAAGGTTTTTCTGTGTAAGAATTCGGATCCCCTTTAGGGTTGTACAAGAGAGGTATATATAGCTATTCCTAAGGCGGCTGCTTCTTCCCATCCTCTGCGGAGTCGGTCACATTGTCATTGTGGGCTTCGCGTCCGGACCGGGCTATCGTCACGTTACTGGGCTCGAAGGCTTTTGGATAGACACTGCAATTGAGGAGTGAAGTGAGCGATCGGCCCATGGCGAGCCGACAGTCGGGTCGCGACCGAGGGCTCGGTCGGTCCGGAGTGCTCGGTCGGTCCGGAGTGCTCGGTCGGTCCGGAGCACTTGGTCGGTCCGGAGTGCTCGGTCAGTCCGGAGCGCTCGGTCGATCCGGAGTGCTCGGTCTGTCCGGAGTGCTCGGTCGGTCCGGAGTGCTCGGTCGGTCCGAAGCGCTCGGTCGGTCCGGAGTGCTCGGTCGGTCCGGAGCGCTCGGTCGATCCGGAGTGCTCGGTCGGCCCCGAGTGCTCGGTCGGCCTCGCCTAGACCCGGTCCTTCCCCGCTTCGCTTAAGTTCCCATTTCCATGTGCTCCGCTCCGCATGAAGATTTGGGTTCCGCTAGGCATCCTTTGTTCAGGATCTGGAGAGCCATCTCTTTGAGTGATTTGCCTTTAGATGTTAATGCTGAGGGGGTGAAAACCGACCCCAACAGTTATCCCGGAGACTCTTATCTTGCAAGTTGGCGAAAAAGACTCTCCAAAGAAAGGAGATATGGGAAGCAATCAAATCACAAAACATTTGTGTTGATCGTGTCAAGGAAGCAAGCCTGCAAACTTTAATGCCAGAATTTGATAGACTTAAGATTAGGCCTGGCCGAAATAACCGGATCCAAAATCCGAACCCGAACACGACCCAAAAATAAGGGTTCAGTACGGATATGGGTTATGCATTTTACCCGATCGGTTTTGGTGTAATAGAAAATTGGATAACCAAACCTGATCGGTTATTAACCTAAATCCGAAATTAACCGAAAGCTAACCGAACATATACAAACACACATCTATACACAGTAAACGCAGCCCAAATTACACTCTAACTCACTCATTTCTTTCATTTTTTTCGCTTGAATGTTTTGAAAGTAAAGCTAGAGGAACGATCAAAGAGCTAAAGCCATAAGAAAAAAAGTATTCAAGCTTTCATCTTCATTTAACCCGGAGAAGACGATTACAAGATGTAGAGATTTAGACTAAAGAAGCTTCTAATAGGTCAACACATTTGATGGACTATTGACTAATTTTGAGGCCCATTGATTTTATATGGCCCAATCAAGTCTTTAGTGGAAACCTCTGATACATAAAGAGTCTTCGAATCCTGTTATGGTCGTGCCTGTTCTTCTTCCAATCTTCAATGGAAACTACTTTTTGCGAAATCGAAGCAAAAACAGAGGATTTAATCCCCACCAAAACCTCTAAACTAACTGGAAAAACAAAAATCACATGATGAAGAAGAAGAACTCTTGACATAGAGTCGGGTCAATCGGATATACCCAAACCCGAAATTACCAGACCTGAACCTGACCCGAATAGATATAATACCCGATCGGTTCAAAGACCCCTAAACCGAAATAACCAAAAATCCGAAATACCCGACCCGAACCCAATCGGGTATCCGAACGTCCAGCCCTACTTAAGATGATGGAGAAATAAAAGATCGACAGCTTTGCGGGAAAGCTATCAGAGCTAACATCAAAATCGGCTGCACTTGGACAAACTATTGAAGAACCTAAACTTGTAAAGAAGTTTTTTGATAGCTTGCCAAGAAGCAAATTTATTCACATCATCGCCTCGTTGGAGCAAGTTCTAGATTTAAAGAAAACATGCGTTGAAGATATCATAGGAAGACTCAATGCCTATGAAGAACAAATTTTTGATGAGGAGAATCGCGAGGATACACAAGCCGAACTGATGTTTGCGAATTCGGACCATACCTATTCAGGTTCTCAAGAGAGAGCACATGGAAGAAGAGGCAGAGGATACATAGGTCGAGGCAGAGGAAGATTTGATTCACGAAAACGCACAAATCAAACCGATCAAAATCAAACCAAAGAGAAGGATAGATTGAGAGTGGTTTGTTTTAGATGTGACATACCTGGCCAATTTGCTTCGAGGTGCCATGAAAGAACACAAACTAGACAAGAGGCAAATAAGGTAGAGACGGAAGAAGCTGAACCAACACTTTACATGCATGAAGTCGTGTTTAGGCCTGGGAATTCGGATAATCGGTTCGGATTCGGATGATATCCATCAGATTTCGGATGATCTTGATCCATTAAGGAACCGAATTAATTTCGGTTTGGTATCGGGTCGGATATGTTCGGTTTCGGATCGATTCATATATATTTAATTGAAACTGAAATCAAAATACGAATATGAAAAACACGAAATCAAAATCAGAAAACGATAGCTTTTTTTAGAATTTTTGAGAATACGATTAGTCTTATACAAATTTGAAATCAAAATCGAGAAACAAGATTACGAATGAATAAACTAAGATCAGAAAGAGATAAGAGTTCAGAATGGCGTTGTACCTCCGATCGATTTCTCGATGTCGCAGATGTTGAAGATGAGACTAAATCTCTACTCTTTGGAATTTCCAGTTTTTCTGACTTAGATTAGCTTTAGTGTTTAATTTTTGCACATCAAAATTGAAAACTCGGAAGAGGAATCGACAAGACTCGGTCGGGAAACAGAACAATCAATGAATAATAAAACCCTAGTATATATTTTTGGAAAACATACATTAAGTGTATTCGGATAATCGGATATATCCATTGGTTTTCGGATAATATCCATCAGATTTCGGATATTTTGGATAATTGAAAGTCTCATCCATTGGTTTATATGGGCAATATCTGAATCCAAACCAAACCGGTCATATCGGATCGTTGTCGGATCGGATTATCGGTACCGGATAAAATTCCCAAGTCTAGTCGTGTTGTTGAATGAGGAGAGGATCATTCCGGAAAATTATGTGACTAATACAAGGAAAGAAGGAATCTGGTATCTCGACAATGGGGCAAGTAATCACATGACCTGCATGAAGATGTATTTCTCAGAACTCAAAGAGAATATCAAAGGCAAGGTGAAGTTTGGAGATGGTTCGTGTTTTGAAATAGAAGGAAAATGGTCAATTCTATTTCAAAGCAAAACAGATGAGCATACACTTGTTACTCATGTCTATTATATTCTCGAACTCAAGAGCAACATCTGAAGTTTAGGACAAGCTACGGAAGTCGGGTCTGATGTGAGGATGAGACAAGATTACCTAACCCTTCATGATTCGAGTGGAAGACTCTTGGTAAAGGTAATGAGATCTCCTAATAGACTTTACAAGATAAATCTCAAAATCAGAAAACCGATTTGCTTACACTCAAGGATCGACGATGAAACGGATGAAGAGTCTCAAGACGGAGGTGAGCTACCTCAGCCCAAACCTCAGCTCCAACCTCAAGACGGAGGTGAGCTACCTCAACTCCAACCTCAACTAAGAAGATCAAGCTGTCAAGTAAATCACCCTAGTTACCTTGATAATTACGTTCTTCTAGTTGAGTTAGAATGTGAGAAGCTTCTCTTGTTAATCAACAATGAACTTATAAACTACCAAGAAGCGAAGCACTCTATTGAATGGACAAAGGCGTGTCTAGAAGAGATTGATTTGATTAACAAGAACAAGACTTGGTCGTTACTTGACAAACCAGTTAAAGTTATTGATCTTAAATGGGTATTCAAGATCAAGAGGAATGCAGATGGTTTGATCAATAAACACAAAGCTAGACTCATTGCAAAAGGATATCTACAACAATCGAGAATCGATTTTGACGAAGTATTTGCACCGGTGGCTAAACATCAATAAAGAGAGTTAGTTTTTATTCAAGCTATGATTGTTCTTTCTATACTTTAAAAATTAGTCTATAATTATTCAGTCTTTTTTCTTCTCTGTCCTCTCAAGTCCTTTTTTTCTTATTAAAACACTTTTATATCAAATTTTCTATCGTTATTGCATAATAATTTTTGCTTTTCAGTTTTTATAATTAGAAATTTATCAAAAATCTATTTCACAAATTTTGTTGCTTAAATAGTTTTTTTTATGAATCTAAAATTAATCTGCATTTGTTTGTATTATTAATATTATTAAACATAATATTATTTTTTTATTTTGTTTATGGCATTATAAACTTTAGGCACGGTTTTGAGTAAACGCATTACTTCTATGATCTACTGTAACTTTTTAAAAATTATTTACTTCGTGTTTTTTGTTGTTGCTGCTGTTGTTCCTTAAGTCAGCTTGAGTGTTGTCTCCTATTTTATAAAATTAGTCATATAATAAAGAAAATAAAACCATATTTCTAGCCTATAAGTGGTGGTGTATAGTGTAACCGATTCACTTCACCACCATCCTTCTTCTTCTTTATTTACCAATACCGTTTCGGAATCTGTGTTCCAAGTAATGCAACCAAGACAAGTTGGAGAAGAAGAAACAATCAAAGAGTAAGACTCTCAAAATGTCTTGTAATAATGGCTTAGCTTTCTTCCCTTCAAATTTCAGTCTCCAAAACCATCACCAAGAAGAAGAAGAAGAAGATCATCCCCAATCTCTTCTTCCTTCTTGCACTCTACCTCAAGACTTCCATGGTACATCAAACTTTCATTCCTCTGTTTTCTTCACTTCTCTCCGTTTCTCATGACCTCCTCTGTTTTTAGGGTTTCTTGGTAAAAGATCTTCAATGACAATGAACAATGTACAAGGGTTTTGTAATTTAGAGATAAACGGAGAGGAAGAGTTTTCAGATGATGGATCTAAGATGGGAGAGAAGAAGAGGAGATTAAACATGGAACAACTGAAGACTCTAGAGAAGAACTTCGAGCTTGGTAATAAACTCGAGTCAGATCGAAAATTAGAGCTAGCTCGTGCCTTGGGATTACAACCTAGAAAAATCGCAATTTGGTTCCAAAACAGAAGGGCTCGATCCAAAACCAAACAGCTCGAGAGAGACTACGATACGCTTAAGCGTCAATTCGATAGTCTCAAAGACGCTAACGAAATTCTTCAAACTCAAAATCAAAAACTTCAAGCTCAGGTAAAAATTGTATATACTATAATTTCAAATTTTTTTTTTTAATTGAATGTAAAATTGTATTCAAACGAAACTATGATTTAGAACTTGGCTATGTTTTTTGTTTGTGAAAGTATACAGGTAATGGCATTAAAAAGCAGAGAAGCAATAGAAACAATTAATCTGAACAAAGAAACAGAAGATTCATGTTGTAACAAAAGTGAGAACATCTCCGGTGACATTAGACCGCCGGAGATCGACGGGCAGTTCGTCGGAGGCCATCATCCACCGTCTTCACCAACAACTACAACGATGCAGTTTTTTCAGAATTCTTCGTCAGAACAGAGAATGGTGAAAGAAGAAAACAGTATCAGTAACATGTTTTGTGGAATCGATGACCAATCTGGTTTTTGGCCATGGCTTGACCAGCAACATTACAATTGAATGTGGTCGACCCTTTTCTTCATTTATTTAAATTTAAAATTTTTCTTTTTTTTCAAAAGTGAATCCATTTTCATGTTTCAAGAATCTATAATTAGTCTATATGCACCAAATAAGCAAAAATATCACACTGGCATTTTCGGGTAATGACTCATGAGATGTAAAAGAATGGGGAAAATATTCATCATATCATTTAGGGGTGGGCAAACGGGAATATAGGGCGGGATCTAACGGGACGAGATTTATGGGACTAGAAAAATACGTCCCATTTAAAATTCGGGACTGGAATGGGATGGAACGGGATGGGACGGGAACGGGACAGGAACGGGACGGGAAGTCCCATAGAATAATCGGACTCAAAAATTAGATTAAACGATGCTTCAATTTGCAAATATGTATACAACATGCTTTTCCAATTTATCAAAAGCATGTTCGAATTAAAGAAAATTCAATTGTATTCCATAAAAGTTAAAAATTTAAAATAAAACCATAATCTTCAAATTGAATCAAACTTAAACCACATAAATATCACAAATATCATGAATAAAACAAAACTGAATAAAAAAATGATCAATGAAAAAACAAGTTATATAATACAAACAGAGGAACTCAAAGTCTCAAACTACAGAAACAAAGTATATTCAAATAAAAAGAACAAAAGCTTTATAGGAAAAGCACCGACAACAATCAAACAACAAGAATAAACAAAGAGATAGAGAAAAATCATAATCAAAGTGAAGTGAAAGGATTCTTGCCTCTTTGTGTAGCTCTGAGTAAAGAAGAGCAACCCTAAAAATTGTTTTGTTGTAATTAGGTTTACTCTTTATTTATATTCTATTCATTGTCAAATAATCTTGGCATATTGATGTTAATTATTACTTAATATATGACATAATACAATTCATCATTTTTTAATATATATATATATATATATATTTATAAACTAATACTTATATTTATCTCAAACGGGATTTTCAAACGGGATTTTGGGATATCTGTTCCCGTCCCGTCCCGTCCCGTCCCGTCCCGGTCCCAATTGGGACTTGAAAGCTTGTCTCATATGGGAATACGGGAAATATAAGGGACGAGAATTCGGGAACGGGTACGGGACGGAACGGGACGGGAATTATGCCCACCATTATGACATATAATAATTAATCATATGGGCCCGATAACTTTCTATGATTAGATACTAGAAAGTCTGAACCATGTGGTTGTAATATCGTACAACTCATATCCAGAAACGTTAAGAAATAAAATTTAAAAAATCACAAAAATTTAAACTTTTGCGAAATAAGGTAAAGTTTTTTTTTTTTTTTTTTTTTTTTTTTTTGCAATTGTAAATCAGTTTATCAAGATAAAGATCAAAAAGAATAGCCATGATCTTAAATAGATCATGAATAATTACGAGCCAGCTTTAGTTACATACTTACATCATGAATTCCAAAGTCTACTTTTGTTTTACTGGTACCATATTTTGTTAGCAGTCTTTTCTGCATTTTAATCTGGTTAATGTTGATTCGATAACAATTCTAGTTTTATCTTTTTGAATTATGAACGGTAGAATTCCTCTATATAAAATAGTATGGTTATATAGTAATGGTATGAACGGTAAATTTGCTAGTGGACTAAATGTGAGGAAAGAGTAAAAATAAACAGTAAATAACAAATTAGAGTAAATGTTCCTTCCATTAAAACCAAGTGGGATATTTTACACTATATTCAGCCATTTTAAAGTGAAAACTTTTTCAGCTGAAAAAATCTTAAATGATACTCCCTCCGTTCTCTTTTGTGTGCTGTTCTAGAATTTTCACACTTATTAAGAAAACATTTTAATTTTATTTATAAATATCTTTTTTTTTGCACTAAACAATTTTCTATAACTTTAATCCAATAGTAAGTTAATAAAACTAATTAATGTGTCTTGAAATTTACAATTCATCATTATTTGTTCATTAAATTTGCATTGAAAATGTAAAAAATTAATCTTTTAGAAATATTTTTTTTCCAACATCAATTAAAAGAGAATGGAGGGAGTAATATATTAGAGTATCTCTAATCCATCTCTATATTTTTCCTTAAAATAAAATAAAAAATAGTATTTTTTTATTTTCACTCTAATTCACTTTCATTTCCATCTTTTGAAATAGAGATTTTTACATTTTTCTCTATATTTTCACTCCTATTCAAAATATCTCTAAAATAAAGAAAATATATTGCATTCTCAAAATTAGAGGGACATTAGAATGAAAATAGAAAAATGTTTTTTATTTTTCTTTTAGAGTAGAAAATAAAAATTTACATTATAAATGGTTTTAGAGTAAAATGAAGTAAAATTAATTTTACAGATTCGGAGGAGAGGATGCAGACAAATAAGGTTGGAAAGTGGTCATTCTCTTTCTGAAAATGGACCCAACAAAATTTACACTTTCATCTTCTCTAACATTACCCGACGACTCCAAATATTATTCAAAATGAGCCATCTCATAGAAAAACATATATATTACTTTATTTTTCTCTTTTTTTCCACAAGAAACAAATATTTATTTAATTTTTATGATTTAAAGAGGATCCATCATTGAAACATCGAACGACGAAGTTTCAAAAAAAAAAAAAAAAAAAAAACATCGAACGACGATTTATTGAAAAAACGTTTTTAGACACCAGATTTTGGTGGAGTGTTAAAATGTCCATATGGTATTTCTAAACAACATAGGTTGTTTAGCAAAAAAAAAAAAAAAACACAACATAAGTTAAGTCAAGCCCCTTAAACTGTTGGCGATCTTATTGTTTAACAAGCAGAAATAACTAAAGTGAAAAAAAAAATTAAATGGTTTAACTGATCTTTTGTTGTTGTTTTGTTTATAGGAGACGAGACTCTTCTATATGTATTTGACTTCGAGTTTTGTTGGATCATACTTCACAGAATATTTTCGCTTTTATAGATTACATGTAGTTTTCATATTTTCTTAGTACTATAAAAATGATGGTTTAAATTTTCAATATAACTATGTACATGAGATATTGTGTACAATGAGAACCTAAACTATAGTATATACAATTATGAATTAACTACAATAACTCCCTATATAATGTACATGAGATATAATGTATAATGAGAACTTAAACTCTTTTAAACATAAAAAACTTGTGGAAAATGGAAAGGTTATTAGAATTTTATTGCTTTTTAAAAAAAATATTACAGTTTCAATTTTTTTATTAGTTTAGGCCTTAGGGATGGGTTAAAATATTGATTGGGGAACAAGAAAGCGACAGAGTCTTAAAGCCAAGATGATTATCTTCGTATTTAAACATGACAACTAAATGCCGAGGGAGATCAAGCTCGTAAGATGGGTAATTTATGTTTATTTAATACAATCATGTGCATTCCTTAATCTAATAATATCAGGTTTGCTGCAAAGAACTTAAAATATTCTCTTGGTTAATTTTAAATTTTCGGAACTTTGGATAACATTTCTACATATGCCAACACGTAGTTCCACTCCTCTAAGAACAAAACTATTAAACTTAAACATTATATAATTTTATAAGTCTAACCAAATTAAGAAATACCCGTAAAAGAAGAACTGGGTTATGTGGCCATGTGCTTGGAGGTTTAGTTCCCTAATTAAGTACTCACGTCCAATGGACAAGCCGAACAAAAGGTAGAACTAATTAACTCCCAAAAAATTAATAAATAATGTTGTATAATTTTGTTATATGCAACCGTTATAAAAAGATTTGTAGTGTTTTAAAAAATAGTGACTTAAGTGAATACTACTCTATAACGATGACTAACAATGAAAAAAACACCAACTAACATATAGAAAAAAGAAAAAGCAAGCCCAAAACCGGCGAAGACGAATACGATTAATTAAAATGCTATTATATATAAATTATCCATGTCATATCTATTTCCTGTTTAGTCTCATTTCTAACCAAACAAGGATCATTTCTTGTAAATTGTTTTTTAGTTTGCTGAATAAATAATGTAGCATTTTAAAAACAAAAAACAAACAGAAAAAGAGAGAAAAAAAAGAGAGAGAGAGAGATAGGATTGGGATGCATGTGACTTGGCAATGACATGAGGATAGTGGTTCGATGTTTTGGACTTTGTTTAAAGAGTTGGCAGATGATCATTCGTTGCCATTTCACATTGCAACGCACTTTAATAGTATTTTTTTCTTAGTGAGCAAAAAAATAGTATCTTTCTTTTGTCAGTGGTCGAAATTACTATTGTTTTTACGGACGTATAGACTGATAAACTAAAAAGATAAATGATAAATTTTTTTAATCGAAAAGAAAGCTAGAGTTAAATTCGAACCGATCAGTTTACTGATACTAACCGAGCCAAACCGAGACTGCCAAGCTAAAATATGTGGGATGCCGATCGGTTTTCAGATATCAACCGAAACCAAACTTTGATTCGGCTCGATGATTATGCCCTTTTGTTTAGACATTTTCTCTTTTTATTTTACCAATCAGCTGTATCATTCCATTTATGGCAATCAGATCGGTGAACGTAGAAATTGAGTGTACCTCTGTTTCTACGCCATAATTTGCATACACAAATATGTCAGCTCGGGGAAGGTAGAAATTGTGTGCGCCCTTGTTTCAATCCAATTTACTATTTATAAATCCAAAGATTCAATCCAAACTATTAACTTTTTTCTTTCTTTTTTTGATCTTTTAGTTTTAATCTTTTTATTAACTCTTTTTTTTTTTAACTATTCGCATAATCGCAATCGTCCGGGACGTCAGTTTTTGTAAAAATGAGTTTTTGATTTAGAATGGTTTCAAATAACACAAACTGTATTAAATAGTTCTTATGATTGTTTTCAAACGCATACAAGCACAATTGTTGTCTAATTGCATTTCATCATTAGGCCCATTTCAGTAAAAGGCTAAATCCTCACAACAATCATCTACCAAAGTAATATTTCCGAATAAAAAGAGAAAAACTTAAGACCTTTTGAAATGTGAACCACGTACGGTAGGTTTTGGTACATTTTAATTGTAGGCTAGGTTTGAGGGAAAAAATAAATAAATAATGGATAGGGGTTATGAAAACCCAATATTTAAGGGATTTTTTCTTGGTTCCTAATGATGGTGCACGGTGCCGGTCCTGAAGAATCTAGGGCCCCAAGCTCACTAAAACTTTTGGTCCATTTAAAGTTGATTTATTAAAAGTAATCAGAGATATCTTATTATATAAAAGAGAAGCCTGTCGACGAGAGCGTGACACAAAAGCAAAATTGTAATTCGAGAGATCATGACATGTGTTTAATATTGATTGAGATGATGACATGTGTTAAAACTTAAATTTAGTTAAGTTAAAATAAAATTAAAAATGAAAAATTAACAAAAAGAATTTCCAAGTAATTACTCAAATAATTAAATGGAAAATTTCTAATAGTCTAAACTAATAAAAATAATAATATATGGGATGTAGAGAGGATACAATAAGATGTATATATGTAATTTTTGATAATATAAATGGAAAATTTTTAATAGTCTAAATTAATATAAGTAATAATATATGAGATGCAGAGAGGATATAATAAAATGTATACATGGATGTTTGATAATATTTTTTATATGTTTTCTATCAGGTTACTCACATAAAATTTACTAATTTGTGATTTAATTCTAAAATATTTTAGTTGTTTTACGATTTATTATATAGTTAAAAAAAATATTGAGTATAATCTAAATTATGTTATATATATGATTATGAGTTCACATTATATCAATTATCACATAAGAATTGAGATATAAATGATCTCTATTGATTTATAGTCTATGTTCTATCAAATTCAACGGGTTTTTAATTAAAACTTAAATATTTATTGATAATTTAATGTGTTAATCTACGTATTAACGCGAGCCTTATTCTAGTACCGAATAATTCGAACTCGCGAACAACACACCATTCAAATTTCACATTACCAATAGCGCTACTAACACTTTTGCAGAAAAATTGTCCCCTAAAATAAATAAACATTCGAGCGGTTCCAAACACATGTTTCACGAGCTTCTACACAGGGCAACATTGATGGTGCATTATCTTATGATTCTATGATTTCTATCCACTCCCAGTCGCACTTATTTTTGTTTAAGATAGTTTATTAGAGAGAGGATCGTCATTACACGTTTGTTCCCCTCGATAGACACACAAGTTTTGAATTCGATAAGTCCCAACA
The DNA here is from genome assembly GCA_963576765.1 of Draba incana. Classification (NCBI taxonomy): domain Eukaryota; kingdom Viridiplantae; phylum Streptophyta; class Magnoliopsida; order Brassicales; family Brassicaceae; genus Draba; species Draba incana. The sequence goes on from OY755208.1 coordinate 8,289,660, forward strand.
AACTGCAATTTCACGTGTTATTTCTAATCATTCCCGTTTATTTGGTTACATATATTAATATATATACAACGTGAAAGACAAGCGATAAAGTTGTACAATGTATGGTTCTGGTGAACCTTCTGATTAAATGATCACTTCAAGTTTACAATTACAACTGAAACAACCAAGATTTTTTTTAAAAAAAATTAATTAATCCGAATTAAATATTTCCATAATAATACCTACTTCCTCCGTTTCAAGAAGATAAAAATTTTGAGTTTTTCGCACATATTAAGAAAAACAATTAATCCTCTCTCATAATTGTCTTGATTTCTACAATAAACAGTTTTCAAGAAATTTCAACCAATAGTACTCCAATATTTGTTTTGAAAGTTACAATCTCTTATCAATAAATGGTAAAAAATCATCTTCATGAAACAAACTTAAAAACTCAAAAAATTCATCTTTATGAAACAGATGTAGTAATTCTCAACGATTAATTCTCAACCATCAAACATTCAACAACCAGCAGAAAACACATAATCAATTAAACCAGAAAATACTTAATAAATCCAATACATCATCAAATTCATAACCATTTCTAACATCAATTCCAAGAATTATTAGCAACCTAAACACTAGGTTCTAAATTCCATAAACCCATAAAATACAAGAGAACCTAAATCATCCTCCTCTTCTTGCCATGATTCCACGATCACATTTTATCTTTACCTCCATCACATGGGAAAATGAGATGCGTAACTATTTCATAAATACTTAGTGAGACGGTCATACCATCTACGACCTATCACTCAGGCTAAACGGAATTAATAAAAGTATCAGGACAACGATTCACAAACAAAACACACTCATTAGCCACTGGTTACGATCGACACCAAGCAATGGTGTCGATCAACACCTGTCGCAGAAAACGTTCGGATCGAGCCGTCTCCTCTCTGGCTCAATCGCGAACAGTGACAATCGATCCACCTGCACTAGAAAATCAACAACACAATCCACAAGCATATATCACAAAGAAAACAAGTTAACAATCAATTAGTTCCACAAAAGCACATTATTTTTAATCTAAATCGCTCAGAAGCCATGATTACGCACTCACCTTCACATTTTGGGAATTGGAAATCAATCAACAACACAACTAGCACGAATCACGACCTTAACGAGACCAAAAGCTACTGGTTATCCTTCTCTATCACCTCTGAATCAAAAACGAAAGAGCTTTCCAACAACATATAAATCGTCGCCTAACTCCCTCTGGATCTCTGGCAAAAGCGCCCTCGAAATGGTGTGATCACAAATCCGATTCTTCACAAACCTCTCTTAGGAAAACAAAGATATCTATTAGCACACATGATATGGTCAAATTTACCCTAGACCTACTCTCTCAAATTAAGAGATCGAAAGTAGTACTTAGGGTTATCGAATCCACAGGGAATCAGATTGCACAGTAGATTTTAATGTTCGGACTAAGCTAAGCAGAAAAGATGATATTTAAATTGCAGTAAATAGTAAATCAGGATGATTGCAGTGACTTTAAAACAATAAGAGAAAAACGCTAAGCTTTAGGGAATTCGCAGGAAGAAATCCAAGTTGCAGAATAAGATTACTATTGGGATTGATGAAGTGTAAATTCTAGAACTCGAAACACTGTTGTAAAGTAAATCAACTGTCGTTGCAAATACTATCTATGTTTAAACCCTAGACAACCAACTGTCGTTGCGAAATCAAGTTGATCTAAACAAGCATTTAAATTCAGGTTCGATTGTTCACAAAGATCCAAAGCCAACTGTCATTGCGAATCAGATCTTTGGTCACCTATGATTCAATTCAGGAAATTCAATAATGATGTCTCATCTATTAAACAACCTAGAATTCAGGCCTATATCAGAATTCAAAGCAATCAAGGTGAAAAATATAAATATGATGCAAAATCCCAAAAGTAAATAAATCAACAACTCTTCATTAACCTTTGAAAAATCCCTAAAACCTAACTTGGGAATTACTCAGACATAGACATGAAAGATAAATCCCTATTATAAAAATCTCTAAGTAAAAAAAAGCATAGCCTAAACAATGGCTGAAAACACATATATATAGGTTACAAAAAACATCATGGGCCCAATTGCAAACATCTGGGCTTTTTGACGCGAAAAGGAAATCTTCTAAAACTTGGAATCTGGGCTGGTCTGATGGTCGTGTCGAGCGACACACTTAATCCTGTCGCTCGACGCTTGATAAAAGTTGGTGTCGAGCGACACTGATCTGAATTCTTCAATCCGAACTTGCCACTTTGACTGCTCATTCCGTTAAGCTCCAAAATGCTCCAGTAAACACCAATTGAGTCCAATTCATCCTTGTACCTAATATAAAACATAAAAGACTCCAAAACACCAAAAGACTCTATAAAACAGACATATATCATGGTATAAAACTGGTAAAAACCATGATATATCAACTCCCCCAGACTTAGCCTTTTGCTTGTCCCTAAGCAAAACAGATGTTATCACTCCTTTAGGAACCACATACCTTTCCAAAGCTAATCCGGTGATACTTCGATGTGTCCCTAGAAGTATAGCAGTCCTCCAGATTGAATCCAAACCCCTTAGAGAATCTCAGACTTTCAATCGCAAACCCCTCTAGTTTAATTAAGTACGGTCTCATCGAGGGAATATCGATCGCTGGACCTTCTAGATTCTTTCACTTCCTTGAACACTTTCCTGCGTTTCACCCTCTCTCTTCCCTCTAAAACTGTATCCAATGGCTTTTGCTGAACTTTTTCTTCAAGATTTTTCTGATTTTTGGACTTGCATTTTTTTTCTGTAGATTTTTATTTTATTTTATTTCCTTGGCATCTCTACGATCACTAGATCAGCGCTCACTACTATTGTTCTATGGTGGGAGACAGGGTCATGAGGCTTTTTTCTTTTTGATCTAGGACAGTTGTATTCGTCATTCGGGAATAAGTTTCAAGAGCAGTCCGTCCTTGCTTTCAAGTGTTTGGAAGCTGAATCAAGTCTTGCGATTACCAACGCCCTTGACAAGAGATTAGAGATTCATTAGGGTCGAGGTCTTTGACATCCTTTCTGGCGTTCTCCAGAAATCTGAACTCGCTCTGTTAAACCGATCCACTTCCAGTTACCCACCTCAGTAAACCCAGCCAACTTGCATTGGAAATGGTCCTTGAGTGCTGTTCAAAGCAAGTCTAAAGGAGGTTTTGACTCTAAAAATTTTAAAATTGACTAAAAAAGGCCAAAAGAAAACACAAAAGTCAGCGACTACCTCCCCCAGACTTAAACAACACTGTCTCCAGTGTTATTAAATCCGGAGAAGGCAAAGAAAAAATAGATCAGAAACGAAACGAATGAAAAATCAAGTGGGAGATGTCACCTGGGGGTCGTGTCGAGCGACACGACCTTTCTGTCGATCGACACTCATGGTTCGGTCGCGTCGAGCGACATTAAGTTCCTCGTTGATTGATACAGTTATTTCCATCATGTCAAGCGACACTTATTGCTACGTCGCTCGACACAGTAGTTTGATGGTCATCCTCACTTGTTTTCGAACGTTTGTGTTCCTGAAAATCAAAACAAACACAAAACCAAAACATAAAATTGAAAAAGAAAACTAAAAGCAAAAATAAAAGACATAATTAGTAGACTCACAAGTGGGTTGCCTCCCACTAAGCGATTGTTTTCAGTCATTAGCTTGACTGTGTCTGGACTTCAAGACTTTGGTGGATCTTTTGGAGGTTTTGTTCCTCCTTTATCCTTCAGGAAACTTGTTGTTCGCTTCATTGCACTAACCATTTCAGTTCCCCCGGACTTTGGATAAACAATCCCTGGAAAAAGCTTCAAGGTATTTTCCATCATCTGTTGAATAACGGCTTCTCCTTTCTTCTTCAACTCTTGAGGAATGATGATCTTGAACTTGGAGAATGGTTTTGAAGTTCGCTTATGCTTAACCTTGACGTGATTGACATCTTTGTCATTCTCTTGAGAAGTCCTTGGCTTGCTCGCTTTTGGAATCGCAAGAGTCACAGCAGGAGTATTCTGAATCTTCTTCTTATCATCTCCAGGATCTAAAACCATCTTCTCTCCTTTATGGACCGTCCAACAAGCAATGTCCTTGAGAAGGATCGCTGAATAGAATATCTCCTTGTCAATCCCTGTGAACGATATCCTCTGATTAGGGAAATCCAAGATTGCGCCCACAGTAGCAAGGAAGGATGAACCGAGAACCATTGGCTTAGTAGTCTCGATGATGTAGAAATCAGCTGGCACAAGACAATCTCCTATTCGAATTTGCAAATCTGAAATGAATCCTGCAGGAGCTACTAAAGAAGAATCAACCAAATCTACGAAAGCATTTGAAGGCTGAATATTCGAAAGCCCGAGCTTCTTCACAACATCATGAGATATGACGTTCACGTTCGCTCCAGTATCCAGGAGAGTGCCTTCTAACTCCATTTCATTAATCGAACATGAAACTATGAACTGCCATGGATTATCCATCTTGACCAACTCTCTTAGGACTCGTTTCTCGGCTGCTTTTGGCTCGTCCTCTCTGTAATGACCACTAGCTGATGCACAAGACTTCACATATGCTCTTGGATACGGAAGTGGAGGCTTGTAGACGCGTTCGACAGCATTTACAGATGATTTCGTAAAATCAGGACTAATCTGCAGATCGTGTCGAGCGATACATTCTCTCTGTCGCTCGACACTTGAGATGTGCTCTTGTCGATCGACATCGATAGTCACGTCGATCGACATGCTTGATTCGCTCGTGTTGAGCGACACGAAGTCCTCGTCGCTCAACACAACCTCTGTATTTTTGAAAATTGCGTCAAATTCGTCGAAATAATCATCTTCTTCAACTGCTGGAGGCTCCGTTTCAGACATCCTTGCTGGTCCAGCCTTCAATCTGATCATATTAGAGTGATGCCTCTTCACTGATTCGCTTGTCTGAGCTACTTATGTATCGAGCTTCTTCACATAAATGGTTAAAGACTCGATCTTTCCATTCAGATCCTTGTACACAGAATCCAACTTCCCGTTTAAGTCGACAGTCAACTTCTGCTGTCCTTCCAGCATTTGCTCCATCATAGACTCCATTTTACTCTCTGTAGAAGGAGGAGGTGGTTTCTGGTACGATGAAGATCCGTAATCTCTGGTAAAGATGTTCTGAAAAGGCTTCCGATACGATGAAGAACCATTTCCTTGACTGGTGAACCTCTGATGACCGAATCCATTGACGTATGCTACATCTTCTAGATCGGATTTCTTGACTTGCTGAGCAGATTGAATCGTCTTCTTTCCAGCGAGAAGATCGTGCATTGAGTCCAGCTTCCTTGTAACCTCTGCAAGTTGATTACCATTGACGTTATTTCCAGACTTGCTCCTTTCAAAGTCGAGGTTCTTGGTGCTGTTGCTGTTAGGCAAGTTCTCTTTCAACCTTAGAGCAGCCTCTGGAGAGTTTGTATTAAAGTCCCCTTGGCTTGCAGCATCCAAGCTCACAGTGTATGGCATTGCAATCCCCCTGTAGAATATGTTTAATAACTGAACCTCATTGAAGCCATGATGGGGACAGTCCCTCTGGTAGCGCTTGAATCTATTCCAGGCAACCTTGAATGCTTCTTGATCACCTTGTTTGAAGGTCGTAATCTTGTACCTGAGATCCTCGGACTTCGCATCATCAAAGAAAATTGCTTAAGAAAGCATTCTTCGTGTCTTCCCAATTCGCAAGTAAGCCCGAAGGAAGTGTCCTTAGCCAGCGTTTAGCTTCCCCATGTAGAGAGTACGGGAAAATCTTGCAGAACAGGTAGTCTTCTGAGATCCGTTGGCCTTGATGCTAGATGCAAGATCTTCAAATCTCTCAATATGATCCATCGGATGCTCATGAGGCAATCCGGAGAAAGGATCTTGCGCAACGAACGAGAAGTAGGCTGGCTTGAGCTTGAAGTCATTGTGCTGGAACGATGGAGGTCGAATCGCAGCTCGATTCGCGTAAAACTGCTCTGGTCTGTTAAAATCAGCCAGCGTTCGATTCTGGTCAGGGTGTCGAGCAACACCATCTTTCTGTTGCTCAACACCAGCATCTGCATCCTGTCGAGCGACAGCCAAAGCTTGTCGAGGGACACGTCTCTGTTCCACGCGTCGAGCGACCTCCTCCTCGTGTCGCTCGACATGAGCTTGTTCTTCACGAGCCAGTCGCTCTTCTTCTTCCTCGCGAGCTCGTTGCTGTTCATCCAGCCTCTGTTCATCCTCATTATACCGGTTTCCTTCTCTGTTAAAGAAACCATCCTCTCTCTGAAAGATCATCGTATGCGCAACCATCGTTCCTTACGCCTGAAAAATAAAACAAAAAAGAAAAAATAAGTTAGTAAAGAAAAAACAAAAATAAAAAGTACTTATACAAAATCCTAATAATGTAAATCTAATGGCGTTGATTCCCAGGCAACAGCGCCAAAATTTGATATGGTCAAATTCACCCTAGACCTACTCTCTCAAATTCAGAGATCGAAAGTAGTACTTAGTGTTATCGAATCCACAGGGAATCATGTTGCACTGTAGATTTTAATGTTCGGACTAAGCTAAGCAGAAAAGATGATATTTAAATTGCAGTAAATAGTAAATCAGGATGATTGCAGTGACTTTAAAACAATAAGAGAAAAAACGCTAAGCTTTAGAGAATTCGCAGGAAGAAATCCAAGTTGCAGAATAAGATTACTATTGGGATTGATGAAGTGCAAATTCTAGAACTCGAAACACTGTTGTAAAGTAAATCAACTGTCATTGCAAATACTATCTATGTTTAAACCCTAGACAACCAACTGTCGTTGCGAAATCAAGTTGATCTAAACAAGCATTTAAATTCAGGTTCGATTGTTCACAAAGATCCAAAGCCAACTGTCATTGCGAATCAGATCTTTGCTCACCTATGATTCAATTCAGGCAATTCAATAATGATGTCTCATCTATTAAACAACCTAGGATATCTAATTCATGCCTAAATCAGAAATCAAAGTAATCAAGGTGAAGAATATAAATATGATGCAAAATCCCAAAAGTAAATAAATCAACAACTCTTCATTAACCTTTGAAAAATCCCTAAAACCTAACTAGGGAATTACTCAGACATAGACATGAAAGATAAACCCCTAGTATAAAAATCTCTAAGTAAAATTAAGCATAGCTTAAAATATGGCTGAAAACACATATATATAGGTTACAAAAAACGTCATGGGCCCAATTGCAAACATCTGGGCTTTTTGGCGCGAAAAGGAAATTTTTTAAAACTTGGAATCTGAGCTAGTCCGATGGTCGTGTCGAGCGACACACTTAATCCTGTCGCTCGACGCTTGATAAATGTTTGTGTCGAGCGACACCAACAACCTCGTCGCTTGACACTGATCTGAATTCTTCAATCCGAACTTGCCACTTTGACTGCTCATTCTGTTAAGCTCCAAAATGCTCCAGTAAACACCAATTGAGTCCAATTCCCTCTGATCCGATCTGGTCTTCATGTCCGTTTCTCATCTCTACCAAAACGGAACAAAACTGACTACATATCGCGAAACAATTCTCTTCCTCAAGAACTCTCTCGGATCTCTTTCTCTCTTCTCTAAATTTCCAAAACTCACGTTTTTCTTTCTGAAAACACAGCTGCTCATCATAGTAAGCTTAAATACCACGACCTAGGTTTTCCATAACCCAAACCGACCAAACCGAACGATAAAAAATCGAACCGGTTTTAACTCAAAAAGAAGGTGTCGATCAACACCTACCAGAATATCGATCGATACCGTTACCAATCTAACGAAAATTGGTTTGCGGGCATTACAACAATGCTAGTGCAAAAGAAACAACGCGTTCTTGAAGAAAAATGCACGTACTTTTGCTTTACCATTGTCAACAATTACACCCCAAATATCATTATTTATTAGAATGTTACTATTAGTCACGTGATCAAAAGAAAAAGTTACTATTATATTACCTACATTAATATTCATTCTTTATCAGAAAAAGTTCTTACATAATTATTAATGACATAAATAATTCACTTTTGATTTTTGTTTTCAAAAGTTTGGTGTACTTTTAATTATGTACTAGGTGATAGTCTGCGCAAACGTGCGAGTTTTTTTCTTAACCTTATTCCAAACATAAACTATTTAATTTTGCAAAGCTACTATGTGAATTTCACTTAGACTATGAAAATAGTATTCTAAAATTCAACAAATAATCAATTCAAAGTAGTGTAATATGATCCGTACACTATCATATTGCAATTTAGCTTCCAGAAATGAAAGAAACCAAGCTTGATCCTCATAGTTCTCCAACCATGTCTTCTCTTTCCCCTGACAAGCATGGTTCTGTACTCCTATTTCTTCATGTCTTCTAAATTAACTGAATTAGGTACACAACACAGCGCAACAACTCCTCGGCCAAAAGCCATTGCTTGCTCTTGCCGAACGTTGAAGCTGAACCATGGTAAGACCAATAAAAATCCAATTAGTCAACCAACACTACAAGAAAACATCAAGGTTTCCGACGGCCAAAACCGTCGGATCTGTCTCGTCGGAAAATTCATATCCGTCGGAAATCCTATTTCTAATGAATTTCCGACGGCGGCTGATAACGACGGATTTTCGATTTTTTTTTAAAAATAATTAATTCTAATTAACTAAATTAAATTAAAATAAAATTAATTAAAAATAAAACTAAATGTAAAATTAAATTAAAAGAAAAAACTAAATCTAAAATTATTCCTAAAATTCTTAAAATTCTCATAATTCCTAAATCCCTAAATTTCTAAATTCGTAAAATTCTCATAATCCCTAAATCCCTAAATTCCTAAATTCCTAAAATTCTCATAATCCCTAAATCCCTAAATTTTTAAATTCATAAAATTCTCATAATCCCTAAATTTCTAAATTCTTAAAATTCTCATAATCCCTAAATCCCTAAATTTATAAATTCATAAAATTCTCATAATCCCTAAATTTCTAAATTCTTAAAATTCTCATAATCCCTAAATCCCTAAATTTATAAATTCATAAAATTCTCATAATCCCTAAATTTCTAAATTCCGAAAATTCTCATAATCCCTAAATCCCTAAATTTCTAAATTCCTAAAATTCTCATAATCCCTAAATTTCTAAATTTCTAAAATTCTCATAATCTCTAAATTTTTAAATTTCTAAAATTCTCATAATCCCTAAATCCCTAAATTTCTAAATTCCTAAAATTCTCATAATCCCTAAATCACTAAATTTCATGTTCAATTTACTAATCAATCACGAAATCCTCATATATATGTTCGAAATCACACCAATCTTACTTCTAATTCGACATATAACACTCCTAAATCTCTAAAAAACAATTTCTCAAGAACAATTTTCAAACAATCAAAAGAATCAACACAAATCTTACATGTTATGATGATTTCGTGATGAATAATGAAGAATGGAAGAGATTCGGCGGTCGTTCGGCGTTTTCCGGCGATAACAAGGCGATTTCTGGCGATGTTCTTCCGTTTTTGCGTTCTGTCGAGGGAAGGAGAAGAGTCTGTACTTATTTAAGCTTTCCGACGGAAATTCCCGCATTTTCGATGATCACGATGTGTTTTGGCGGTATAAAATTAGGGGAAATCCGTCGGAAATTTCCGACGGAATGTGTTATTTATATATTATATTTTCGCGGTATAAAATTCGGAGTAAATCCGTCGGAAATCTGTCGGAAATCTCCGATAGATTTCCGACGGAATGTGTTATTTTTGTATTGAATTTTGTAAGTTATGTTTGTAAACAAAATTTTTAAAACGTATTACGCATATAAAACATTTACCATTCACGCATTAAAAATGGTAACTACGCAATTGGAATGTTTATTTTTATTTTAGTTGAATTTAGAATATTTTAGGTGAATTTTACTAAAATATGTTCTCGCCACTAATAACATAAATAAAGTATATTACCGCAACAAAAGAACGTTCATATTAATATTTTATAAAACACCAACATACATGGATTTATTTTTTCTTCCTAAAGATTCCTAATCTACTACGTCTCGTCCCACTTCCCGATGGTTTATCCTTTAGACTACCGTACACACTATAACTCTCGTCAGAGTCAGGTTCGTTTGTGTCTTCCACACGATTTACCACATCTTCAGTATCCTCGACATACGAGTCTCCGTTAATAGAAGTATCTTCATTGCTATTCTGTGGAGGAATATAATAACCACTCAAACTTTGCTGACATCGGAAACCGTCGGATATCCGTTACAAAATTACGACGACTTTGTTTTGTCGGTAATCCGTCGGTATAAGATAACGGAATACCGACGGATTTCCGACGGATACGGTATCCGTCGGAAATCCATCGGTAAATTGTGACGGCTTTCCGACGGGTTGATGGAAGTCAGAAATCCACCGGAATGATTTCCGACAGATATTACGTCCGTCGGAATTTCCGTCGGAAAACATGATGTTTTCTTGTAGTGCAAGACTTCTCCATGAGTTACAACTTTAGTCTTATTCCAAAAAGTAGTCTACAATAGGATAATAATAATACTATGCACATGATATCATCAGCACAAGAAACAAGTAATTCAGACCTAATGATAAACTGATGAAGAATCCATAGAAGTTTTAGACAAATCCTTACACAACAGAGGACGTAGCAACAAGAGTGCAAGAGCTACAACATTCGCTGGTACATTCAACAATAACCTTTTAAAATAATCTATTGCAAGATCATTATAAAATTGCATACCTAAATAGTTTAGAAGTCTATAATATATAGAGTTTGTCCTAAGCAATTAATTTACTGTTATGTTTGATAACGTTTAAGAATAAAGGAGTTATCCAGACTAAGATACCTTATTTTTCATCAAATAGGTATTACCTTTTTATTGCTAAGACTGCATCTCGGACCTTCACACACGATTTCAAGCAAATTTACAACTCTAACTTAATAAATAATATATCGAATTGGCATATCACCTGGCAAAGAACAACTGTTTTCCTTGGGTCTCACCCAACAATGGGACACGAAAATTCTGCACACCATCAGTGGTATCTTCCTTAACATTAGCCTTAGGGATAGGTTTGACGATGTTGGCAGACTTCAGCTAGCAGAAGAAGAATTAACTCTCAACTGTATTGAAAACTAATTAGTTCATTATTTACACATCTTTCTTATTATTTGATAATCATATCAAAACCACCTGTTTCCATAAAGGTAAGGAAGAACACATGAATAAGGCTTGAGATGAAGCAAAAAAACTACAAATGAAGCAAAAGAGATCATACACTTGAATAAGGCTTGAGATCATTCTCTCCTTTGTGGAAAGTCTTGTGTCGATCTTATGCAACATGTGACCATAAAATAGAAACGTAAATTAGCAACAAATTTGCAGAAGAGGAAATTGGTAGTTGTAATCAGCTGGAGATCGAACAGGAGTAGGATAGTGAGAGAAAATCATAGGGATATTACTGACAATATTAGTTCTTGAGCCAATAAATACATAGGAGACAACACCTTTTTTGCTATGTCTTGCATAGTAATCCCTGGATTGAAACACCATCAGGTAAGAGTTCTTGATAGAGTGCGTTATAAGTAAATCGTTTGTCGTAAATTGTATGAAAATAAATAAATAATAAGACAAAACCGAAGAAGTAGACATAAAACGAGAACTAATATTAAAAACTACTTAATCTTCTAGAAACAATACTACCAAAGAAAATTATTATAGTTAACATTTAATTGGCACAAATGCCTACAACTCGTACAATGTTCTACTGTTCTACACCTATTAAAATAACTAAATTTGGATGAAATCTTCAAGTGGTGAAGACCAAAGTACATTTAAGGCGCAAAGGATTCATCATACTAAGGGGAATATAGCCAGAAAATGCATTATGGCATGAAAGGTACAAGTTGAGGAGTAGGGGAAAGAGTTCAGAAGTTATGATAGATTACTCATAGAATGCTATAAGGCTGGAATACATTCATGATCATCAGATAGTAAAATTATCCACCAATATTATAACGGTTAGCATCTTTTTGAATGGCCCCACCACCAGAATCATGAAATGGTTGATTTTACGCTAAGATACTGTGACTTTTGCAGATTATAGAGTTAATGCTCTACCTGTTAACCCAAGCTACAAAACCCTGCCTTTTCTATCCAAGAAATTCCAAGAGACAAAACATAGTTACTATAACACACTTTCACCTTTACCAAATTGAATTTTTCGTCGCTTCGGATAAGGTGTTTAGTACAATTAACAGAAAATCTAACTGAGTCTCTTTGTGTTCTCATTCCAATCACAAACATAAGAAAAAATTCATTGACATTAAAAAAATTGCTCTAAAAACTTAAATGATTCTCTCAAAAGAGCATTACAAGCAGACTGTATACAACCTATTTTAGACAAATATCACAACAGGCAAAAGAGACACACCTGTTTATGGAATCAATGGAAGGAATGACATGATTCCGAAGATGACGGAAGCGGTGTAAACCAGTTAGCTCATCCACAACCTAAGAGAACCGCAAGCATCTAAAAGTATCTAGCACAATCTGCAGAGGTAACAAGCTGAACAAAAAAGAATCAAACATCCATCAAGAAAGAGAGAAAACACACAAAAGTAGCTAACTCGACACTATTCTAAGTGAACCAGTAGAAATGTTTTTTACCAATTTGACTGCAGAGAGCTTGGTTAAAATACAAAAAAAGTCTCAATTTACGTTGCAGCTCCAACGTATTACTCTTGCTTGAGTAAATCTCTTGAATCTATCTAGCTGAATCTACCAAGTTTCTATCCGGAAGGCGGAAGCCAAATAGTCTCTTTCAACTCGCAGATCTTACTACAACCCTCAATAATTTTCATATTCAAGCTCTGTAACTGTCTCTGACTCTCGAAGAACGAATCAGACCTCACTGAGATCTGATCATATTCCTCCATGAGATTCATAAAATCCTCGTCATAACACTACAAGAAAACAGGGGCTATTCCGACAGATTTCTGACGGATATGGTCTGCCGGTTCTAACTCGTCGGAAATCCGCGTTCCGTCGGTAATCCGTCCATTCACTCCGACGGAATTCCGGCGGAACACGGATCAGAGGAATCGGTTGACCATCCGTCGTAATACAGTCAGAGAAACGATCGCCGACGGAATTCCGACGGTCAACAACACCGACGGCAATCCGACGGTCTACGACACCGACGGATTTAGGAAACAGATGAAATTCCGACGGTCTACGATACCGACGGGACACCGACGGATTTAGGAAACAGACGGAATTCCGACGGATGTCGGATTTTAATTAAAAAAATGAAATTTAAATTAAATTAAAAAATAATTTTAAATTAATATTTAAATTAAAAAAAAAAATTGAAATTAAAATTTAAAATCAAAATAAAATTGTGGATCCGGTCTACTGTGGACGATAATTACGGAAGAATTCGTCCATCTGGTCTTCCATCCCACGAATGCGCGCTGCATCTGCTAAGCGCTGTTCCTCCAACTCCTTCACCCGCATTGCATCCTCTTCGCGCCGTGCCTCCATTGCTTTCATCCGCTCGAGAAGCTCAGCGTTTTGTGCCCGCAACCCGTTATCACCGTGAAATAGGAATGAAGACACGGAAGAGCTGGAACTGTCCTCTGGAAGACCGAAGACACGACATTTGTTCTTCCGAGTAGCCTACCTTATAAAATAAAACTATAAATGTTAAAACGTATAAGTATTAGAAGTTATTTTAAACGAGCAAGTAGATATTGAATTTCACCAGTCTTGCGGTTCGTATGCGCATCTCTGATCAACTCCAGATTTGAAGGATGCGTACCTTTCTTTTGGTACTATTAGCATTGAAAAGTAAAAAAATACGTTAGCGATAATAAAAATAATTATTGTCATAAAGAAACTTATCAGTTGTTCTGCACGAGTCGCCTTGCTCGTTGCTCCGAGGTTATGGGTCGCTGGTCCCTTCCCCTTCCGGTCGCTCTTTCGGTTCGAAGACTGGGTGGCAGAGGTCGCCTTAGTTGCCTCCTGTTCCCAATACGCAATGAGTTGAGCCCATAACTCGGGACGGTTCCCAATACACAAATAGTTTAAAAATTCTTTTAATTACCTTTAAAACCCCTTATAATCAACTTGAAAACCATATCATATATTTTTGAATCCTTATAATTACATTTAAAATAAAATCATAAAAAAACCTTATAATCAATCTTTAAACCATATCATATACTTTAAATAAAATCATAAAAAAATCAAATCCGTCGGAAATCCATCTTCAATTTAAGATGGCACACCGACGGATTTCGTTTTAATTAATTTAAATTAATTAAAATCCTAATCCGTCGGTAATCCGTCGTTATTTAAGACGGATTTCCGACGGAATTCGTTTTTTTTATGATTTTATTTAAACCGACATCAGTTAATAAAGGTTTTTAAAGGTAATTATAAGGATTCACAAGTATATGATATGGTTTTAAAGTTGATTATAAGGGGTTTTAAAGGTAATTAAAATAATTTTTAAACTATTTCACAATGTTTTTTAAAGTTGTTTATAAGGTTTATTAAATGTTTTTCTAAAACAGATTATAAAAATTTTAAAACATACTATAAGTTTTTTTGAAACATATTATAAGGTTATAACCAACTACTATTTTACAAAAATCTTATACATTTTTTTAAAACCTTATAATCAACCTTTAAACCTTATCATATACTTTAAATAAAATCATAAAAAACCAATTCCGTCGGAAATCCGTCTTAAATTTAAGACGGATTCCCGACGGATTACGTTTTAATTAATTTAAATTAATTTAAATACAAATCCGTCAGAAAGCCGTCTTACATTTAAGACGGATTGCCGACGGATTTGGTTTTCTTATGATTTTATTTTATAATTTTTTTCTTCTATTTGTAATAAATGTTTTGCAATCTAAAAATTATAGTACATTGTACGTAATTAAAACAATAAGCTCGTTGGATTTATTTTACTAATATCATGTAAAACACTAACATATAAGAATTAATTTTTCCTCCTACAAAATCGGTAAATTCTACGCCCATCCCGACTCCCCGATGATTTATCCTGTACTCGACGGTACAAACTATTTATATATTTTAGTTTCTTATTTTTGGAATGATTTGCGTATAAATATATATAAATAAGTATTTCGAATCGTTTTACACATAAAACACCAATTTTTCACAATCCCTAATAGGAAATATAACACATGACCACATTATATGATCGTACAATAGATACTATGACATTATTTAACATGAAAGCAACATAAAGCTGTTATCATAAAATTATTCTTAATCATGGACGAGTTGGCTGTTTATTCTTCATCGGAGTCTGGGACTGTTTCATATTCGTACCCAGTAGTTCCTCCATCTTCCTCGATGGTCGATGCTTCCATTGGTTGGTATTCAACAATCATCGAATTAGCACCGATTATCTGTTTGGAAAATGATTTTAGTTAAGCATTCCCATGAATATTTTTAAACGTATGGTGTATCTACCTTAACAATGTTCCGCTCTGTGATGTTCAGGTACTTTGGGTTCCTATCAAAACGGCAAACGGTAACATTTTTCAGGATGACCACCGCACCTACACCAGTCGTGAGTCTGTACTCGTCCTTCTTGAAGATGTTATGGTGCATGGTTCCCTCGATTTTTCCTGAGGGATCTTTTAAGGTTACTAGCAGATCTCCCTGGTCATTGGGGGTTAAACTAGAGAGCATAACCACAATCTGATAATGAATTAAATTATATACTTGTCAGATAAATTGTATGTCTAAATGTTAATAAAATAGGTCGAACACGTAAACCTTTTTGACTTTCAAAAATTGTGAATGCGGGGATTGAATTTCTGCAACCTGGGTCTAGAATGGTGTGCTCGTATTGTTATAAGAACCTACATGTATGAAGTATAGATTTAGTATTTGTCAGCTACAATCATTATTGTAAAAGTAAAAGCGGTAATTATATATATATACCTTCACGGATTATGTAATCGATAGTAGAAGTCCACCGAGGACTACTTGTTGGGGTCGGTTTTCACCCACTCAGCATTAACGTCCAAAGACAAGTCAGTAGAAGAAATGGTCCTCCAGATTCTCGACGAGGCAAGGCATGACAGCACCTAGATCTTCTTGCGGAGCGAAACATGTGGCAGCAGAGAGAACCTGGGAGAAGCACGAAGAGACTGGGGCAAAGGAGCGACCACGGCCTCGCCTGGTCCGACCGAGCCTGGCTTCGGCCCATCTCGTGACCACGGCCTCGCCCAGTGAGACCGAGCCTGGCTTCGGCCAAAGGAGCGACCACGGCCTCGCCTGGTCCGACCGAGCCTGGCTTTGGTCCATCTCGCGACCACGGCTTCACCCGGTGAGGCCGTGCCAGGCTTCGGCCCATCTCGCGACCACAGCCTTTCCCCGACGATCGATCACGTCCTCAGTCCCATACGATCTTCAGCCCAGTAACGCGAAGCCCACATAGATGCAGCCGACTCCGCATAAGCTTAGGAAACGTAGCCGCCTTAGACATAGTATAAATACCTCTTTGTACAAACCCTAAAGGGGATCCGCAATTTTCATACACAAGCTTTGTACTCAACTTTACATAGCAATACACACAACTCTTTCTCAATCTCTTGTGATCCCTAGTTAACATAGAAATCTCCAAATTCCCCTCATGAACTCTTACAAATTTAGTTGTGTTGGTTTCGACCCCCACAATTTGGCGCAGACAAAGGGGAACAGAGAGTTTCTTACACACGAAAGCTAGGGTTTCGCACCACCGTGAGGATGTCAAGCAACAGCAGAAGCAGCGAAGGATCCTCGTCTCACAGAAACAACGAGGAGAGGGACGACTCCGTGGAGAACACCGAGCCTCATGCCGCTAACAACCCCACGGATCTCACGGAGATCAAGAAGATGCTCGACACTTTCATGAAGAAAGCTGAGGATCAGGAAAAGAACATGGAAGCCACGACGAACGAGCTGCAAGCACTATAGAGAAGGAAGCGCAAGAGGTCCCGCGTTCGACCAACACGTCTCAGCTTTGCTACCCCTCGAACTAGTCGAAGGAACCAAAACGAGGAGCTGCCACCTCGGACCAATCGCACAGCTCCAGAGGACTTGCCTCCACCACCGCCTCGTCGGGAAACCGATCCGACTCCCGAGCGCGTGATGGAAGACTCAGACGAGGATCTACCCCCTCGAAGACGTCCCCGAGTCGACACAGGGGTCGACCACAATATGGCCGCTGAAGAAGGCGATGCGATCATCGCAGAGCTGTACCGGAGAGAGAGAGAGCACAAGGCACCACAGGGCTCCCGAGACGAAGGAGTTGCAGCACTGAAAGCCCAGCTGGATCAAGTCGTCTCCGATCTGCGGACTACCATGATGCAGATGTACCGCAGCACGGGGAGGGCCCCAGGGGTTACCTATGTTTTGGAGAAGGCACGCAACACCCCTTTCCCTGAAAATATCTCAGGGGCTAGAATCTCCGATCTGAGACGGATCAAACTCCCAAGCTATGAAGGGACCTCCGATCCTGGTGATCATCTAATGGAGTTTGAGGTAGCTCTAGGAAGGGCAAATTTCAGCGAAGCCGAGAGAGACGTCGGCTACTGCAAGATATTCGTGGAGAGTCTCAAGGGGCCTGCACTCCAGTGGTTCTACAAGTTGGAGAAAAACTCCATTCATAATTTCCACCAGCTCTCTGAGATGTTTGTGCAGCACTACAACATCTTCACCGAGCAAAAGATCTACGATGCAGAGCTGTGGACCAACAAGCAAGGAGAGAGCGAGAGCTTGCGGTCTTTCATGACCAGGTTCAAGCACACCCTGTCAAAGGTAGACGGAATAAGCAGCAAGGCCGCTTTGGAGGCTTTAAGAGGAGCGGTTAAGTGCCCGTCTCCGTTTTGGCAAGAGCTTACTATCAACCCTCCAACGACGATTCAAGACGCTCTTCACAGTGCAGCTGATTTCGCCCGAAGCGAAGAGGAACTCTGTGCCAAAAAGGGTGGGAAAACCAAGCAGGCGAGCGAGCCCTCTCTGTTTCCGACCCCAGCTGCAGCAAAGAAAGGCTATCCTGCCTTCATCCAATACGAAGGAGGAGCAGGTGGAGCTCATAATTACAAAATAGACTCACCTGAATATGGCAGAGGTCGCGGTCGCGGAGGGAGTCTCACATGGGTTAGAAACCCGAACGAGTACAACAAAAAATTGTACTGTGAGTTCCACAAGGCGACTGGGCATTCAACTGCAAGGTGCCGTGAATTGGGACGACAGCTGGCTGCGAGGCTGGCCGAGGGCACCCTTAAAGGCAATATTAGTTTGTCGGACTTCAAGCCAGAGGAGAAGGTTAAAGACACCACTGAGGTGCAGATGGAGAATCCCAGGCGACAACGCCGTGGAGACAATCCCGAGAGCGGAAACCCCCAAGACATAATCAACATGATCATGGGAGGATCGCAGTATTGCGCTGACAATGTAACTGCGATCGAGGCTTACCAGAGGCGCGCCGAGGTCTGTGCCAACATCTCTGCACCTCCAAGGACAAAGCGTACTAGTGACCCTATCATCTTTGATAAAGGAGATTCTGAAGGCATTGACCACCCGCATAACGGTCTGCTGATGATCAACTTGACCGTCTACGATTTCAATGTGGCTCGAGTCCTCATCGACACCGGAAGCTTAGTGGACGTTATCTTTAGACAAACACTCGAGAAGATGAAGATTGACCTATCACTCATCACAGGGCAGCCAAAGCTTGTAACGGGCTTCTCAGGTGAGACAACATGGACAAGGGGAATGATTCGCCTTCCAGTTCAAGCCGGAGGTGTCAAGAAGATGGTCAACTTCGCAGTGTCCGAACATCCCGCCATCTACAACCTAATCATGGGAACACCAAGGCTCAGTCAGATGCGAGCTGTACCATCAACATACCACTTGTGCCTGAAGTTTCCAACCAGAAGGATTCACGCATGTGTTTTTTAGTAGAGCACAAGTTGCGCAACCGCGAAGGAAACGAAGGCTCCGACCCGGGAACACACAAGGAGAATAAAAACGTCTTAATCTCGCAAGGGCCGCAGAAGAAGGCAAGAGCTAATTCCAGTCAGGCGACAGACCTGACCAGCCTCTTGTGAGCAACACCGCACCTCTCCGTACTTGCCGGGTCACTATTTCTAGTCTTCTCCACCAAATGAACTACGAGGCGACTTGATCCCTGTAAAGGGTACGTAGGCAGCCTGTCTTCGGATAGGTTCAGTTGCTCCCCTCCATCAAAAGGGGGGGGGGATTACATTCCACTTTAGCCTCGTTCCGGACGAGCTCACTCGATCTCCTCCGCCTTCGGGGGGGGGGAGTGAGTGCTTTTCACAGTCTCTAGACGACTTCAGTTCTTTCCTTCGTCTAAAAGGGGGGGAGTGGGGTACCCGTACGCCACTCCTTGACAAAATCATTGACAACGTCATCGTCAATCACAAACACTCGCCACAACACTCATCATGAGAACAGCTTGTCCTTTACGGACTGATCAAAGCTTTAATTGAGTAGAGTCGTTCTGTTTTTATTGCTGCTGACCACAACAATAATGCGGAAATACGAACACAATGACATCCACAACGGATACAACGCGCTATATAAATTCTAGTGTTCAGAATCGTCTCCGGATGACCCACCTGATCACTCAGAAACCCAACAAACGTCGTTGGTAATGCAGCTGCTTGTGACCTCCGTTCGGAATGCGTTCTGAACGTGTCACTTGGAAACCCAGGAAGCACTCTGGTCAAATCTAAGGTGAACTTGCTCTCGGACAGACGTGTCTAGAAGAGCAGCACCATTCTGCAAAGCCCAACAACAGCGTTGGCAGATAAAGAGCGTGAGCGCATTTGCGTTTTCATAGCCTCAACAAAAGCCTCATCCATGAGCAAACAAAGCCTCATTCATGAGCAAGCAAAGCCTCATTCATGAGCAAGTAAAGCCTCATTCATGAGAAATTGACCAAGAACGAGCCTCATCCATGAGCAAAAGATTTCCATTGTACTGCAGCAACGTTGTGGCTTCGGCAAGCGAGTCCAAAGAACTCCTAAGTATAGGAACAACATCTAAAGCGAGTACATAACTCCAAAAACCAGCAAGGTTCATCATACGATACAAAAGCTATAAGAGTCACCCCGCACTCGCCACAGCGTAAAGGTCCAAAATACTAGCAAGGATACAAACCATCCAATGCTACAACCGAAATCATCAAATCCAACAAAGGTTTTCAGAAACAAAAGTCATAAGAAACTACAAACCAACTAAGTCATAAGCAAAGAGAAATGATCACTCGTCGATCACGCGTCCTCATCAGCTACGTCAGCATCCTCTGCGATCTCTAAGGCTTGTCTCACGCTAGAGACAAGCTCATCAAACACGTCACGAGCATCATATATCGGGATCTTCCTCTCAACCAAAAGCCCTGCTACGGTGTCCAAAGTCGGGCCATCAGGCTCACGAAGACGCTCGATGAGCTCCGGGCTCGCATCAATCTCAGCAAGGTCTAGCATGTTGTCCTTTGCTGTCCCCTCAATCCTGGCAAGCAACCTGGCAGCCTGCCCAGTTCGGCAAGCAAAGTCACTAGTCGCCTCCTCCTTGGCCTTAGAAACGGCCTCCTCCATCTCGGAGTCTCTAAGACTCTCAGCCTCTACTAGCTTGCTCCTAAGCGAAGCGATCTCCTCCTTGTCCTTCGCATGCCTCGAAGACGCCGTCGACAGCTTCCCGCTCAAATCATCTGACCTCTTCTTCGCAGAGGCGACATCATCCTCAAGAACTTGGATCTTCTCAGCAAGCTCAGCGTTGGCCCTCCTGGCCTCGCTAAGCTCATGGTCACGAGAGCGAAAGTCCTCCTCAAAACGGAAGGCCATGTGATCCAGCTGAGTGGAGAGCTACATACACCGAGGAAAACCAAAGGAATGCTATCTAGACCAAGATAAAGTAAAGTAACAGTAGCTAATGTAAAGGAGAGAAAGAGATCAAACCTCGGCAACTGTGGCCTTCGCTAGAACAAGGGCCCGTCCGCCAGAGCCAGGAGTCGGGGAGTGCGGTGCTACAACGCCATGGTCAGTCGGATCGCTAACAAACGCCGGAGAGGTGCCCGCCTTCTGTCGCTTCGGAGGTACACCATCGGGAGTACCTCCCGCCTTGCCCTCCGACCTAAGGGCTCTCTTTCGCGACTGCTCACGTGTCCTAGTGACCTCATCAGGGGTGAGATCAGAAACACGAGAACGCTGAGCTGGCGCAGCAGGAGTCTTAGGCGTTGTGGTCGTCGGAGCACGCGTTTGCGAGCCGGTCCTCCCTGAGACCGCGGTGCCCGTCGACACCGCCTTCGCCTTCTCTGCTTGCTGGAAGGCCGAGACTCTGGGGGCACTTCGCCCAAGGACCTTCCCTGCGAAGATCCGAGTAGAAAGCGCCCTCTGGATCCTCTGACGGGTGAAAGACTTCACCCAATCACCCTCTCCGGAGGCAAGAGCACTGTGGATAGCCACTGCATCAGTCCGACTCACCACACAAGATGCTGGTCTTGCTGCAAAAACAAAGCAATGCCGAAATCAGTACACAAAACGTAAGCATGATACAAAAGAAAGTATTTCTAAGTATAGAATTACCTCTCTTCTCCCAACTCGTCCTGACGAGGGAGATGCAATCCGCCTCAATGGTCTTCTCCGAGATCTTGACAAAGAAGAATCGGTACTCAAAGTGGTCGTCTTTGCTGGGGAACCCATCAATGAGCATACGACCCGGTACCGGAGAAACTAGATACCTAAGCTCATCTGCGCGGCCCTTAGGCCTGAAGTCCAGAAGGCTGGACAGCTACTCGGTGCTAATCTCTGCGTTGCACTCCCTGCTAAGCACATAGATACCGATGACGTGCCTCAACCCCCTAGGGTTGATCTGAGCAAGGGAGACACTGTTCGCATCTAAGAAGCAAAGCTGGAAGCTAGGCACGGGAAACCACAGCAAACAGTGCTCGATGAAGTTCTCATACAAGGTGAAGTACCCCGGAGGCGGAGCCTCAGCCCGCTGAGTACTATCGGGGACAACCAGCCTGATCTCGTCTGATATCTCGCACCTCTCTCGGAGAAGCTGCAGTGACTCCTCGTCGCAAAGAGTAGATCCCGGAGGGTTTGGTCGCGCCTTCTTCTTCTTAACTACTACAGATCGGTCAACCTCATCACCACCCTCAGCATCAGAAGCAAGTGACCTAAAAGAAGAAGAAAAATCTGATAGGACGGCGTCGGCTGCACCATCGGGGAGCCTCGGATCCACATCGTTAAGGAAGGAGGAGAACCCAATTCCTCCGCCGCGGCCATCAAATCCTCATCACCGCTAGTCTTCCTCTCTTCTTCAACATCCGCTGAGTTACCAAAAGGATCCTCATCGCCTTCACTGGTTCCGCCAAGACAAACCCGCGGAACGGTGAGCTTGCTATGGAGACGAATCCCAACGCCGACAATCTCGGACCAACTTAAAGATGCAACCAAGGGGTCGTCATCACCCAAGGGTGCGACCACGCGCTCGGTTCCGCTCGGTGTTGCGAGCACGGGTTCGGTCCCGCGTGAAACCGCGACCACGAGGTCGGCGTCACCCAAGGACGCGACCACGTGCTCTGTTCCGCTCGGCATCGCAAGTTTGGGCTCGGTCCCGCGTGAAACCGCGATCACACGATCGTCTCCACCAAGCGCGACCGCGGGGTCGGTCTCAAGTGCGACCGCGGGTTCGGACTGAGCTAGAGGCGCGATGACGTCTCCGGTTTGACACGACACCTCCTCACATCCACCACGGTCAACCGGGTCAAGTTCCGTCTTATCCATAACGCTATCAAAAGCTACATTAATCAAAAAGGATGATTAAAAAGGGAAGATTTGGCATTCTTCTTACAAGAACAAGCTCTATTCCCAAACAAGTTTCAAAGAAGGATTCTCAACAATCTATGCAAACCCGAAGCCAATCCTATCAACAATGAAAGCTAGGAAACAATGGGAATCAATGAGACTAGAGATCTATTCCTAACAATATCATATAGCTAAAGCTTAGCATAAACCTCATCATTCTTCATGAGGCAAAGTTCATGAGCTTGGGTTCTCAGCCAAAACCTATGGAAAGCAAAGAGAGATAGGTGAGTAATGTAAACTCACCAAGGGAGAGGAGAAACAGCGAGCTCACAGTCGGCGACGGGCGAGCACACGGTCGGTGGCACGGAGCTCCGGTCGGCGTCGGCGGCAAGGAGAAATAAAAAAAATCTCGAGATCTAGAAATTGTTGAAGGAAAGAGAAAAGAGGAAAGAAGGAGAAGGAGGAATAGTGGACTAGGTCAAAAACCTTATCCACTTCTTTTCACGGGTCCCGCACCCATTCAAAAACATTTTTCCTCTAAAAATCACATGGCTATTACCCGGAAACGTCAGCGACGTTAGCAATCGTATCGCGGAGTCTTAAAACCTCCATAGGAAAAAACGAAGTCTTAAAATCTTCACAACACCTACAGAGTCTTAAAACCTCTTGTGAAAAAGTCACTCTCTACTGCAGGATCGGCAAACACTTTGACTTCGAACGAAAACGCTGATACTTAACACATCTTTTAACTCGGCACCATTATCTCTAACACTACCGAGCTGGGGGGCTAACTGATGGGGTCGGTTTTCACCCACTCAGCATTAAGGTCCAAAGACAAGTCAGTAGAAGAAATGGTCCTCCAGATTCTCGATGAGGCAAGGCATGACAACACCTAGATCTTCTTGCGGAGCGAAGCATGTGGCAGCAGAGAGAACCTGGGAGAAGCACGAGGAGACTGGGGTAAAGGTGCGACCACGGCCTCGCCTGGTCCGACCGAGCCTGGCTTCAGCCCATCTCGTGACCACGGCCTTGCCCGGTGAGACCGAGCCTGGCTTCGGCCAAAGGAGCGACCACAGCCTCACCCGGTGAGGCCGAGCCTGGCTTCGGCCCATCTCGCGACCACAGCCTTTCCCCGACGATCGATCACGTCCTCAGTCCCATACGATCTTCAGCCCAGTAACGCGAAGCCCACATAGATGCAGCCGACTCCGCAGAAGCTTAGGAAACGTAGCCGCCTTAGACATAGTATAAATACCTCTTTGTAAAAACCCTAAAGGGGATCCGCAATTGTCATACACAAGCTTTGTACTCAACTTTACATAGCAATACACACAACTTTTTCTCAATCTCTTGTGATCCCTAGTTAACATAGAAATCTCTAAATTCCCCTCACGAACTCTTACAAATTTAGTTGTGTTGGTTTCGACCCCCAGACTACTAAAATCCTTGTCGGCCTGTGTTGCCTCATTAATGACCTCACGAATAAAATCTCGTGTTGGGCGTGACTGAGAACTTTCACCTCGCATCACCTTTGCATCATGAGACCTCTTGGCCAGGTCCCGGTATTATGGGCGTTTGGTTCTGGGATTGTTGAGTTGGATGGAGTGAAATTGTCGGTTCAGCATCAGTAACATTTAAGTTATCGTAAGGAGGGCTTGAAGGAAATAGAGTTGTGGTTGGAGGGTTTTGACCGCGGGCTCGGTTTTGCATATAGTAATTCCACATATCTTTGTTTGCCATTACGAAATTGAATTTTTCTGTGTTATGAATTTGTATTGAAATGTTTTTATGGTCGCATTACAAAATGTGCAACCTTATGTAGAACGGATATCCGTCGGATTTCCGTCGGAAAACCGTCAAAATACTCTGACATAACACCCCACCAATCCCATCGGCCACTTCACTTGATTTGTTAACCACTCAAACTTTGCCGACATCGGAAATCGTCGGCAATCTGTCGGAAATTCGTTGTTACAGCTGACCAATCAAACTTTGCCGACAGCAGAAACTCTGCAAGCCGACGGAAATCCGTTACATAATTCTGACGACTAAGCTCCGTCTGAAATCTGTTGGTACAGCTGACGAATCAAACTTTGCCGACATCGTGTAGTCTGAATTCCGTCGGTAATACAGACGGAATACAGACAGAATACCGACGGTTTATACATATAACTTGGACTATAAATACACCTGATGGAATGTATATCTTCTACACCTCTAAAAAAAAAAAATATGTCTTCTAGGGATCCTAATGAAGACGGGAAAAAAACATCCGATGCAAATTTTTTTAATGTTCCAAAATACTTGTGGGAAACCGAATCTCACTGCGACGAATTCACTCAACATATTCCCACTTACTCGTGGGAATTTGATACGTGCTCACCAATCGATGAAGAAGATTCCACATCAACAGTAGTGCCTGACAGTCAGTGCTTGCCAAACATCCAGAACATTTACGATAGGCAGCCACAATGTCCTGATCATGAGCGGGTTACCGAAGCCGAACAACCATGTCAGTTGATGGAAAAGTCAGATACTTACGGTGCAAGTACTTCAAACGTATGTAAGGATCAGTACTATGGTTATGAATTCGCCCAAAGCCCAGAAAAGCCAAACTTAAATTTAGATGTTGATGCAATCTAAAGTGAATTGTGCGACGGATTTATAGATTCTCCACCAAAGGATCATTACTATGATTTCGAATTCGCCCAAAGCCTAGACAAGGCAAACATAAATGTAGATGTTGATGCAATCAAAAGCGAATTGTGCGACGGATTTGTAGATTCTCCACAAAAGAAAAAAAAAGGGAAAGAACATCACTAAATGGTTCTAACAAATGGTAAGTTCGGAGTGGAAATGGACATATGATTGTAAAATGAGGTGTTTATTATGTACTTGTACCATAACTGTTGTGTGTTAAATAATTGCAAGTCTCTAATGTACCTGTTTAAGAATATGTGTTTTAAATTTTATGTTTCATTACATGTTAAGTTTTATTGGAGTTGGAAGACCAATATTTATCGTTAATTAGTCATCGAACATGAGTAGATATATACTATTAAATACTATGAGATACAAGATTTGTCCACCGCTGAAATGATTATGCCTCCTTTATTTGATTTTTATTTGTATGTTGTAATACTTAGATTCTCGTCCACAATCAGTTTTCTTAATGAAATGAAAATATTATAGGGAACACACAAATGTGAGAGAAGAACATGAAAAAGCAAACATTTTTTCAAAAATTATTATTTTGAATCTCCGGAGGAACCTTCACTAGGGATGGAGTCTGAATCGTCGTCAAATTCTCCACGTGGTTCCTCTTCGTCCGAATGCACTAGATCATCTCCGACATGTGTGACATCAACTACAAGGTCAATGTTATCCATCTCCTCCACAGGTGACATTGATACACTTCTTGATGGTTGTTGAGCATCTTGTTCTGGAACTCCGTAGATTTTTCCTCTCAGGTTTATTGGAGTTACTGTGATCCACGGATCTGTACGGTACGCAACTCGAGGATATGGAATGTAGCAAACCTATTAATAATTAGTGGATATTGTTAATATACATGAACAAGAAACCTTAACTATGAGTGCATAGGTAAACATATATAGTGTATTGATACCTGGTCTGCTTGAGACGCAAGGATAAATGGATCGTAATACTGTAGTTTCCGGCTTGAATTTATCGAAATAACACCAAGAGGGTCAACTCGAATCCCTCGACCATTAGATGGATCATACCAATCGCACATAAACACAATACACCTCAAGTTCAACATTCCTGGATATCGGATTTCCAAGAATTCTTTTAAAATCCCATAGTACATGGTATCGCCGGATTGCGCCGAAATACCATAGTCCACAGTTGACCTTTGACGTCCTTCCTCACGGATCCTGAACGAATATCCCCTAGTGCAAAACTGGGGATATGAAGTCGCGGTGGTGCGTAAGCAATGAACAAACTCTACTAACCATGTCGGGATTGATCGACCACTTGGTAAACTTTCGGAAACCTAAAAACGATATACGTAAGATATAAGTAACATATGAACGTGAAAACATGCAAATGTAAGACGGATGTAATTATATTTAACTTACATAACATTTCAATCACTCTGGAAATTGTTCGTCTTTCAAGACAGCAAGTTCGGCATCTGTCTTATCACAATGGTAATCACGTGCGAGAGACATGTAGATCCAGTAACATAACATTCGTTAGTAGATGAAAGCAAATAATTAAATAAATTTAGTATGATAAATGATATATATACCTTTCGTACTCCAAAATTTCGTCACAGTTTCTGAGGATATACGTATGCAAATGTGTGCCCTCTTGTGGTGATAGTTTGCGTTTCTTTCCTTTTCCACTTGCTCGACCAACTTGGGCAAACAACTCAGGAACAATCACGGCATACACTGCTTTCTCACATCTATCATCATGTCGGGGAGGCCGTCTCGCCTTAGTACTAACTACCGGTGGAAAGTAATATTCGGCAAAGTGTGAGATTTCCTCGTTTAGGCTTTGTGCGACAATAAATCCCTCATCCTTGCTCAAATTTTTAACCTTTTTCTTCAGGTGGAACATGTAACGCTCGAACGGATACATCCATCGGTATTGAACAGGGCCTCCTAAGGCTGCTTCTCGTGGGAGGTGAATAGGAAAATGTTCCATAACGTCAAAAAAAGACGGTGGAAATATCTTCTCAAGATTACAAAGGAGAACCGGGATATTGGCCTCCATGTTACGTATCCCGTGGGAGGTAAGCGTTCTTGAACATAAATCTCAGAAGAATGCACCAACTCCTATAAACAAAAATTAAACAAGTTAATACATATATAGTAATATTATGGTAGTAAGAAACTAATGGGAGTAAGAAATATACCTCCAATTGCTTGGTGGATAGGTTCTGGAAGAAGATATGCAAATACAAAAGGAAGAACACGCTGCATCACGACATGACAATCATGACTCTTCATTCCTATAAATTTGCCTTCCGTCGAATCCACGCAATTACGTAGATTAGATGCGTAGCCGTCTGGAAATTTGAAATTTTTTTTGAACCTTTCAAAAAATACTTCTTTCTGGCCAGCGTCTAACCGGTAAGCAGGCATCGGCAATCTACCGTTCGAAACATGAAGAGATGGCCTCGAACAAATCAATGGCAAGTCGAATCTAGACTTCCAGTTGTCTTTGGCCTTTCCTGGGACGTTTAATATGGTGTTCATGATGTTGTCAAAGAATTTTTTTTCAACATGCATGACATCTAGATTATGCCGCAATAGATGGTCTTTCCAGTAAGGCAAATCCCAAAAAATACTCTTCTTGTGCCAATTGTGATATTCCCCACAACCGTCGACGAGGTAATGGTCATTACCCCCACATTCAAGAGTTCGCTCTACACCAAAATCTCGTAATTGTTCCAATATGCTGCGACCATATATCTCAGGAGGTGGACCATGTAACACTTGTACATTCATCCTGAAATGTCTTTTAGACCGACGATATGGATGAATTGCCGGTAAAAAACACATATGGCAATCAAACCATGAAGTTTTCCTTCCGTGCTGCAGTTGGAATGCTGAAGTATTGTCTTGACTATAAGGACATGCCAATCTTCCATGTGTTGTCCATCCAGATAATATACCGTATGCCGGAAAATCGCTTATGGTCCACATAAGAACCGCACACATGTTGAAATTCTGCCGGATTGAAACATCATATGCCTCAACACCATGCTCCCACAACATCTGTAACTCACAGATCAATGGTTGGAGAAAAATATCGAGCGACCGTCTTGGATGATCTGGCCCGGGAACTAGAATTGAGAGAAACAGAAACTCTCGCCGCATGCACATAGATGGAGGCAAATTGTAAGGTGTTACGATGACCGGCCACAACGAATATTTTCTTCCATGCTTGCCAAACGGGTTGAAACCATCAGTGGATAAGCCGAGGTATACATTCCGTCGTTCATATGCAAAATCTAGATATACGGATTGGAAGGGTTTCCACGCTTCCGCGTCAGAAGGATGCGTGATATCTCCATCTTGACTATGCTATGCATGCCATCTCATAGCCGTAGATGTGCGGTCTGATTGGTACAGCCTCTTCAACCTCTCCGTTAAGGGTAAATACCACATCCGTTTGAATGGAATCTTCACCCTCCCACTTGACTCCTGGAACCGTGGTTTCTGGCAAAATTTACATTTATTTTGGTTCTCGTCTTCTCTCCAGTATATCATACAGTTGTCGATGCACACGTCTATAACCTGGTAGGGTAAACCAAGACCGGCGACAAGTTTTTGGATCTCGTAGTATGATCCGGGGGTCTGATTATCTTCTGGAAAAATATCTTTCACGAACTCGGCGAATGCATCAACACATTCTTCGGACAAATTATAATCAGTCTTCAGGTTCATCATCCTACTAGCAGAAGATAGTGGTGAATGACCATCCCTACAACCGCTGTATAATGGTTGTTTTGATGCATCTAACATATCAAAAAATCTTCGAGATTCTAAATTAGGTTTTTCAACCCTATCACCCTCATACCCACCCGACTACAAATTCTCTCTAAACACATCGTTAACCATCGCAACCGTAGTTACCCCAACGTCTACTCCCGCGGTAGGTTCCCCTATGCTATCCGGAAAATAAGGTGCATTGATACTAGTACTACCATATTCATAATTGGTTTCTCCATGTAAATACCAAACCTTATATCCGGTCCTAAATCCATATCTATATAAGTGGTTCCAAATAATAGGAACCGCAACAGTACTTCTATTACAGCAATTAGAACAAGGACATTTGATATTCTAGCCTTTGGTGGCCGCCTCTTGATTTCTAGGTAACTGCATGAACTCGCAAATACCTTGAGCGTATTCGGTCGTTAATAAGTTAGACCCCTCTTCCATCATTGGCTCGTCCATTCCTGACCGAAAATATGAAGAACTCATCTCTTTTAAATTATTAGATAATGTGAATTGTGTTTCTTTTACAATGTGAATTGTGTTACGATGGAATGATGGAATGTCGTAGCTTATATAGAACGAATTCCGTCGGAAATCCGTCGAAATCCTTCAAAAACCTCCGACATAACGCCCCACAAATCCCATCGGTCACCGCTAACGATAAGGTAACCAATTAGATTTTGCCGACATCGTAATCCGTCGGAATTGCTTTATAAAATTCCGACGTTTAGGAAACCGTCGGTAATGTATCGGTGCAAGTTGACGGTTTACCGACGGATGTCCGACACTTTCGGTAGCAGTCTGAAATCCGTCGGTAAAGTGTGACAGATTTCTGATGGATTTTTGGAAGTCGGACTTCCGTCAGTCGACTGTCGGAAATTTCCGACGGATGTTTTGTCCGTCGGAATATCACATGTTTTCTTGTAGTGTAAGTTACGGTTACAAAAGCGTTTTTAAGCGTTTATACAACGCCCGATAACTGACATGAAAGACTCAGTACCATACCATATGTTTCTCCTACCTTCCTCTCCTACTATGGGAAATCAGCATCTAATCACGCTTTAAAGAGTTAATTGAGCTTGAGCGAAATCTCAAATCGGAGTTAAAATGGAAAATAAGAAACTAACTAACTGGTGAAGGAGACCAAGCGAAGGACGAAGGGGAAAACGCAGAGCAGTCAGTTGGGATAACGGAAAATGATTTTACCTTCGCGACTACAAAGAATTTATTGGTGGTTGGATACAACCAGGCTTATTCGAAGCTTACATGATAGATGTATATGGTTTCCTCTTGAAGCCAAGTGAAACTAAAATTTCAATCGTTAGTTTGGAAGAGTGAAGACAAATAGAAGATGAAGGCAGATAACACAATTTTAGACAAATGAACCTTTCATCGACGTCGGTGTTACAGACGAGAAGAGAATTAATATTTAAGGGTTTTAAAAATTAAAGAAAAAAGGCAAAAATTGATGATGCCACGTGTCGATCACATAGAGCGCAACATGTCAAGACCAGGAGAATGCTGGCCTCTTATTATATATGAGACTAGAGGTTTCCCCGGGCTACGCTCAGGTGTTATATTTATAAGCGTTTTTTTTTCTCTCAAAAAAATTGAAATTATAGTAGTGTTTGTTATTTTGTACATCCAGTAAATGATAATAAAATGATAAATTGATTTTTGTCACTTTGGGGAGTTTGAATTGTTTTAAATTCAAAATTCATTCATGTGAAATATACAACATAACTACACGAGTTATTTTGTTGGGACATATATTTGTAGTTATGATTTAGCTTATTCCTTACTGGTGTAGCGGAACCGTAATAAAACCTTTGTGTCGTTGATTCGATGAATAGCCGACAAAAGGAGTCTTCTCTCAGAACAATAACTTGTATAAGCAATTGATTGAACGGAAAGAAATGCTTAGAAATCTTTGTTTTTCATTCAACGTATCTTCTCTTTTATAAGTTATTCTCTATTTATAAACAAAATAGAATAACTGAACTGAAAGATCTAAGCAAAATAAAAATGAAATAAAATCTTAACATCCCAAAGAAGTAGGAGCATAACTCAACAACTTAACGACTTCATCTATAGATGCGCTGCATCTGGTCTCCGGGGGTGAGAGGAGATTCGCCTCTGAATCGGCAGGCATCGCATCTCCCACAAATGGACTAAGATGTTTCACGTTAAAGACATTCACAGTTTTGATGTTCGCAGGCAACTCTAAACGATAAGCATTAGGATTAATTCGTTCAAGTACCTTGATAGGACCAATTTTCCGTGAACGCAGCTTGTTGTACTCACCTTGAGGAACTCGATCCTTTGTGAGAACAACCCAAACCAAGTCTCCTGGCTCAAACAGTAGCTCACGCCTATGTTTATCTACTGCATTCTTGTACTTCCTAGCTGAATTCTCCAAATTAACAATGGCTTTGGAGTGAACCTCTTGTAGTGATGAAACAAAGTCAACTGCCGTTCAATGAATTCTTGTATTATCAGGAAGTGTAGACAAATCCAATGGTCCACGTGGAATGATGCCATAAACAACCTGAAACGGAGAGAAACCTAACCTTCGGTTACTTGCATGATTGTGTGCAAATTCAGCTTGTGGTAGTTTCGTCTCCCAAGACTTGATATTCTCTCCTACCAAGCTACGCAACATATTCCCAAGGGCTCGATTTGTAACTTCAGTTTGCCCATCCGTCTGTGGATGGTATGCGGTACTCATATCAAGACTAGTACCCAACAATTTCCATAGTGACCTCCAAAAGTGACTTAAGAAACGGGTGTCACGATCCGAGACAATAGAACTAGGTAGTCCATGTAAACGGTAGACATTTTGGAAGAAAAGTTGTGCCACTGACACAGCATCCATCGTTTTCTTACAAGCAATGAAATGAGCCATCTTCGAAAACCGATCAACCACCACAAAAATTGAATCATTACCTCGTTGTGTTCGTGGCAAACCCAAGACGAAATCCATACTAACATCTGTCCATGGTTGCGTGGGCACAGGCAGAGGTAAATATAAACCCGCGTTTGTAGCACGACCTTTTGCTTGCTGACACGAACGACATCTCTCAACAAATCTCTCCACGTCTCTGCGTATCGTCGGCCAAAAATATGATGTCGTGACAAGTTGTAATGTTCTATCTCTCCCCACATGTCCCTCCTGATGTAACTCTTGAATGATTTTCAGTCGAAGACTACACTCAGGAACACAAATCTGATTTCCTCGAAACAAAAACCAGTCGTGAAGTGTGAACTCTGATCGCAAGGATGTAAAATTGAAGAGAAGTACGGGTCAGAGATGTAAAGCTCAGCAAAAGCAGCAAAACCAGGGACCATTGTATGCATTGTTTTGACCAAACAATGCCGACGACTCAACGCATCGGCGACCTTGTTCAGCTTCCCGAATTGATGGCGAATACTGAATGTAAATTGCTGCAAAAAAGCAATCCACGTCGCGTGCCTTGCTGAAACTTTGACTTGGCTATCTAAATGTTTTAATGCATCATGATCCGTAAATAAAACAAACTCCCGATGACAAAGATAATGTCTCCAATGCTTTATTGCTTGAACAATAGCATAGAATTCAACATCGTAAGTGCTATAGCGACCTCTTGCACCTACTATTTTCTCGCTATAAAAGGCTACGGGTTTTGTTTATTGACTCAACACTGCACCAATACCAAGCTTGGAAGCATCACAATGAAGTTCAAAAGGTAAAGAGAAATCGGGTAATACCAAGATAGGTGCGGTGGTGAGCTTCTCCTTAATCACAACAAAGGCAGCGGCTGCTTCTTGAGACCATAGAAACGTACCCTCTTTCATACAATCAATGATTGGTGACATGATAGTGCTAAAGTGTGGAACAAATCTCCGATAAAACGATGCGAGGCCGTGAAAACTACGCACTTCAGACACTGTTTTCGGCTCTGGCCAGGACCGAATGGCATCGACCTTGCTTATATCCATAGAAAGACCTTTGCTGGAAACAATATAGCCGAGAAAAAGTACTTGTTCAACTCCAAAATCACACTTTTGATGTGCTGCAAACAACATCTCTTTGCGCAAAACCATGAGTACCTTGCGCAGATGATCAACATGTTCTTCCATACATGAACTAAAAACAAGGATGTCATCGAAATAAACAACCACAAATTGCCCAATGTATGGTCGCAGTGCTTGATTCATTACGCTCATAAACGTACTCGGTGCGTTAGAGAGCCCAAATGGCATCACCATCCATTCAAACAATCCTTCTCGCGTTTTGAATGCCGTCTTCCATTCATCACCCGGACGAATTCTTATTTGATGATACCCACTCTTCAAATCGAGCTTAGAGAATACCGACGCTTTTCCCACTTGATCCAACAAATCATCAAGAGGAGGAATTGGAAAACGATATCTCACCGTAATTTTGTTGATCGCTCTACTATCAACACACATGCGCCATAAGCCATCTTTCTTGGGAATAAGAAGTGCAAGAACGGCGCAAGGACTCAAACTTTCCCGAACATGTCCTCGTGAGATCAATTCCTCAACTTGTCGACGAAACTCCTCGTGTTCTTGAGGACTCATGCGATAATGTGGTCTATTAGGAAGGGCAGCACTGGGAACCAAATCAATTTGATGTTGTATATCACGTAGCGGAGGTAGTCCCTGAGGTAACTCAGCTGGAAATACATCATCAAATTCAGAAAGTAACTCCACAATCTTTGGTGATAATGATGAAGGAGGTTTCTCTGTGAGTGGTGCACTAGGTACAATTAACCACGCATAACCCAACTCCTTAAACTCATGCTCAAAGTCAGACCGCGAACAAAACAAAGAGAGTGACTGATGTAACTTATCTGCCTCAGGTCGTGTCTCAGAACGTAACTCAGGACGTGGTACAGTAGGAAAGAGAACAATACGACAATTCTCAAACACAAAGCTGTGAGTATTACGACGCCCATCATGAAGAACACTTCGATCATACTGCCACGGTCTCCCCAAAAGAATATGACTCACATCCATCGGAGCAATGTCGAAGTAGAACTTGTCTTTGTAGAAAGCACCAATAGAAAAAGACACTAGGCAGCGATGCGTAACGCAAATTTCGCTTCCTGTCTTTAACCAAGTGAGTTTGTATGGTGAAGGATGCTGCTCACGATTCAAACCCAACTTGCCAAATGCTTCTTCAGAAATCACATTGCGCGAACTGCCGGAATCCACAACAAAGCGACACACTTTCCCTTTAATAGTACAAGTTGAATGAAAAATATTCGTCCGCAGCCACGACTCTTCAATTGCCACTGGTGGTGCTAGGCAAATGCGTCTCAACATCAACAGTGTACCCTCATCGCCATAGTGATGATCTTCAGGAACCACATTGTTGAACTCATCATTCTCTTGTTCAAACAAGTCATTTGTATCCCATTTCACATCTCCCATCATCAATCCCCGACGCGTCTGGTTAGGACACGCAGTTTGACGATGCCCAGCTTCCCCACAAGAGTAACAACGCAAAGCGTTTGGTCTAGACGAACGACGCAGAGCCTGCTCATCCATATTACCTCCAACCTGCACTTTTGTAGTTGTTGCCTCTGCTACCTCTTTCCCTCCACCTTGACCTGCAACAACCTCTGTTCCCGACATCACTGAAACTCTGCTCCTCGCTCCACCTGAATTCCAGTTTGCCGAACCAGCTCTAAACTGTTGCTCAAATGCGACAGCACGCCTGTGTGCTTCACCAACTGTCGCAGGGTCAAATTGAGACATCGCATTTTGAATTTGAGGTCTCAATCCTCCAATGAAACGAGAGACCAGCTGCATCTCGTTGTCATCAATCTCATTGCGTGTTAGGAGCAACGAGAATTCTTCAGCATAATCATCAACTGTACGAGATCCTTGACGCAAATTTTGAAGGCGAGTAAACATCGTGCGATCAAAATTATACGGCAAAAAACTACTCTTCAACAACTTCTGCAACTTCTCCCATGAAAGGATCTTTTCCTTACCCGCTCGTGAACGAGTTGCTTTCACCTGTAACCACCAAGAAGCTGCCTTCCCACGAAACTTTGTGGCCACTAAAGCGACTTTTCGATCCTCTGGAATCGGGAAGTAATCTTATAAACCCCAACCTTCTCATTCTTATTCCCAAACACCCCAAGCTTCAAATAAATTTTTGTT
Organism: Draba incana; assembly: GCA_963576765.1. Taxonomy (NCBI): domain Eukaryota; kingdom Viridiplantae; phylum Streptophyta; class Magnoliopsida; order Brassicales; family Brassicaceae; genus Draba; species Draba incana. The sequence continues at coordinate 8,325,228 of OY755208.1, forward strand.
TTCATTTATTTTTAATTAAAAAAACGGTTAAATACTCAATAACCCTTAATGAATCTGCATATTTACCAACCCAACCAGACATATCCACCCGAACCCGTGTTATCCGAGCAAAAATCGGATCTTCTCCTCCATTCATCAAAGAAAACGGAAAAAAAAAAAAAAATCTCTCTTTGCGAAATTGTTTATCCGATCTCCTTCTCCGTAAAACCTTCTCCTTCTTCCTCCAATTCTCCTCTTCCCATTTCCAGATTCTCCCTTCCTTTCACCTTCCGATTTCATTATAGAAGAAAAAAAACATTTTATCATATAACTTTCCCAAACTTTTCTTTTCCATCATCGATGTACCGGTTTCCCATCTCAAATCCCGGGAAATTGAATTGTTTCTCTGTCGGAGAATCATCATCGACCTCTGTTCTTACTTTCTCTCCGCCTTTTCCTCGCCGTCGCTCCGTTCACCTTTCTCCGATCTCATTTCTCCTTCGTTATTTGGTTGCAGGTAAAACAGAAGGTGGTGGTGGTGGTTTCGGAGGCGGCGATGGTGGTGGTTTCTCTAAAGGTGATGAAACTGATAATTGGGCTGCAGGTAAAACGCAAGCTCCGGTTAGATCATCTACATTTGGGTCTAGTGTCGGTGGTGAATCGGACCAGTGGTCTAGAGGAGTAGTGTTCAGGAGGAACGTCGTCGTTTGGTATTGGAACCACGGAAGGTTGAGTCAGTAGGAGCGAGCAAACGAGTAAGCCGAGTCCGTTTGGGGCGGCTAGACCAAGGGAGGAAGTTTTAGCGGAGAAATGTTTGGATTGGAAGAAAATTGATTCAGAGATTGAGGCTAAGAAAGGAAGTTCTCAAATGAGTAGGCCAACGAGTGCGCATTCGAGTAGACCTTCTAGTGCTCAATCTAATAGGTCTGAGAGCTCTGGATTGAATAATGTGCTGAAACCGAGACCGAAAGTGAATCCTTTTGGCGATGCAAAGCCTCGAGAAGTGTTGTTGGAGGAACAAGGGAAGGATTGGCGTAAGATGGATATGGAACTCGAACATCGCAGAGTTGACAGGTCCTTGTTCATCTGGATTTCTTTATTATCTTGCTTTTGATCAATGCTTAGATCAGAAAGTTGAGGACTTTGAACTAATATTGAACTGCTTGATACATTATGCTACTAGTCAATCTATATGTAGTTGGATGAAATTTGGGGAGTATAATCTATGGCACTGATAACTTAATAGTTACCCATTTCTGGTTTAGGGTTTCAAAGCTTCAATGGCAATGATTTGAAGGGTTTCCATGTACTTTAGTTATAGAAGCTTCATGGTTTTCTTTTGGTGTCATGTTATTAAGCGTTATATGAGTTTTGGATCTTGCCGCATGATGTGAAGTTTTGAATATGTGCGATACTCGTTGCATTTCTTTGTCATACTCATCGATGTTCTCTCAGTGGAGCTCTGTTGACATCAGTGATTGTTTTTAATATTCAGCCTCTTAGTTCATTGATTAAGTTTCAAAGCTTGTTAGAGAATTTCTACTTGTTTCTCTTGGGTGTAGATTTTGCCTTTGTATTATGCATGCTATAGTATATTGAGATGCACCTTATGTGATTCTTATGCTATGAGCTTTGCTTTGTTTTTAGCTTTATAACAATCGGTTATTGATTGTGTTGTGAAACCAACTTTTCCAGACCTGAAATAAAAGTTATTTATTAGCACCTATATTAGAGTTATTCTTTGGATTGTTAATTCTATTACTTGTTTTTTCATACCTTGTAGGTATGGTCCTTTGCAGATGCAAAAAAGGCTGGTTTCCTTGGTCGAGCGGAGTTTTATAATGCTCTAAAGTTGGTAACAGTGGCACAAAGTAGACGGAATCGTTTGCTCATTCCGTCATCGTCACTATCGCCGTCGTCAATAGCCACCGTCACTATCGCCGCCGTCACGGTAAGCCATTCCCTCATCACATCTCGCAATTTTCAGAAAAATGGTTTTGATTTTGAATGGGGTTTCTTGGGTTTTCGTTTTGCGAGATGATTGGGTTTCGATTCTGTATTAGGATTTCTAATGTGTGTACGGTTTTGATATGAATTGGCAATAGATGTATATGGTTTGATTTACGGTTTTGATATGAATTGGCAATAGACTATTAGGTGTTTTGTGTGTGTTTTGATTTGCTTCTTGTGGATTTTGCAGAAATGCCTCCTTGTGAATGGTGCCCATTTGGATTTAGAGAAGAAGGTCCTGCGATTAAAGGAAATAGTGCAGGATATTAGGAGTGAAGTTAAAGGTGGATACTCTTGGGATGGGTTCGAGAAGCCAAGGGAGAAGAGGAGAGCACAACCATCACACTTCAAGAAACCGCCTTATACGGAGGGGAAAGCCAAGAATAAGAACAACGCGGGAGCTGAAGCGGAGGTTGAGAAGAAAAGGGGAAGGAAGGATAAACATGAGGGAAGAAATACAAGGCAGAGAACCAAGACGGGTTGGTGTTTATGGTACTAGTAGGATATGATGATGGACGGGTCGATGTTTTAGGTACTTATGTTTTAGGTACATGGGATTTTAGTACTATTGTGTTTAGGTACTACATTGGATGATGTTTAGGTTATTTTGGTACTACTGTTATTTTGAAACTACTACTTTTTCAGGTGCTTAATCGGATATGGTATTATAACTATTAAGTATTGCTAAACTTTTTTAAAAAAAGAAATGGTATAACTGGTATAACTGGTATAACTTCTCAATGAACCTCCTAAGGAAAACGTGTAAAACGTGTTAAATGTTTGTAATGAGTTTTTGGTACAACTCTCTGTTTGGTACTACTAGATATAACTGCGTATGACTGTGTTAAATATTTGTAATGAGTTTTTGGGACAATTCTCTGTTTGGTACTACTAGGTATAACTGAGTATGACTATGTTATGTCTCTGTCTTATACTACTACGTATTTGGTACCACTACTACACGCACATCTCTCGGTCTAATACTACTACGTTTTATACTTATTAATACTTAGTACTGTGAAAATTAAAAAAATTATGAAAACCAAACTTTTTACTAAAATCATAGCTTACACCTATGTAAATGTAAGGTAATATATGAGTAGAAGCACTAGTTTTTAAGTCAAACATTGAAAATTTTTGTTTTCATAGATTTTAATATAGGAAACAATATAAACTAAGTTGAAATGGATTAATCAGATCAGTCCTACTAGAAAAATTATACTTTCACCTAGGTATGACTAATAAAATGTAAAAAACATCAAAATATGACTATGTGTTAAAGGGGACTACTTAAATACTAAGTATGACTATGAGTAAAATTTTAATAATTTTTTATTCATATTTAACATGTGAGCCGTCTTTTGAATAAAAAATTATTAAAATTTTACTCATAGTCATACTTAGTATTTAAGTAGTCCCCTTTAACACATAGTCATATTTTGATGTTTTTTACATTTTATTAGTCATACCTAGGTGAAAGTATAATTTTTCTAGTAGGACT